>JAUTXW010002101.1:0-398773 GCA_030620095.1 Kuschelorhynchus macadamiae
GAAAACCAGATTAAAGTATGTTATACCTCAATTGAAAACGTTAATAAACAGTTGCTAACGCTAAATCAAATAAGTAAAGATTTGCAATTTTTAAATGAACATGTTAAAAAGGAAGACAAAAAATTAAGTGATGATATCAACAAAATTAATAAAATAATGGAAACAAATATAAGAGAAGTAATAATTGAAAAACACAAGGAAAAAATTAAACAATTAAGAACTTTTATAAAAAGGTTAGATGATGAAAAAAAAAGAAATCAAAATAGCATTCTTAACAGTAGAACAATTGACCAACTCACTTTGAAGAAAATCAACAATATATTTCCTTGGAAAATATAATGTCCAGTGTAATTAAGAAATTAGAACAAGAATTAAATAAAACAGAGGAGGAATTAAAAAATAGTGATAGTAGATCAACTACTTTCTTAACTGGAGAGATAAAAAAATCCTTTAATGCGTTAGAAAAGGAGATTACTAAAATTAGTAAAATTTTAAATGAAAAAAGTTATACAATACAAATTGATAAATTGAATGAATGGGAAAAAACATATAAAAGTTATATTTCGAATTATTACAAAACATAGAAAGTGAACTTCCTTAAAATTGAATAAACAAGTTTGTTGTCATGACAACCGTTAAACAGCAAGTCGTTAATGAATTACATAAACCTGCTAGAAAAAACTACAAACGCAGAAGGGTGGTAGTGAAAGGGTTAAATGATCTTTTCAAGCTGATTTGGTTGAAATGTTACCCTATGCCAAATTTAATAAGGGATTTAAATATATCTTGATTACCATAAATGTATTTTCTAAGTATGTTTGGGCCGAACCGTTAAAATCTAAATCTGGAAAAGACGTAACAGCGGCAATGAAAAAAATATTAATCAGTGCAAAAACTCCACCAAAAAACTTGCAAACGGATAGAGGAAGAGAGTTTTTCAATGTAAATTTTCAAAATTTGATGCAACAATTTCGAATTAACCATTATAGCACGTTTTCCAATTTGAAAGCGAGTATAGTAGAAAGAGTGAACAGGACTTTAAAGAATAATATGTGGAAAATATTTAGCATTCAAGGAAATTACAAATGGTTTAATATATTAGCGGATATTGTAAAAGATTATAACAATACAAAACATTCTTCAATAGGAATGAAGCCAAAACAAGTAAATAAAACAAATGAAAATAGAATCTTGAAATCTGCATTTACTCATGCTAAAACGTTAGATATAAAATCTCCAAAGTTTAAAGTGGGTGATCACGTACGAATAAGCAAGCATCGAGAGGCATTTTCAAAAGGTTACACACCAAATTGGTCAAATGAGATATTCCACATTAAAGAAGTTAAGATGACAAACCCTTGGACATATTTAATTCAAGACGAAGATAATCAGGACATTCTGGGTGGTTTTTATGAGCAAGAATTACTAAAAGTAAAGCATACCGATGTGTATCTTATTGAGAAGATTTTGAGAAGGAAAGGAAACAAAGTTTATGTGAAATGGTTAGGACTTGATAAAAAATATAATACATGGATTGATAAAAAAAATATTGTTTAATTAAATTGAAATTAAATTTTAGTTAAATTTGTTTTATTTCTGTTCCTCACTTTATGCTTTAGCTGATACAAATTACAAAGTCTTAATGTGCTAATTAATTTCAAATAAAATTCACATTTACTAAACTAAAATTTTATTAAGTAAAACATCAAATACAATTTTTATTAAAACGTGTCAAATATATTTTATTTTTATGTTCCTCAGATAATATCGAATCTAGAATAAGTTTACAATCATTTATTCTTTTTTCAAAACGGAGTCTATCTAAGTACCACATCTGAAAGTTACTCCTACGGGCTTGTCTGTAAGCAAAGCTCCACTTCACTAACACATGCACCTTATTGTTCTCTTCCAGAAAAGATATTGTTTTCTTCGTAATATTTTCTTTTTGATCCATTTTCATTGTTTTCTTCGTAATATTTTCGTTTTGTTCCATTTTGCTTCAATTTGTTTTCCATTTGTTCAGGATATAAAGCAAGTAATTCCATCATAGTTGAAACATTTTCACTGTTAGGATTTTCTGTTGGACTTATTATATTATAAACATGCGTACACAAGTCGCCACAATCAGATGAAATATTATTTTGAAATATTTTGAAATATGTATTGAATTCTTGCCTTTTAAGTATAGATAATCTATAATCAATAATTTCCTTTAATCGCCACAAATTGTCCAAAGACTCTTGTCCTAAGTATATGAAGTGTGGGCCTTTTGTAATTTGTAGAACAGGGGTATCATTTATTTTCTGAACCTGCAGATGAATGTTGTTTATATTCACACTGGTTTGATCAACTTGAGGAAAGTAGAAATTGTTTACAATAATTCCTTGATGAACACAAATGTCTTTCCAATTTTCTTCGGTTAGTGCGATTGAAAATCCAGTTTTTCCACCAATTACAATTTTTGGAGAAAAATCATTTAAACTAATGCCAACAAGAACAAATTTTGACAAAGAATTATTTAAAAAATAAATTTTTGAATTAAGAAGCGTTTCCAAAGGTTTATGAACCACGGCGTTGTTCATAATGACTAAACGAGACTGAAACATATTGTGTTATTCTTGTACTTAAATATTCTCATCCCCACTTTCTTTAAAGTTTCGTTTAAAATGGATTAATGAAAAAATAGATTTCCAGTTTGAAATTTATAATAAAGATAAATAATTAAAATGGTAATGTATAAAAATAATGCAAAGTTTAATGTAACACTAATGATGGAAAAGTAATAATTTTTGAATCCGTCATAATAATTGGTACAGTTGGGGGTTAAAATTTGTAACTGATTATTTTTAAACTCTAACCTTTCTATCCAATTTGTATCAAAAATAGATCGATTTGGATAATGATACAAAATTTTAAAAAATTTACTTGCATTTTCATTTCCATTTATTCGTTCCATCCAACTAATTGTACTATTGTTAATTAATCCAATTTTCATAAATTTACAATATTTACTTAGAGTGACGTCTGTTTTATTAGAAAAACATATTTCACACTGTGTTACGCCAGGGGGATGATGAACATAAAAAACATTTTGGAAAATAAAATAAAGAAGAATAAATTGAGATCTACTGATAGTCATTAAAACAAATTAATAATAATATTCCAAATTTATTAACATTAAGCAGATACTTTCACCACGAAAGCAAAAGCAGTTGTAAAAAAATAACAATAAAATACTTAATTTAAATATATGTAAAAGTTCATAAATAAGGATATTAATAATACTATATAAAATGTGTAGCTTGAAGACTTATTTTGAATGGTTACAATTATTCGATTCCTATTTTTCCATAAACAGTTATTTAAATCACAATTCCTAGCAAATTTCTTATGCTCCACAATAGGATCATCATAACTTAACCAATCAAAAATTTCAATACCACAATAAAAACATTTACAAATATCATTGATTGAAGTATAGTAAAAGCCAGCTCCAGCTAACACTTCTGGTCTCAATTTTCCTTTCCATTTTTTAAAAGTGGAAAGTCGTTTTTCATATGTTTTAAAATAACTGTTATCAATTTCTTTGTCAAAAGTTTCTAAGCACATTTTGTGAAAGACTTATGAAGACTAACTTTGGTTTCAAAAACAACAAATTTAAATACCTTATAATATCTACATAAATATATCTAAATCTTCATGTTCTGCATTCCATTGATACAAAGCAATATCTTGGTGTCCCCAAGCTAATGTATTAAAACTATAGGGAATTTTATACCGCTTATCATCTTCGGAACTCAAAGCCAATTTATTAATTAACTCTGTAAAAATTGTATGTTGTCTAGATCGAAAAACATACATTGAACAAAAGGTTTTAGAATGATTTTCAACAACATCTTTATAATGAATAAAATCCAACTGCTTTTTAATTGCACTTTTTTTAACACCTTTTGCTTTTTTTGTTAAACTGTTTTCCGTTTTAATACAATATGCTTTTGCTCCAGTACCAAAGAAAGTAGTAATGGGTTCACCAGCATATTCATCTTTGAATTTTCCTATAACTGACTTTGTAATAGGCATTTCATGAATATTATTAAATTCATAATTAGATGTGTCAAATTTGTGAATATTTTTTATCATGTCAGAATAAATATTTGGAGTTGTGACTTCTAAAATGAACGAATCGGTATCGGTGTATAAAAGTGAAATATTTTCCTGATAAAGAGGTTTTAAAAAATTATAAAAGAAATCATACATGACAGTTTTAGATATATCTAATATTGAGAAGCCTACATATATTGGTTTATTGTAAGTAACTTGAATCTTTTGCATTTGAATAGCTACCAAGTTTTCAGAAAATATTGTTAAGTCCTTGAAATATGGTTTTGCAATTAAATTCTCAGCACCATCTTTTCTTCTATTTTTTTCCCACTTTGTAACAAGTCTTACGTCAATTCTCCTATCAACATTTTCCATAGTCTTGCCATAAATACTATTATTTGCCAACTTGTAAGTATTACGATCAAATTCATTCTTTGAATCATTTCTTAATCTTGAATTCAAGTCTATATATTTTTTCAACCAATCAGATTGAGAAAACTGTAAAACTCTATGAACTTTAGTTAACTTGAGTCCATGTTCCAAACATTGTTTTAATAATTGATAGTGAATAACATATTTTGATTTATCATTTAAATTGGGTATTAATTTTATGCATTTAGAATTTGGCGGTTTAAAGTTTTCTGGACAAAACGGAAAATCGTTATGATAGGAATGTAGACTTGTAGGATATTCTAAATCAACTTCTAAAACATATCCCTTATTAGATTTTTTAGAAATATTCATAATATTTAAATCATTGATTTCTTTATCTGTTAACCAAACAAAATCTCCCGTTGGAATGTGCTGTGACATTGCATAACCATACAAATTTGTTGCATCATAATAAATTATGTATTTAGTTGGCTTTAAAGGATCAAAATTTAAAAGAAATGGATTATTAGCTTCAGATTTTCTACAAATGCAAGAGCTCACACCACCGCGAACGCTTTTTTTGAAAAAGTGTATCATATCTGGATCAGTTAACAATTCTAACTCTATTCCAGTATAACGCAAACACGCCTCCCAAGATAAACCTGGAAAAGTGTAAAAATGAGCTGGATCGAGCTTATATGTGGATAAACAAGTGCTTCTAAAATTTTCAAAAATATCTGCCAAAAGTAAAGTATCAGAGAGTAAGTAAACGTCGGAGTATTGACCAAGAGATTCACATTTAAACAATTGCCAAACCTTTACAGCTCTTTGGTATTCTGCATCACTGATGTGCTCATCCGTTAAAGTATTATAAAATTGGTCTTTTTGAGGTAAAGTTGTTTCTTCTAATTTTAAATAATCATCAATATAATTGTAAGGAAATACACCTTTTTGCCGAATAAGTTTAAATCTTTCTTCATCATTGAAAATTTTTTTTATTTCCTTACATTGTTCATCTTTTAAGCTTTCAGAGAGTTTTGATAAAGAATGGGATAGAAATTGAAAAGAATCAATAAACCTTAATGATATATTTTTTTTCTTAGACTTTTGTGTCTTTTTATCAAAATAGTTATCCACATGAATAAGCTTTTCAAATGAAATATATTTTTCCTTGTTTTGTGCGATAACTGTTAGTTGTTCTTTGTTTAAGCATAATTTTTTAAGAAATAGATGAGAATCATAATTACGCAAATTATGCAATATAACTGGAATAAAGTTAGGTATTCTGTAATTTATGTTGCAGAGTGAATGAGCTGGACCTCTATAAAGACCGGTTATATGACAATGATCTGCAACCCTGTCATTTAAAAGAGGTTTATTACAAATATGACAAACTGTTTCATAGTTATGATAAATTTTGTCCAGTTCGTTCAAAGGAATCATCTTTTTAGGAGTCTTTAAATATTTATTGTATATGTTATACACATCTCTTTCTAAAGAATTTATAAATAATGTATCACAATTTTGACCTCTATATTTTTCAAATTTAGAATAATTATCGTCGAATGAACATTTAATGTAATAGGCAAATGAATGTGGAATATGTTCATATTGTTTTAAGGTGTATGAAGTATTAGGATTTTTATCAACATTGTCATTATTTAAAGGCTTTAAAATGCATTCAAAATCTGCATACACCACGAAAGGAACTTTCATTTGTTTATGATAATTTACAAATTTCAAAATATTATCATATGAATAGTTTCCAAACTTATCTTTTATTAATTCTTTAGAAGGTAGGTTAATTCGTAAATGATCACAATCATAGCTATTGTGTTGTAATAAATTTTCTTCTGTAGGGAAATATTGTAAACAACCATCGCAAATATATTTTTTTCCGTGATGTTTAGAAATTTGTGCAGAAACTAGTTTTGATAAATCTTTAATATAGCAATAATGAAAAGTTTTTTCATCATCATCACTTATTAACAATAAATTGACATGTTGATTTTTTTTATTCGATGAATAATAAAGTGGACCAATTACTTCATACCCCTTTTTAGGATTTATAATTTCTAATCCATATACATTAATAGAAATGTTATTTTTTTCTTCAAAAATCTTAATGTTCTTTAGCAACATTGGAAATTCTATACCTGACATATCCAAAACAGAAGAGTAGTGTGGGTAGGATGAAGTTTCAAAATCTAATCCGCTTGGTTGGTGAAGAGCAGACACAACTGCCCAGGCGAAGCAAAAGTTGTCATCATTCCTAATGTTGATCACAGCTTGACGTCTCTTGATCTCTTGAGGAAGTTCGATAAAAGATGAGGCTCTCAGCGGATTGTGCTTGTTAACATTAATTTCCAAATGAAGTAAATTCATCAAAGCCCATCCTGCAACGTAAAAATTAAAAAATTACTTTTTTTGTTGCTGTTGTAAAATCGAAAATAAATTCTTTACCTGAATCTCTTTCTGCAAATTCGTCAGCTTTCTGGTCAATAATGGTGCAGATTTGCTCTAACAGTTCTTTTTTCTGATATCCCTGGCAAATGACTTGGAACGGCGCATTAAAAGATTTGACATCATAGCTGTCGCTGCTGGGGTTAAAATAGAAACCGAACAGTTCCATATTTAGCTTGATACATTTATGTTTCTGCAGTTCTTGATCTATTAGATGTGCAATTTTGTATTCCAAATGTTGAAAATACTCTTTCACATTTATGAAGTTTTGGTGTGAGGAAATCCTATAAGATATTATTCGTTCCCTGAATGCTGACTTGATAATTTCAACACCTTCCTCCAAGCCTATTTTGGAATTGTTCTTGTGCACACTAGATCGAAGATGTCCACCCCATAGACTTTGGTTTATATTTTTCTTGCATTCTTTACAATATTTTACAATATTTGTAGAATCTATAAATTAAGAAAAAAATATTTTAAAAAATATAACATGAAAAATAAAATGTTCTTACCTTTAACAAGCTTTGGTTTTTTCAACCAACTGTTGAGTTTTGTGGAATTTCCGTTAACATGTTTTTTATTATGTCGCAATAAATTATCCTTTCTAGTGAAGACTTTATTACATGTTACACACTTATGCATTTCTGAAGTTTTCTGGATAATAATAATAATAAAATTAATATTGTGCATTTCTATTTAGTTAAAGTCAAATTTTGAAAAAAGCAATTGCATTTTTGAAGTTCTTTCTATAATAATAAAATTAATATTGTGCATTTTTATTTAGTTATAGTCAAATTTTGAAAAAAGCAATAGAAATTAATTGACTTTATGAATCCATTTCTTCAAATGAGTCAACTAATTTGTCAAAGGCCTGTTTAACATAATTCACCGTACTTTCGTCTCCCTTTTTAATTGTGATCAAATTAGTTAAATTTTGAATAGCGAAACCCAGACACTTAAGGTTTGCTATTTGTTTTTTATTTTTTTTATTAATTTTAAAATTTTTTTTAATGATAAATGATGGTTTCGAAATTGAATTTTGTTCAACTGGTGAATTATTAGGAGAAATATCCGAAGTTAAATTTGCATCAATTTGTTTTTCTTGCGGATCAGAATTTACAATAGCAAATGGTGAATTAATAGAAGATATAGCCGAACTTAAATTTTGATCAATTTGTTTTTCTTGCGAATCAGAATTTACAATATCATATGGTGAATTAGTAGGACAAATAGCCAAACTTAAATTTTGATCAATTTGTTCTTCTTCCGAATCAGAATTTTCACTAAACAAAAAGGGAGAGCAAATTGGTCTCGGAGAATTAATTGGCGATTTTAATGTTAAATAATTTGTATTAGATTTTTGAAAACAAACAATATCCTCATCGCTAGAATTTTGAGTTTCGTCAATGTCATTCAGTCCTTCAAGAGTTTGTTTAGTTTTTGTTGTAATTAAGTCCGATTTGTTGTCAATAATGTCATTAAGATCGTCAAGAGTTTCTTGTTGACTAGCTGTAAATAAATATTTTTCGTTGTTCTGTTTGTTGGCATTATTTTGAACTTGGCTATTATAAATAATTTCATTCAAGTCCTGAATAGTTTGTTGTTGACTAGTTGTAAATACGTCTGTTTCATTGTTTTGTTGGTTTGCAAAATTCTGCATTTGAGTACATGTGTATAAGTCAAAGTCATTGTCAATAATTTTGCTACTCGATGCCAAAAAATTGTCCATTATGAAAAAAAAATCGTAATAACAAATAAAATGCCACAAATGTACATAAAAATGTCACCAATATATATAAGAATTAAATCTTGCCAAATAAAAATGTTAGAAATAAAAATAAAAATTGAAAAATTACCAAATAAACACAATGTAAACACCAGAAAACTCGCGAGCTCTGCACAGTGTGAATGCAGAAATCAATTGCATTCGTCTCTTCGCTGAGGCGATTTTATATGCAAAAGTTAATCACATGTGTCCTACTTAAAGTTGAACGACAATCTCTAAAAACCACTTTCCCAAGCCGATCAACTACCTTACCCCCCCTCCCCCCTCCCCCTCCCCCCCTTCCCCCCTTCCCCCCGGACCCCTTAATTTCCGAGACTCAAATCCCGGCTCCCCAATTTCGGGCTACCCTCTTCAGGTTAAGTTAAGCTAGGTTAGGTTATGTTAGGTTAGGTTAGGTTAGGTTAGGTTAGGTTAGGTTAGGTTAGATTAAAAAAGAAGAAAAGAAAAAAGGAGAAGGAAAGAAAAAGAAGAAGGAAGGAAAAAGGAGAAGGAAGGAAAAAGGAGAAGGAAGGAAAACGGAGAAACATATAAAAAAGAGAAAGAAGGAAGGGAGAGAAAAAGATAAGGTGAGGGTGAGGGGGGTTTAGGGGGGGCGAAGCCCCCCTTAGGGGGTTGGCGGAGCGGGGAGGGGGCGCCCCCCCCCCCCCCCCCCCCCCCCCCCCCCCCCCCCCCCCCCCCCGAGGCAACTGACAGGGAAAGGGACAGTGAATAAAAAAAAAAAAAAAACTTATGTATTGCAGGTAGTAAAAGTGGTGGTTGATGGGATATATACTTAAGAACATCCACTCGACGATCATACAGTAACATTCGCTGTAATATCAGTTGTCGCTATTATTTTAACGTATAACCAAATTTTTTATCAAATAAATCGATCTAAATCCAAAGTTCCTAACAATGGCAGAAAATATGAATGGAAACGCTGTCCAAATTGAAGAAAATAATATGGAGATCGCCGCTCAAATTGAAGAAAGAGAAGAGATTTTTAATAACTTGGAAGGCGATTCCATCACTTATAAACATTCATTTTTGGACAAGTCATCTAGGCTTGTTAGAAGATCATTCTTATGTAACATCGATATTAATTATATTGAAGAGGAGGAAGAGGAAGAGATGGAGGAAGATGATCAGGAAATTGACGAAGGAGTGGATATGGATGGACAATTACTAAATTTAGGAACCGAGGGTGACGTAAAAGTAAGCAAGTTTAGGGCTAGTGAATTATTTAATAATTTTGAAGAAAAAGATGTATGTGTTATACAAAGCTACTCTAAAATTGAAAGTCGAAGACTAGGAACATTTGCTATTTGCCTTCCTTGTAGTGCAATTCACATGAGATATTTACGGAGAGGGGAATCCGATCACGTGAGCTGCCACTACAAAAGAGCCTATGTTGTTAGTGCTTCTGATTTACATTGTGCTATTTGTAGGATACATCTTTTTATACTAATTCCTGAACATGCTTGCTTTTACTGCAACAAAAATGAAAAAAAAGAAATAGAAAATTATATTGTTAAATATTAATATTAAACATAGTTTGTAAATGTGATGGGTAGATTAGTTTAACAATATTAATTTTAAATATAGGTTAGGTTAGGTTAGGTTAGGTTTAATATTAAACATAGTTTGTAAATGTGATGGGTAGATTAGTTTAACAATATTAATTTTAAATATAGGTTATAAACGTAATGGATAGATAATGTCAAAAATATTAATTTTAAACTTAAATTGTAAAGATAATAAGAATACGTCAAGAATATTAATTTAAAAATGTCAAATGTTACTATAAGCGGTTATATATTTTCAGTGCTATATGCAAAATACTTCTTTTTATTCTAACATCTGACACTGTATTTGTAAATGAAATAGTTAATCATATGTAAAAAAAGTGTCGATTATGTCTACTGCCACTAGAAGCACTCATATATTAGCATAACATTTTGTTAACGCTTGTTTCTGTATTCAATTGAGTTTTCTCTTACTTGATGCAAATTATATTAATATTATTAGTATAATTAAAAAGTAGTAGATTAGGCTATGCCGGTCCGACAATCAAAACCGTCATTTTTACATGTAAATTCCCATAAGAAAATTTAAGATTCGATCTGCAAAAGTGGTGCCATTTTAGGGCGTGGCACTTTTTGTGTCAACCCATAACAATTGTTTTGTTGTGTAATGTGAAAATTAGTATGTATTAAAAAACTTGTTAGATCATTGTTGTCGTTTCAATATAGGAAAAGGAAAAAATGTGTGTCAATTATTATATATATATTTACATTTACTTTTTTTACAAAATTATTTGTTACCAGAGTTTTCACAAACACAAATTATAAAAAAAATATTATCCTCTTTTTAAAATTACAACAAAATGATGTCTAATTACATCTTTGAAGATTTGTACCAAATAGTAATATCTAGTGCGACATACAGGACAATTGTTTACCATTATAGAACAACAATTTTCATCATTCCATCTTAAAATACATTTTAAACAAAAAATGTGGGAACATGTATTTGGTCTACATGAATCATAATATTCGATTATTTCAAAACAAATAGCACAAAACACTTTTTTCTCTTCACTCTCAGTTTTGTTCAAATTTTTTAAAACAATCCCATTATTTTCTTCTCGAACTAATGGTATATTTTCTTCTTGAACTCCTGGTATAATTTCTTCGAGGCTCTGAAGCGGAATGGATCGATTTCTTTCTCCAACTGATTCACTCATTTTATTTTAATATTATTATTAATAGATTTATTCAACAGATTTTTTTCTTTTAACAGTCACTCGTACCTTAACATACTAAAATGATCTTGATGCACCTATTTATAAGACTTAAGAATGCAAAATCAAATGTGGGAGAACAAAGAGAAAAAATTAAAAATATGATGCGAATGAGAATAAAAGGGGAGGAAGTTAAGAATGAGGGACATGAGAGAGAGGAAGAGGAGGAGGAGGAGGCGCTCCCATATTATAACTACTATGCTATCTTTGAATTCTTGGAACACCTCTGTGTTAATTTAAACTCTGGAAAATTGGCCGCGGCAGTGTTTTGTGATTTGCCTAAGATATTCAATTCTGTGAGTCACGAAACACTGTTGTGAAAGCTGAAAAAGTATAATTTTAGGGAATACATTGTACAAACGGTTGTGTAATGGGAACAACTAAGTTGAGCATGTCCTTAACTCCGGTGTCCCTCAGAGATCAGTATTTGATCCTTTACTGTTTCTCATTTATGTCAATGACTGCCTTCATCTTAGAGGTGGGTAATTTACTGGCGAATCGATCAGTGACCGATTTCTCAAACGACCGAATCTTTTCAATCGTTCGTTCAATCAATCATTTTTTTCATAAGCGTACCAATACCAAACGCTGCTATTTGCACAACCGGTCGATACTATTTAGTTTCGATCCGGTGGTGACAATGTTTGCAGAACAAATAATTTAGCACATCAATCACCTGAATATTGTATTTACTGTTTACGTTTATTAACTTTGTTTCGGTGAAGTTTTTTTTATTATTTTGTGTTTAGTACTGTTTAATTTCAGACTTTAAACGTTGTGTTGATGTAGCTGGTCATGGTGTTGGTATGTTCGTATGGTGATTAATTGGGTACATTCAGATGGTCCCTACAGCGGCTTGTAATGTTATTTCTATTCGTCTCAGTTATACTTACAAAACTTTGACGTAATATGTATGTCAATCATTTTTGGCAAAGTCGTAGGCCGGCTTTATTCAGCGGGACCGCCTGAATGTACTCATTATTTTACGCTAAAAGGATGCGTTTGGTGGGATTTGGCCGAACCAATTTAAAAAATATTGATAAAGGCTAAATTCAATACACAGGTATAGAATAGTTTGTCCACTGAATGATTAAGTTGAACGCTCACTAGCCAGTGCCGTAAGGGTCCGCTCATACCGCACTAGCCAAAAGAAAATAGGTATTGTTTAATTTGCTACGTAATAGTTAAAAGTCAAGCAAAAAACAAAATATTTTCGCTGGAGCTGTATGGGCGGTTTTTTTCGGCTCTGGCTATTAGGCGGGTTCCAAATTTGTCGTAGGTTGTGTCATTTATGTGCACTTACACCCCAACAATTTGTTTTTATTTTCTAGTCAATTAAATAATTATGAGAAGTAAAATAGAAGGTACTAAAATCTAAATCAATGACGCATATATAATCTTTTACCGACAAAGTATGTACCTAGTTCATGTCCTAACAGTTTAATAATATACCTATTAATTAAAATATTGATAAATGAGATCAGTATACTTAACATTAAATTTGGTAAAAATGTAATTTTTTTGACCTTTGTGAGTATTTCTTATTTGGAACCTTTTTGAATACGCATGTTTTAAAAGTACCGACTAATTAGGTATAGGAATTAACTTTAAATATGTCCGAATTAAAAAATAAACGCAGTGAAGTGTGGAAACATTTTTCCATGGTAGACGATAAAAAAGCAAAGTGCAATTACTGCAATAAATTATTTAGTTATTATGGAGGTGCAACCGGCAATCTCGGGAGGCATATTAAATGCGGACATAAGTCGGTGTCGTTGGAAAAAGTGACCTATTCGCATAGAGATTTCTCAGAACACGCAGATCAGTCCGAAGAAGCTTCAGGTCTCGTAAATTCCGAAAAGGAGTCCAAACCATCTACTTCGTGTGCTGTACCTGAAGAACATAACACTGTAACCAACTATACACAGATACGAACGCGTAATCAACAAAAAATAACAAATTTTATTTCTCGTTCAACATTAGGTAGAAAATCTAAGCAGCTTGATGGATGACCAACAAATAAGAGTAATCGTGAAAGAGTATCAACCTTTAAAGCTAATAGAGGATCCTGAATTTAAAAAATTTGTCAATATGTTTAACTCAAATTATGCAATGCCAAACAGAAAAACAGTTTCAGATACTCTAATACCAAAAATGTATAATGAAAAAAAGAGTTATTACAAACAACGTTGAAAGTAGATGCACTATGTTTAACCACAGACGGATGGACATCGATTAATAATCAAAGCTATATTGCCTTAACCGCTCATTCGTTCAATGAACGACATACAGCGATAAATTTGGCGGACCATTTAAAATCTCAAGTAGACGAATGGGGTCTTACCAATACAGTATCTTGCATTATATCCGACAACGCTGCAAGTAGAATTACCAAGTGGCGTTTTTTTTCCATGTTTTGCACATACTCTGAATTTGTTACTTCAGGTTGCGACAGTGGAACTTCAAGAACAAATTAATAAAGTTAAGAAAATTGTTCAATATTTCAGATCAATTGCTGATGGGATTGCCTGATTTAAAATTAAAGCAAGATGTGGTAACGCGGTGGAATTCCACGTATGACATGTTAAGTATGATAATTTTAATTAAAAACGCTGTCGTGGGTCTGTTACATTGTCACCATCTGATTGGTGTATTTTAGAAAGATCTGTGGAAGTTTTAAAACTTTTTAATGACGTTACAGTGGAAATCAGCGCCGAAACAGTGGAAATCGGTCACAATATCTAAAGTAATTCTGGTAGTAAGTTTTATAAGACGTCACATTCAAAATTTTTTAGACATTCAACAGAACCCTCCTGAAGTTTCTGCTCTTTTAAATAGGCTACAAAATGGTATGAAAGAAGGGTTTAAGGACGTTGAAACTAACGATTTAACGACTCAAGCGACATTCCTCGATCCAAGGTTTAAAACATATTTTATATATGTTTTCATCGGAAAAGAATTACGAAAACACTTTTAAAAATATTAAGGCTAAAATTACAAATTTTGAAGTAAATACCAATGTAACTAATACCGAGCCTTGTTCGGAAACGGTTTCAAATGTTTCTGAACTTGAACCTACAAACAAAACTAAGACTTGACTTTGGAACGATTTTGATGACTGAATAAATATACTAACGAGCTTCTAAGAAGAAAAAGAAAATTTATCCACGTCTCTACACATTGGCAAGGAGAAGATTATGCATTGTTGCTACATCAGTTCCATGCGAACGGATTTTTTCGAAGGCTGGAGAAATTATTGTTGAAAAAAGAAGCCGATTAAAACCTGAAAAGGCATCCCAAGTTCTCTTTTTGAATCATAATCTGTAGCAATAATTATTTTTGATATTTTTTCCGTATGTATTTTTTTATGACATATAGTTTAAAATGGCCTTTGATATAAACAAATATAATCTTAATTTACCATTATTAGTTATATTTTATGTAGAACATATTATAAAATGTAATAAAAAATTAATATTTATTACATTTTATTTGTTTTTTTACAATTTCTCTGCACTATGGAATACATAAGAAAAACCTTAGTTTACTGCACTACTATTGAGTTGTTAAAGTCAAAGAGCCTTGCGAGTGGTAAACGCCGTCTATCTTTATTTAATCTTAATCCTATAAGTACAGCCGATACAAACATTTCGTTTTTGGCATGGTACGGGGCTGCAAGGTTTTACAGAAGAGACAAATGCTGATTTAGGTAAAATGTGTGTGATGCTAACTTTTTGTCTTCCAACATATCCAAGGCTAAGATACTTAATTTTAAGTTTAATAATAGATCCGTCTGTAGTTCATAACTCTTACTTTGCTTTGTTCGAAGCTTCTAATTATTTGTTTAATAGTTTTTTTTTATTGCGAAAGAAAGTAATAAGATATTGTCTGGTCTACAAGCCCGTGATTCTTGTCGACCTTTTTATATAAAATACTCAGTTCTAGCTTTGTGCTGTTTATTTATTTTAGAATCTGTCTCTTTAGTGAGTAAAAAATATAACAATGACGAGGGGCCCAATTTAGTTGCACAACATTTGAAATCAATCCATTAAGTAACATAGAACGAAAGCTTTCACGGCTGTGGTCAATTAAGAAATCATGGTTCTTGGGATTAGACCGTGTCAAAATGGAATCACTTTCCGACGTTTCGCCTTCGATTGCACGAGGCATTTTCAGGGATCTTCATCTAACGAGATCGGAACACTGAATGAGCTCGGAGAGACCCAGGCCGACTATTTA
The DNA here is from genome assembly GCA_030620095.1 of Kuschelorhynchus macadamiae. Lineage (NCBI taxonomy): Eukaryota > Metazoa > Arthropoda > Insecta > Coleoptera > Curculionidae > Kuschelorhynchus > Kuschelorhynchus macadamiae. The sequence continues at coordinate 15,744 of JAUTXW010002101.1, forward strand.
TAGTCGACCTGTGTTTTCCGAAGCGTGACTCGGTGTAACGATCGGTTTCCACGTATTATGTAGACTAAAACCCGTATCTCTATTAAAATTGTTAGGATGCTTATAAATTTCAATTTTTTTCTTTCTGATACATCGTTCATGTTCCTTAAGCCTATTCGATATGGATCGTCCAGTTTCTCCAATATAAACATCACCACAGGAACAAGGAATTGCATAAACTCCTTCTGTTTGAAAAGGAATAATATCCTTTGGCGATCTCAAACATTGTCCAATTTTCTTGTGTGTGTTGAAGATTGTACGTATGTTGGACCGGCGAAGTAACCTTGCAATCCTGTCTGTGGTTCCGTGTATAAATGGAAGAACTACATTTCCTATCGGTAATTCCTTATTAGTATCATTTCGTGGAGTAGGATTATTATATTTTCTAATTGATCGTCTAATATCATCAGTGCAATATCCATTCCCTCTTGAAGCTTGAGTCAGTTTTTCTGGTTCCGATTGTAAAGAATTTTGGTCACAAATCGCGAGAGCTCTGTAAACCAATGAATTAATGACTGATTGCTTTTGTGCTGGATGATGATGGGAATTTGCATTTAAGTACAATCTGCTGTATCTGAACACCAACAATCTACTGGGCATGTCATACATGTAAAAGAAACCGAAGTTCTTGCACCGGTTTCGAGACTCTATAAACGCAAAATTAGAGAATCTATTGAAATTTATAAGTTAACAATTTTAATAGAGATACGGACTTCAGTCTACATCATACGTGGAAACCGATCGTTACACCGAGTTACGCTTCGGTAAACACAGGTCGACTATAAATAGCCGGCCTGGGTCTCTCAGAGCTCATTCAGTTGTTGTAGGTATCTGTGTCTTATATGTGTTACCATTTTTACAAACTATTTAATTTTATATTTATTAAATTTAAATTGAAATTAAAATATTTTGATGTCATAGTAGAATAGTTGTAGTTTATGTAAATTATTTTAACCACAAGGTTCTGTCAACAATTGTCAACAAATTAAAAGAAATAAAGCTACTTCGACTATTGACAAATTGATAATTATTTCATAATCATAAGCTTTATTCTTGATCATAACTATTTTAAAATCTGGTATCCACAAAATATTTTACTATGAAAATGTGGGAATTCACTCACTTTTATTATATTAAACGCTTTTTAAAAAAAAATAATATTCCTGTAAAAAAAAGTTTAAAAACATAGTTGATATTAAAAAAATCGTTTCCTGTAAAATTTGACTTTTGGCGCTTACAGTGTTTTATCAAAAACCCAAAGATGTGTTCACCAAAACACCAAATCCAATCAGATTTGAATTGAGGCGGGGGGCTAGTTGGAGTTTATAGTAAATGAGTGCAGTCTACAGTAACCCTTAGTTTGTCATATTTACACGTTAAAAAATAAAATTAAATGGCTACCTCACACACGCATATCATAAATTTAAATGAATGGTATCAAAAAGCTTATTTTTCAAGACCACAACTAGACAAATACAAAGTTTGGAACTAAGTATTGCTTTGAATACAACAATTTTATAACGATGGTTATAGTATTTTTGTAAGAAAACATTATGAATATATTTTTTATTTTTTATTAAAAAAAATCTATTCCTATATTACCAATGTTACCATAAATTGCTGAATATTCTTACACATAAAATAAATTACTAATAACTTACCACCACTAAAGTTTACGGAATAATATTTTTTTTTCGGTAAACTTTGTATACACTCTCTATTTACAAACTCAAATATTGGCGGAAAAAATTGAACCTAACGTTACTTTTTAAATTTATATTTATTAACTTCATATTTTAACTATTAATTATTATTACTGAGTGATCTAGCTATTTAATATTATTTTGAATGAGTGAGAATACCTAGTAGTGCAAACATTAAAAGATGAAGCTAAGAGACATATTTAATGAAGATTTTCTGGAAACTCTTGATAACTGTTCTAAAAAAGAATTTGTGTCTTTTCGGAAAAAAAGATGTTACGACTATATATTTCGGCAGTCAGAAAAACAGATATCGTTTCTTCGACTCAAATTTGAAATATCAACTGATATTATATTTATATTTTGAGTCTAAAATACGAGGCACAGAAGAAATATATCTTCATCTTGTAATGCACGTACAACTAGGATTTTCGTTGTATCAAAATAATAATAAACATTTAATTTCCAGGATCGCAAGGAAACTTATTAATAATATTTAATAGTTCATATCAAGACAATAAATGGAAATGCAAAAAATAAGGTTGGATTAAAATTTTCCGCCGTATTTGATTTTGTAAAAAGAGTATGCGGTCGACCGGCGGGTAAACCGATAGGTCAAGCGAAGACCGTCATCGGCTTGAGTGCAAAACGGAAGAAAAAATGGCAAGGGAAGCAAATTCTAAAGCTAAAAATTAACTTATCAAAACAAAGATCATTGTTCAGTCCCTCTGTTATTTTTTATCTATTATAGATCTTTATTTTTAGTTCGATGTGATATCCAATTTTATTTCATCTTAGTAATTGCGGGTCCTACTATGATCGAAACAATAATAAGTTAATCTAGTTAAATATGGATGTACCGTCGAACAGTGCCTTATCTATGGTATTAAGTATTAACAACGCATGTTAATTTTTTTTTTAGTGTAACTATACTTAATAAAAACGCGGATTAGGTTAGGTTAGGATGGGTTAGGTTTTCTGTAAAGTATTTTTTTTAACAAAACCTATAGTATCAGGTGGATCTCTCTCGTTAGCATTAGGTTCGCCCAGGTTCGTTGGTAAAACTATCATTAAAGCTATAAACCATCATTAAAGCCATAAATCACATCTCATATAAAACAAACGAGACTTGCAGTCGATATCACTGCGAGCCGTCTAGACTCTTGTAAAAACAATTGAATATTTGCTCAGAAATCTGTCGGTTATGATTGCATAATCGAAAATCGTTGTAATATTTTTTCAGATAGGCTTTTGGATAACTTGAAGGGACAACGACCTCTGCGTTTGTCTTCATTTTAAATGGAGTACATTTAATTCAATGTCAAGAAATTCCATTGACTTAAAGAATTATTTATACATCAAAAGCAAATTAGTCGATTAAGGTGCTGACCTGACGGCTAAGTCTTTAACAGTACATTCACTAATGTTCGTCAACCGCCGTTCTTTCGCCCCATCTTTATCTTTTTAATTCTTGCATAAACAGAGAATGTCTAAACATAGAGCCGTTACAAGAGTTGAAGGCACAGTCTTTAAGTACATATAATATATGTAGACGCGCTGGTTCCACAAAGCTGAAGGCTAGTTTATTTCAACCTGGGCTCCTATCATATACTACATATATATATATATATATATATATATATATATATATATATATATATATATATATATATAGTACAGTACTAGTACTATTATATTTCGCCATCTTTGAGATGCGGGTTGTACAATAGTGCGAGCGGTATAGATTCAGAACCCGTAAATACGAGGTTTTTGTCAAAATCTATTGGTTGCTGCAAGAAGTTTCCAGGTAAAACAGCACTTTGCAAGAAGGGTGATATTGAACACTGGCTTGGTGAACTGGCAGAAGAAATGTTTGAAAGGTTGGAGAAGGATTTGGAAGAAAATAATCGAAAAGGGAGGCAGATGGTGGTTAGCTTTGCCCAATATATTGAAGATGAAGAAGTACATCAATCAAAATCTCACCCTTTAAGTTCGTATGAACAAAAAAGGATATTTGATAATGCTTTTAAAATAGTGGAGAAAAATTGTTTGAAAGAGGATGGGACTTACCGTGTGACATTTTTAGGTAGGACGTTTATTAATAAATCTTGTTAGGAAAAGTAATTTTCATTTGATTGTAGTAATGGTAAAATTTAATGATTTTTAACACGCAGGAGTGATGAAAATAAAACAAGTGTAGAGTGATAATAAAAATCAGTCTGGGATGTTTATATTTTTTAACTATGTGCTACAGCGTATGATTTTTATAATAGATCATTCGATTTATAAAAAAAAAATAGCAAATTATTTTCCAAAAATTTGCCCTTTTCTACTTTGGTGTATAAGTCTTTTTTAATAAAAATATTTATTATTGGTATTACATAGAAGAGTTATAGCTAAAAATATGAAAAACGAATAAGAGTGTGGCATGTTTTTATTATGGGGCAAAAATATATAAGAAAATGTTTATATTTGCTAATAATATCACAATATTAAAATTGAGTCTTTTAGTATGTTTAGTCTGGCACATTTATCTGAGACTTTGTAAGCAGGTACTCGCAATGTAATAGCAATACTAAAAAAAAAACGGTTTTTCGAGAGAAGTGGACTCTATTGATAATTAATATCATAAATTTAGAAAATTTATATAAATTTCAAGTTTGTTCATTAATTTATTCGATCATTTTAAAAGAAAATATAATCTATGTAGTACATACCTGCTTCTAAATCTACTGGCCTTATGAAGGTCAGGAATTTATGCATTCGTTGATATGCTTTTTTATATCAAAACAAGAAAAAAAACCCTAACCTGGGCTACTCAAAAACGCAATGGGCTACTCAAAAACGCAATCCGATAATTAAAACATTATTTATGAAAGTTACAAAAAAAGAACCAACACACAGGGATTGAACCGCAGCCGTCTGACTGACTGGCAGCCATTTAACCAAAATACCAAGGTGGCTTGTCTGCAAATAAACACACTCTGTTTATATTCCATCTAACTAAATTAATACAGCGATTCGTGACTAATAAGAGCCTTGACATTCACAAGTCCAATGTGTTTCAAAATTAAGCAGGCAGGAATGTACTTAAAATGACATTGTTTACATATTTAACTTTAAACATTTTGGGTTTGTTTGCTCTCTTGAGGCATCCTGGGCAGACTATATACAAAAATTGCCGCAGTAATAATAATAAACATTTGAAAGTATCCATCAATGCTTGTTAAGATAATTTGTGTTTTTTTTTTAGGTATCAGTGTTGGAAATTTTCAGGATGTTAAGAAAGTTAAGGAAATAACTTCTTTTTTCAGAAATATGAGGCAGATTGCTAGCAAAGAAAAATCATTCAATAACAATTTGGATGAAGAAAAGGTATCTGAAAATAATAGTTTGATCAGTGTACAAGAAAATAATAAAATCAAGCTTTTATCTGAACAATGTAATAGTAGTAAAACTGTTGATCTTATAGAAGAAACAAGCGATGATTCGATATATTCACGTACAACTGAAGAAGATGATATTGAGTTAGATGAAGATTTAGTTTTTTATGAAGAAGTTAATCCTAATTCTATAGTAAATCAAAATTTTATTATGAATAAGGGTCAAGCTATTGAAATTGATAGAGATTCTGATATTTCACATGATTCAATAAGTCACGAGATAAATTATGATACCAAAAAAGATTTCACAAATGAGGATAAAAATGTTGGTCCTGTAAATTCATTTTTTAGTAGATATTTTTGTGACAATAATGATAAAATTTCTACCCCTCCAAAAAATCTGGGCCATAGTGACCAAAATGATTCGATAGAAGGTATAAATAACAACAGCAATCATTCAGAAACTGAATTAAACGAGAATGATCAAGAAATTAATAGTACATCAGATGATGCCAATAAAACCAATATGCACTTTCCTGTTCCAAAAGAAACAGACCAAACAACTGATAATAGTTGTCCCCATTGTGGAAAAATAATTAAATGCTTAGATTATCAATCACATTTGGATTATCATTTTGCGTTAAATATTGTGAAAAATGAAGCACATTTATATAAAAACGATAATCAAGCAGTAAATGTGAATCAGAAATGTTCTACACCCATAAAAAGTGGTAAAAAGAAAAAAAGGAAAGAATTCTCTAGTGGTTCGTCTAAACACATTGGCGACTATTTTAAAAACACTCCCTTAGCTGACAAAGGACAAGCATGGGACAAATGTGGAGAATGCAGTAAACAAGTAGATTTAAGTGAATGGAGTGTTCACATGGATTATCATGCTGCTAAGAAATTGCATATGGAATTAAATGTTAGTCAGACCAAATCAGTTAAACAAAATTTAGGAAAAAACAAAATTAAAGGCCAGAAAAATATAATGGGTTTTTTAAAATCGTCTTAAAAATTGTAGTTTTCAATATTAATATAACAAACTGTGATACTTTTTTTTATCTGAATATATATTATTATGATTCAAACATTTTGTAAGATTGTTTGTACAGTTATATTTTAACATCTACCTACAAGTTTATTATACAAGAGATAGAAAACAATTTTGGATATGAAATTAAGACTAAGAAAAACAGTCACATTACATCAAAAACACTTTTATTTAGTAGAATTTCATATTCTGCCTAAGATTATACATTTTATCAATGATGCCTGTATGCACAGTTTTTTTTGCAGTAAAGTTATTGTTACATTTTAAATTGTCTGTAATGTCTCGAAAATGGTTAAAATCGGGTATCAATCCTAAATATGTAGATTCTGATAGTTTCAGCAACTCTACAGGGTTATTTCTCTCGTGATAACGATAAGCGAGAGAAAGAAAAACGGGGAAATTTAATTTAAAATTTAGAGGTACAACATTTATAAATACCCTTCCATAAATGTTTGTATTTTTATAGATTAAAATATAAAAAAATTGAAAAAGTTAAAAAACATTAAATTTACAAAACAAACTTGCTAGACAAAGACTTCAATATAGACAGGCTTTTCATGTCAAAGCCTCAAACATCAACGATTTGTTTGGAGGTTACTACTATTACTGTCATTTTACATTATTCGTATTTCAAACAAACAAAAGTACACTTAAGGTAGAACTGAACGCAAAAAGTGAAAAACCAGCGACAAGGTCTAGTCGAGTCGAAAGTAAGATGAAAAGGTACCTAGGCATTAAAAACCTTCCTGCACGTCCGACCTCAGAAAAATGTGTTATGTATAGGTAATTTAAATTACATTTCGGTTAAAAATGGGTTCAAAAGGGTTCACGCGCTGCAGAAATACAAAGACGTGAGTATGATTTACCATTTCAAATTTTGCAGTTACGTAGACAAAGGATCAATGTAAGGCGGTAAAGAGTCATTTTGTAGAAAAAAAAATTATATGCGAAGGCATGTGCGTCAAAAAGTGGTCAAAAAATGGTCGAAAATGGATAAATCTACTTTTATTTTATAATTCTAGATTTGATTTTTTCATAAAAATTCGCATTTAGCGCTCAACTATACATATTTCCCTATTAAAGTCACATTGAAGCTAATAAATATCTCTTATAGTTTTAACATAATATTGCAGCGGCGGAAGGCTTTCAAATGATTCATATTACTGCGTGCAGTTCCCCCTTAATTGCCGCAGGAAAATTGTTACAATTTTGTAGACAAAGCGATATTTTCGTTAAAACAAAAACAAAATAATGAAAAAACGAAATATTAATCAAAAGAAAAATCATATTTTTATAAATTGTAAATATAACATACGTTAGGACATAACATTTGTGTATTTAAAAAGTCTTGTGCCATTCAATCCTCAAGTCAGTCCTTTTAGGACGCTACTTTTGTTGTGTTTTGTGTTGCTGGTAAGTACTGTTATTTGTATAAATATTTTTTTATATTTATATATACGTCCAAAATGAATGTGGACTTTTTTGACTATTTAATCCACGAAATTTTGATTTGATTTGTATGAAAATTAATGATACGAATAGAGAAGTGTGACCCAGTTTAGTTCGGTACATAGTCCTTTAGTAACACATATTTTTTTATTGATCGCCATTTTGTCTTGGATTCCTACCAAAATTTTATAAGTTTCTGCCTATGCAACACTTTTTTTGTGCTTAATTTAAAATAAATTAAATACGTAGTTTTTACAGTGATACATCGCAATTTTGTTCCGTTACGTTAAATTCGTACCAGTTTATTTCTATATCACATTTAATTTTTCTGCAAAAGTCGATAGAATAAGATTTTTCAAACATTTTATTTGGTCAACATTTTGTTTCGCCATCTTGAATTCATACCACAAATTTATCAGTTTATCTCTATATCACACTGAATGCTTGCACAAAATTTGAAGTCAATCTATTAAGTAGTATTTTCGGGCTGATTTTTCTAAATATCTTATTAGGACGCCATTTTATTTTGCTATCTTGGATTCATACCAGAATGTTATCAGTCCATTCCTAAATAACACTTGATTTTTGTTTAAAATTTGAGGTAAATTGGATGAGTATTTTAATTAATAATTTTTTAACGTTTTATTAGGCCTCTATCATGTTGCGCCATATTGGATTTTTACCAAAATTTGAAGTCGATCGGGTAAGTAATTTTTCAGCTATACCGCGAAATGGCAGACAGACAGACAGGAATTGATAAAACATAAAATGTTACTAGTTAATTTCTACATAGTACTTGATTTTTGTGAAAAAGTTGAGCGAAATTATATGATCCGACAGATAGACAGACAAACCGACGGAAATGAGAAAACATGTTACTAGGGAAGTAAAAAAGAAGTTGATGTTGATTTCAAAACAAATAACAGCCTGTATATCTTCAAACTACCCTAAAAAAATTGTACAATTTAAAGACATTTTTGAAATTAAACTTTTCTCTATATCTATAAAAATACGGATATGCATTTATAATCAAAAACTTTGTGGGTATGGCTTTCTACAGGGAGTCCCAGAGCAAAAAAGCTTTAGGGAAGAGGTCAACAACATCGATCTTTTAAAGCAACGTGTTGTCCATAATTTAACACTTCAAAAATGTATACCAATTCAATTTTAAGTTAATACGGGCCCAATGCGCTGAAATCAAGATTACAACTGTCAACTGTCAAAATGTTGCCACTGAAACTCGAGAAGTCCATTTAGATCTTTTGCGTTTACCGAAAAAGGTGTTTCCCTGTTTCCATTCGTGCAACTACTTAAGTGATTTACTTTAAATATTGCTCGAAAATCAAGTGTAATAAAGGGATGAAACATACGGACAAACAAAATGGCAGCATAATGAAATCTTGTAAAAAGCAGCATCAAAACACTTAAATACTGCACAAAAGTCAAGTGCAACACAATAATAAACGTGTACATTTTGTCGCGAATTCATTATGGCGGAACAAGATATCAGTAGTAAAATAATGCTATACTCTCAGTTCTAATGTTTCTAAATCCGGATGTAATGTGTACACATACATAGGATATCCTCAGATAAAAACTTAAGAATTTAGCTTTCAACCCGTTTAAGTTTAATGTTTTATAGTGTAATTTTCTCAAACTCTTTTGTTAATTGTATTTACTTTTTTGTTGTTAATATTTTAATGTGCGGTAAAGTGTAACATATTTATATATATTTTACTTTTTTGATTTGTGTAGATACAGTATGTATATTGATTTTGATTAGTACTACACTGGCACTTAGTATAAAATCACAATATAGAATTACTTTTGAACTATTCCATTTTGGATATCGCCTTATTGCTTTAAAATTATGTTGATGTAGAGGACGTCAACCATATATATATATATATATATATATATATATATATATATATATATATATATATATATATATATATATATATATATATATATATAAACAAACAGTTCCAAATGGTTCTTTTGATACATTAAGTTTACCCATAAGATTTCATTGTCGAGGACTTTCTGTTTGTTACAGGATTCTCAGTGAACTTTAATTAGAAGTGCTGTTATCCCGAGGACGTGATATTATCCAGGATAGCCGAATGTTGCTTTCAATTCAGTCTCCCTGCATAATAATATAGCCATGACAGAAGAATGCCACTTTGTATTCTTAATCTTTAAGTCTAGACATTAAAGTTTATAAATCTCGGGATATGTTATGGTTTTATATTACTGCTAACAGTTTTGTTTGTATTTGGTGTGGCTTCGGATACGGCAATAAGCTTTTATGTGGAAGATAGAAAAAATGTTAGTTATAATCACTAATCAGACTTTCGGAGTAATTATTTTAAAATTGTATTTTCGTCTAAAATATACGTGCTTTTAAGTGAAGTAAAATCGTGGATTTGATTTAGCAAAATCAAATCAGGAAATGACAGAAAATGTTTCAGTTCAACTGGCAAACATGCTACGGCATTTAGACTCTAAAACTAAACAGAGGCCAACTTAGAACCACTACCGGGGTTCTAACTGGACACTGGCTGGTGAAATATTACCTGCATAAGATTGAATCTGGCAACGATCTATACTGTAGGTTTTGTGCTGAGGTAGATGGAACTACCAAGCATCTGGCGTGTCGATGTGACGCTTTGGTCAGCGCCAGACTGCTTTGCTTGCGGGACGTGCTCGACTTGAAAGGGTCTTTTCCTTTCTAAAGAGGAGTGGGCGCCTGGCCTGACAAGGCTACTTGGGAGGATAGCACAATCGGCCCCAGTGAGCTTAATTGCTATCTATGTTTATATCTAAGTAGAACCCAGTAGCAAGCAAATACGGCATACCCACTATTCACGCATTAAAAAATATATACACAAAGTCTAGGTCTCAGTCGCAAATAAGTTTATAAATTAAGAATAGGTTACATGTTTCGCCCTAACGGGCATCATCAGACCTAAAATGAATATACATTACAACGGAAAATATAATTAAATTATATATAACTTTACCATAAACAAAACACATTTTACAAAGTATATAAAACAAACATAACCAAACAAAAAAACAATAAAATACGGAACAAGGCTACGCTTGAATGATCAATCAAAGACATCGAGGTAAATTTATTTGATGAGAGGTGATAGATCAAAATGAAAAAAAGAAGAAATTATTCAGGATGAGCTTGACTAACCGTCGTAAAGTACATGCTTCATTAATAAAAAGAAGAAGAATTGGTGAAAATGACAGAAAAACCTTGGTCACCGATCAGCTGTTTTTGATGGGCGTAGGACGAACAATCGAATTTTTGCACTGTAGTATATGGGACTTTTGTTACTTATTTTAATTTTTTTTACGTTAAAATGCCTTCTTTTTGCTATATTGCAAATTGTAGAAGTAGAGGAACGAAAGAAAATGTTACTTTTATGTTTAAGTTTCAAAAATTTTCAATTTTAGATATGAAAAACGATAGAATGAACTTTCGTCGATGTGGCTGAAGTGGATTATTGCAATAAGAGAATTTAAGTACTACTAAATTAAATTAGGCCAAGTGTGTGCAAAACATTTCATATTAATCATTTATTAAAAAACTAAAAGTAATCTAGTTAGTATTATTATGATTCTCAATCGAGACTAGGATCAAAGATATCTCTAATCGTTGTTTGAAAAAGTTATATTACATTTTGTCTACATATTTCGATGCTGTATCATTTTTTTACGTTTTAGGGAACTTAAATATATAATTATCAATATTTGTATGTACCATCTTGAACGAGATTTTTTAAATAATTTTTACCTTTATGCAACTAATTTTTTTTTGTTTGGGAAATAGAGGTAATCCTACTTAAAAAACTCATAGTTCTTAAATTCATTATAGGAGTAATACATATTTTTTTACATTTTTTCTTAAACTTAACGAATTCGTCATATGTGGAATTTTATTACAAACTCTAGGAACTAAATAACGTATGCATTTTATATTGATATTATCCTAGCAAGAGGGTAACAGTTTTTACAAATTTTTATTTTATGTATAAATGAAGCTACGATAACCATATACAGGCAAACAAAAATCTTTTTTGGCTTTTTCGCAACTGAATAAAAATATTTAACTTTAAATTAATTGAAGCAAATATTTGCTTCAATTAATTTAAAGTTAAATATTTTTATTCAGTTGTGAAAAAGCCAAAAAAGATTTTTGTTTGTCAATCTAAACGCAACAAATAATCTGAACACGTTTAAAAACCATATACAGGGTTACTACTAACTTAATACTAATATTTGCCAAAAGTGTCTCTCGGCAAAACCTATGAGTGAATAAAGAAAGACTTTGTTATACATTCATGATGAAATGGAAGTTCTTAAATTATGGAGGGTGAAAATTCCAGACTCAGAAGTACAAGTACAAGGTATGATAAAGCAAGGATGCTCTTTTCAAAATTTTGAGTTTCTCGATAACTTCTCAAAAAAATATAAGACAGGAACAAAATATAACATGGTATAATCCTGTCCTAGAGTGCAAGTATATGATTACATTTTTTCTAGACATAAGTAAGTTGAAATCTAGTAAAGGGTAAAGGTTCCATTATGCTGAAAACAATTTGAGTTCCTTTACACTGGTCATCAGGTTTATTGTAAAGACAACTTTTTATATTTTTTCACTCTGACCTACATGATAATTTATTTAAATAAAAACATGTTTGTTTTATTGATATATGTTTTATTTATAAAAAAATATGTGCTGGATGCAGTAGAAAATATTAATTACACAGATTGAACTAAGTTTAACTTGGATATACATAATTTAAATTGAACAACTACATAACTAACAATGCCCATATTTGCCACTGGGGAAAAGTCTTTTGGATCTACACTACACTACAAAAGGATCTAATTTTTAATTATAAAAATATTTTGTTTGCACCGCTCGGCGACTTCGGCGTTCTCATTTCGAAGCTTCAAAAAGTATTCACTTCTCACAACTAAGTTTAAAGTAATCTCACAATTGTAAAAAATGGTCCTGCACACAAAAATGTACAAAATATATATAAAAATACTTGAAATTTCCTCTTAAATTATCACGGACTCAAATGGAAGAAAACAATGTTTGTCCTACGCCAGCCACATTTCCATCTTTTCGAAAAGATCCAACTTCTTACCTTTATGGCATTCCTGAATTATATTTACATGTCCAGATATGGAAAAACGATGTTTTGAGGATAACAAATGATTCGCAAAGGCAGATTTTGTATTAGAAATATCTGTATTTTGATGTTTTGTAACCAAGCTGAGATGTTCCTGGATCCTTGTCGAAATTTTTCTACCCGTTTGTCCCACGTAAACAGTAGGACACTCTCCACAATGAAGGGAATAAACTCCAGGTTTCTCAAGACTATCCTTTTTGTCTTTGATTCTAACTATGTGTTGATTTAAACTATTGTTTGTTTTAAATGATATGGAGATATTAAATGACTTAAAAAAAATTAGCTAAATGTAGAGATATATTTCCGAAGTATGTTAAAACTCTAAATTTGTTTGTATTAATTAGATTATTATGTATTGTTATAAGAGAGCTTGTGTTTGTTCATAAATTTATAAAAAAGTTTGTTGAATGTTTTCATTGGGAAACCATTGCTTAAAGCAATTTCCCTTATTATATCTAATTCTTTAGTAAGAGCAGCTTGGGATAGTGGTAATTTAAAAGTCTGTACAAAAACGAATTAAAAGCTAAAATTTGTGAGAAAATGGTGAGTTAGATGTAAACTGAATGATATCAATACAGGAGGGTGTTCTATATACCTCAAAACTAATTTTGTTATCATTTCTAAATAAAAGAAGGTTCAAAAAATGAAGTTTGCCATCAGTTTCACTCTCCATAGTGAAGAATATTTTTTTTTCATGCAAAGAATTGATAAATTCTAAAAATTTTAATATTTCTTATTCACTACCTTTCCAAACAATACAAATATCATCCACGTATCTTTTATGGCTTATCAGATGTTCTGAAAACGAGCTATACATTATTTCCTTTTCTAAGTTGTTCATAAAAACACTCAAAAATGGTGAAAGACAAGAACCCATTGCCAAGCCAAAGCGTTGGCGAAAATATCTATTATTAAATTCAAAAAAAGTTTTGTTCTAGCACAGTTTTTATCATTAAGTCTTAGACATTAAAGTTGATATATCTTGGGATATGTTATGGTTTTATATTACTGCTGACAGTTTTGTTTGTATTTGGTGTAGCCTCGGGTACGTCAATAAGCTTTTATGAGGAAGATAGAAAATATGTTTTATAACTAATCAGACTTTCGGAGTAATTATTTTAAAATTGTGTTTTCGTCTAAAATATATGTGCTTTTAAGTGAAGTAAAATCGTGGATTTGATTTAGCAAAAATTAAATCAGGAATTGACAGAAAAATGTTTTAGTTCAACTGGCAAACATGCTAAGGCATTTAGACTCTTTTGACATATGGTACTCCTTAGAAATATCTTTATCCGTTTGAGTAGAAAAAAATTCTCTCAGCTTCTACAGCCATCAAAATTCTCTCAGCTTCTACAACCATAGTAACAAGAACTTTTAACAATTTCATTGTGAAACAGTGTAAGCCAAAATACAAATATTTATTCTTGCAAAAAAATCTTCGTATTGAGCCCGCCTCTTATTTCTGGGATGTATGCTAGAACCCTGTAGCAAGCAAAGACGGCATACCCCTATTCAGACGCAACATTGCCGGTAAATGTACAGCCCCGCATTTGGTAGAACACATGTGTTTGCTGCGACATGCTGTTGGATAGGTCGCGACGAAAACGTCACTTCGCAGTGCCGCAACGGCTGCTTGACGTATTATCTGTCGAAAAGGCGGATTTACGAAGAAACGAGGATAATATATTATGCATTGCTACAGAATAGCTAAAATATGTTCTGTGTAAGCGCTGCCGTACTAAACAAAACTATGCAGATAAAAGTTAAAACTGGATTAAAATTATTATTTCTTGAAACTTGACCAGTGCTGCATCTCTTATTAACAAACCACCACTGTTAAGAATTAATTAAATAGTAGATAAAATCGTGTTTTTGCTCATGGGAAGGTTCTAACAGTCACAAAAGAAACAATTGCAGCGACAGGTGCCACTCTTTGCGTGTTGCCAGTTTTTTGAAGTAAGGGTTATTTAATACTTAAATATGTTTTGTAACTTTCGGGTCCTTTGAACAAAAGCCTTAATTACTGAATTAATAATGATGTAACTAATGGTCTTGGATATTAAGATGTAAAAAATATTTATACTAATTGCGTAAATTACGACAAAATATGGTCAATCCTACAATTTTTTACGTAATTTCACGTGTTAAAATATTTGCCGTCATTTCCGTTTTACCCCATATACCTGAGATAAAACATGTATCTGTCTCAGAAATGTATATAAAATGCCTACAACTAATACCTTATTTTATCTTCACAAACAATTTACAATCTATTCTCAAGGTATTTTTAGTAACGTGTCTGTTGATGACACCTACGTTTTGATGACTGCATAAAATCCGCAAAACAACAATTTCAGTAGAACAAATAGGTTCCGCGCAATTGTTCCTGAGAGAGAACAATGGAGGGATCCCTCCCCGTCCTTCATCAAACCGAAAGGCCTTGTCTAATTTACAGACGGCTCTCTAATGGAGGAGGATCGGGGGCGGGAATATATGGAAAGAGATCCAGGGGTAAGAATTAGTCTTGCTCTTGGACGGTTTGCGACTGTAGCTGAGATTACAGCAATTTTGGACTGCGTACAGAAAATCCTTTCCAGAGAACATCACAACAAGAATTTCTATATATGCTGTGATAGTCAAGTCTCGATTAAGGCTCTGTCCTCGAGCAGGGCCAATTCGCTACTAACACTTTGTGAGTCCAACAGGGTTAGCCTCATGTGGTTGCCTGGCCATCAGGGCATTGGGTTTAATGAAGGGGCGGATCAGACTCGGATAGCCTTAAGTTCTTCATGTAAAGCCCTTTTAGCTGTTCTGAGTCTAGTAGACCTCTAAAACTAAACAGAGGCCAACTTAGAACCACTACCGGGGTTCTAACTGGACACTGGCTGGTGAAATATTATCTGTATAAGATTGAATCCAGCAATGATCTATACTGTAGGTTTTGTGCTGAGGTAGATGGAACTACCGAGCATCTGGTGTGTCGATGTGACGCTTTGGTCAGCGTCAGACTGCTTTGCTTGTGGGACGTGCTCGACTTGAAAGGGTCCTTTCCTTTCTAAAGAGGAGTGGGCGCCTGGCTTGACACGTCTACTTGGGAAGATAGTACAATCGGCCCCAGTGAGCTTAATTGCTATCTATGTTTATATCTAAGTAGAACATCTTATATTTTATGTAAACCAATTTTCTTTTGGCTTAGGCATTGGTTGTTGCTACGATCTACATTTCATGTTGAAATCATAGTATTCATTTTGGTACTATCTTCCACAACCGACATTCAGTTATGAACTAGTTTTCATCTTTATTAAGTTTAAATAGTCGAAAGCCGAGTAATTTATTTACACTAATTTGTATTAATGTGGGATAAATGGAATATACAAAATTAAAATAAAAAAAAACAAACAAATATATTTAAATAATTATTAGTTTTGTCTTATAATACGCATTAACCAGTCTAAATATTTGCTTGCATCGGTGAATACTACATATTCCTCGAGATTGCAGGATCTGTGTGTAGCTTCTGACAAAGCTGTTGATACGATCCCTTTTAGGTAGAAAACACCATTCTTGCGCAGTAAAAAGGCTGAACCACTATCGCCATTACATGGACCGGAACCGTTTCTAAAACCTAAAATTTGTCAATTAGTAATAACTCCAAACTATCAGAAAATAATTCTTTTAATTATGAATTTAAAAAGGAAAATGTTACAAAGTATAAAATGCGCAGCATAGACCATACTATGTGGAAACAGCTTAACAGGTTATTTTTAACTGCCTATACAAAAATATTCTACAGATACCTACTTGATACTCTAGTTTAAAAATTAATTTTAACTGAAAATACTAGATTCTGAAGGCTCATATTTGGTTATATGTATGCAGTATTTTCTCATTAGTGTTTTTCTGTTAAAATGTTCTACTGTTGCAGTATACAAGTGAAAATAATACATTTAGATTGCAGAGTATAGTCGGCATTTTCATGAATTTTTTCGTGACTCATATAAAAACTACTGTTTGGCTAGTTATTTATGTTGTGGTTTCAATCTAAGGGAAATTTTCCAAAAAAATTAATTTCTCTTCCTATTTTTTTTTGTATGTTGGTGGGACTACAAAGGAAGCGAATCTTGGGTATTTGCATTGCAATCTCCCCAGAAACTATATTTTGATAATTTCTATTGGTTCGAATGGAACCAAAAGAAAATCAACAAAACTGCGCTAGTTTCAGAATTCTATGTCCAATACATAATTAACAAAACAACAAAAACTACGAGTTTTCTTCACAAAAACTTTACTTGCGTTTCATACATTTTAATAAAATATTGTGAAACAAATACTTCTAACAGTGGTTAACAAGCATATCAAATTCTAGGTCTTTGCTAATAAAACCGTTAAAAACTGCAGTTCAGTTTGAAAATTGAATCGTTTGTGTTTTTTTTTGTTCTGTTCGACCAGATTGAATGTTGAATTTTTTTAAATATGTAATTCTATTTAGTTTCTTAATAAAAGAAAATAAAAACTTTATAAATAAACGTAAAAAAGCCATTATATCCAAAAGCAAATAAAAATAGTTACAAAAACATTTTTAAACAATACAAAATATTTAAATTAAATATATATTTTAATTTTTTTAAATAATATTTTCATAATAATTATTAATTATAATTAGTTGTTTAAATATAAAATAAAATGTATTTCACAATTAAGATAAAATTACATTAATTCTAAGTAATTCCTTTTTTTGGTTAAACATAAGCTTTTGTAACTATTTAGCTTTTCTTTTGGGTATATTCACCATTTTTTCTACATTGACTTATAAGAATTAAATACTTAAAACCAAATTTTAACAACATTTTTATTTTTTCTTAATTAAAGAATTTAATAGAACCTCTAATTTAAAAAAAATACATTTTTAGTGCAATTTTGAAGAAGAAAAAACCTACATATAAAGAAATATAATAATGAATTTGGCCGGTTTGCATAAACACTAAAGCTGATTTGATTTTAAAAATTGAATTGCAGTTTTCAAACGTTCTATTAGATATAAAGACCTAAAATTCGGTATGCTTATTAGTGACCACTAGGACTAACTTTTTATACATTTTTATCAAAATTAATTTTTTACCAAAGTTAAGTTAAGTTAACAATATATGGTTCCCGGTCGCTTCCTTTATGATCACACCAGCACGAACATTTCCGGTAGATTGACTTCACTATGCTTATCCCTCTTCATTGTTTAATTTTTGTTTTTTTTTAACATTTACATAATAGAATACTGTAAAAGTTTTGAAAACATCAATGATACAGCACTGTATGAGCGGGGTAGCCCCGGTTACAGTTTGATAAAATTAGCAAAATTGAGGAAGAGCGTTATTGTATTTTTTCTACTGTATTTGACATTCACTGTGTAACTTTTAATAATGAAAATATTTTTAAAAATTTTGACAATTTGACATTGAAAAGTAGAATACAAACTCTAACTGAGCAACCATTAACGATATATCGTATAAAATAAGAAGTAGGATATATTCTGCATACGAGAGCTGACAATAACAAATCAGTTTGAGTCGTGTGAAACAACGTAAGAAATCAATCATTTTCAGTCCTTCTGGTTGTACGTTTTCATAGTAGTAGAAAAAATATTTTTTTATGTAAAATTTAAAATTGTATTACAAAATGGGAATAAGTTTTTACCACAGTTTATAAAAGTATATATTTTCATTGTGTAATTTTTTAAAACAGTTTGTAAAAACTTAGGTCGTCAAATTTGTTTTGTCTGTGCAAGGTGTCCCGTTTTAGATACTTCTGCAGGGTATCTCAGTTATTATTGAAGATAGAGGGATACTTTTTCCGCGACGTTGTGCTACTTTTTCGTAAAGCGAAAGATGCCGTAAACAAAATTTGCATGGCCTTCTTCGTTTTCGAAATAAAGGGTGAAATTGATAATTTGAACTTTCCAGCCATCCTTCGTATTTTAGTTATGGTACAAGCTAATGAAAAAGTGAAATCGGATTATTATAGATTTTTTTTTTACGTAGAATGCAATGGCTTAGTTAGTTTCTTTCTAGAGGTCTCGAATATCGAGTTGCAGACCAAACTTGTATTTTTTTAATTGGAATTGGATCTTGTATATTTTAAAACAGCTAAAAGTGCAAACTTTCACGCTTTTCAAAAATATATAACACTTAATATTTCTAACAATTTTACCAGTTCGCTGTGGTTATAATACTGGATATTTAAAAAAAACACCTTTTTACACTATAGAAATTGTTCAAGATGGTTGCCGTTTTCTTGAATAACATTCGTACAATTTTGTAATCCTTTTTAATGCATTCAGAGTATAAATATTGAACGACGTTGCAAAAACTGAAAAGCCAAATGTATAGCTTCACAAAGTTATTTTATAGAACTATAGCGAGTCTTGTAGAGCTTATGAGCGCCAATCCAGACCAATCCATCTTTTGGGGAAATTATTATGAATAATATGGGAGTTGTGACTAGGTGCTCCATCTTGTTAACAAACGTTCGCTTCGCGGCCGTTACTATGGCTCTCACACACAGGGACGACCAAACCTGGTGTGGCGCGTGTCATTTCAGAAAACTGTGTTTTTCGACCTTTCGGCGGGCATATCTCCGAAACTACTAGAGATAGGACATTTGATATATATTTTTAGAGAAGACGTGGATCTCTATATTTGTTTGTACCAACTTCGATACAGAAGATATGGTACCACAAAATTGACCAAAAAAGTCAACTTCGATGTAACAGGATTGAGGTCGCATTTTTAATTATTTTCTGATGAAACTCTTCCGGTCTTACAGAACCCTTTTGTTTTTGGCTGGGTTTCGATTTCTTTTGACGATTTTACGAATTTCTTTCATTCGAAAAAAGGGTGTTTTGGAGCGCTTATGTAGTGGGTGAGTCATATCGAAATTTTCCAAGAGACGAGAGATAGTGAATATCTAGGAGAACAAAAATCTAAATGCATCTCTGTCGGAAAAATGGTGAGAAAATATAAATTTTTAAGAAAAACTGAAAATATTCGAAAAAGTCATAAAAAATATTTTTTTAGTCACTTTTTCTTTTTTATAAAAAGAAGTAGACATCTGGTCAGAAAACTAATTACTGCACCGGAAAGTACTTAAAAATATACGCAAAATGGACAATTTAGGAAGGGTCTTGGATCATATACCGGGGTGCACTAACGATGTGAAGTTTGCACCAAAGTTTCCGAGAATGGGTACATTTTTTAACATTATCCTGTATTACAAGGAAACTAATACATCTAACACCGTAGCGTATTTTTTTTACGAAATAAGATATTTTTAGGTAGACTTTGACCAAATTTCGAGTTTATAACTTTAACGGTTAAATTACTGCAATTTTTTAAAATTGATAATTTAAATTCCAGTTTTAACCTCATTGTTACCTACGCTTACTGCAAACAGTAATCGAAATTATTTCCAGACGAATGGAGCATTTATTTGGCTACAAAAAAGCTCTAATAACATTTCCCTCTAACTACTCAGCAAGTGGGTGAAAATTCGATTTAAAGAAGAAAGTGCACGTATCGATCAAAAATCAAATACAAATAATCGTACCGATCCTTATACAGAGATGTTTGACATGTCAATTGTGATAGATGTCACGGCTGAGTTTTGGTTTGTTTAAAATAAATATTTTTTACCGCTTCTATTTTTGTGCATTTACGCGTTAAAGAAATTTTTGAGAAAAACTGATTTTTTTTCAAATAAAAAAGAAGGGGTTTGGTCGGAAAATTGGTTAAGGCGTCGAAAAGTACTCAAAAAGATACATAAAATGGACGGTTTAGGAAGGGTCTTGGAATATATATATATATATATATATATATATATATATATATATATATATATATATATATATATATATATATAGGGGTTCCACCTACGAGAAGTTTGCACAAAAAAACTTTTTTTTTTCTTAACTTATAAACTGCTTAAATTTTTTAAATACGGTTTTCAAAATTCAATGTAACTTTTAGAGGGAGTAATTTATTTTAAAAAAATATTGCGACAGCTCTCAAAAAAAAAACTTGTTTTTTTTTCCTTAACTTCTGAACTCCTTAAAATGTTTATATATCGATTTTCCCAGTTCCATGTTACTGTTAGGGGAGTCATTGATTTGACATTTCCCCCCGTAATTTCATTTTCAAATACGGTAGGTATGTTTTATTGAGGTAATGTCAAAAAAAAAATTATTTGCCCATAACTTCTGAACTGCTTAATTTTTAGATACGGGTTTCACAGTTTCTTGCAACTTTTAATGTCGCAATTTATTTTAGAGAAATATTTTTGCAGCTGTCCAAAAAAACGTTTAGTATTCCTAACTTTTAAATAGTTTTTTTTTTTAAATGAGATTTTTACAGATGAATGTTTAGCATATATATCCGCAACCGGATGTATCGGACTACCGGAAATAAGTGTGTAGGACTAGACACCTAGGGTCACGCACACGACTAATACACGCACCCAGATTCCACAGTGCCAACTTAACATATTACTTGTTGAAAGTATAGATGTTTAATAGATTTTAAGGTACACGTTGTCAAGTAATTCAGGTATAACATACTACACATAATCTTCAAGCGATAGCGATTCCCTGTAATAGGTACCTCTTTTATAGATGCGATATACTATTTGTCTTCCTAAACATCCTTCTTCCCGTTCAAAAATGACATGATGGTTATTCTTGGGACAAATGCCGAGTCTTATGGCAATTAAAAATGCCAGAACTGGAAAAGTGGGCCTCATCGGATCGCAAAAATTGAAACGTCGCGGCGTCGCGCGTCGGTCGGCTCCGCATCACTAGGATGCAAATGGTCTACGATTTTTATTTTATAAGGTCGATATTTGTATTTCGCCAATATTCTCTGTACCCCTTATCTTCCTACGTCGCGCTATGAATTTCAAGGTTCTGCCAAAAACATTAACATCATCTATTTCTTCATTTTCTTTGTTACATAATTTTGGTCGCGAACCATAAATGCTCCATAATTATTTTCTTATTAAAAAAATTCTGGGAAAGGTTCCCTTCTCTCCGGGTATCTATAGAATAAAACCTGAAAATTGTTTTAAAAAATTAGTAACCAACAACTTAGGATTCACCTATTTAAATATAATGCAGAAGCTTCATTTGCTTTTTTATTACATTGAATAAAACAAACTAGTATGCCATATTTTTCGTAATTTTCATAGATGCTGATATTAGTCATTATTTAAACAATAAAATATGACGAAAAGTACTGCACCAGTATCAGATTCTGATATAAGTTCAAAGTGTAGGTAGTAATAGTTGTCATTAAAAGTTTTTGTTTTCCATCGTGTAGCTACAAACACAGCCAACTTGTAAAATTGTTATTATTTTATTAATAATTCCAAATTGCTTTGTTCTTAGTTGTTTATGTATTATTAACACGATACACACGCGTTTTAAATGCTCCGAAATAATTTGTTTCGAATCTATGTACTGTTTTATGTGTATATTTTCGTGAAGATTCTGCCAATGTAACTGTGTTGTTTTCAAACCTATACGAATTGAATTATCCGCGTAAAACGTGAAAAAGCATATCTTTCGAACTCCTAAATAATAGTACAGAAACTCTTTATCTTTGCTTATGGTAGCATTGTTTTGTTTATCAGCACTAAAAACAAAAAAAGGGGTCTTAAAAACTCTGGGGATTGATAATTGCAGTAGTTTCGATTAGAATAAAGAATAAATAGTGCAGTATTATAATAAATTGGAATAAATAGCGCTTTACCTAGAGGATCAGTGCTTTTCTAACAAATCTATGCCAGGGACATTTAAAAACTTATAGTGACTTGTTGAAATTTATTTTCGTCCAATTTCTTAACGAGGTGGATATTTGACCATGGGTGAACAAACATAACAGAACAAACAAAAAACAGTTTTTTGCAAATAAAATTAACAATGTCATTAATAAAAGCAAAACCATATGGAATATTGTAAATTGGAGTCGGAATAGAAGTGCAAAAACTAAGAAAGACATACAACTTAACATTGATGGGAAAATCATAATAGAACCTGAGCATATTGCCGAAGAATTTGCTAGGTATTTCAGTAATGTATCTACTACGAAAATGACAGATAAATATGGTATGGTCAGTCAACATTGTACATCACCATCTTATTCTTTAGGATCAATAAGAGTTTAAATAATAATTTAAAAGCCACTAAGTCGTCTGGGTTTGACGAAATTAATTTAAAATTGGTAAAAGATATTGTAAATCATGGTCTTAAAAAAGGTACATTCCCAAAGATATTGGAAACGTCTAATGTTGTTCACAAAAAAAATGATCTCAATAATATCGAAAACTATAGGCAGATATCACTATTGAGTGTGTTTTCAAAGGTGTTAGAAAAGGTTGTTTGTAATAAATTGGTTGATTTCGCAGGTTCCCTAAAAGTGCTTAATGCATCCCAACACGGATTTTTCCCAAATAGATCATTAGAGACGGCAATTTTCAGTTTTCTTAATTATAGTTTCAACAGTATTGATCGGGGCAACTATGTGGTGTCTCCATTTATCAATAGCGTTTGAAACAGTGAATAGGCGATTTCTACTTTCCCAGCTTTATAATATGGGCATTCGGGGTTTATTATTGAATTGGATTGATTCCTACATGACTGAGAGAGATTTTGTGATAAAATACGGTGGTTATTTTTCTGAACCGAGGTCAGTTAGAATGGGTGTGCCGCAAGGCTCGGTATTGTTTATTTGGAGCTGATAATATGTGCGAGTTGAGTGAAAAAATACGTGCAGGCAGGAGCGATATGGAGAAGTGGTGTAGAGCAAATGATTTAATACTAAATGAGCAAAAAACAGTGTGTATGAATTTCTATAATAGAAAACCGATACCTGTATACTTTGCGCTTCAAAACGACTTGACATTTGTAAAAAATACTAAGTTTTTGGGGACCACGTTGGATTCTTCTTTGTCATTTTTGGATCACGTAGACCATGTTTGCTCTAAGTTAAATTCGGCGATTTTATTAGCAAAAATGTTCTAACATTTCCTTCCCTTTATTTGTACAAATGTGTCGTATATATGAATAGCAATAAAGCTCTGTTTTCAGGGTTAGGTTTGGGTAATTATAGGACCAGGAGAAATTTCGTATTGGAAGTGCCTAGACACAAGACACCCATGTTCACCAATGTACAATTGTGTAACTTTTTTCAATTCCTTACCCCATGAAATACGATCACTAAATGGTAACGAATTTAATAAACGAGCCAAAATATTTTTTTATAGAAACAGCTTTCTATTCGACAAAAGAACATCTAGAATGGACAAATTGACTTGAATGTTTGACTGTGTTTTTGTTGGTTCAATTAGTCTACAAGGTGTTTTGTTTATTATAATTTTTGTTTTTTGTTTATTATACTTTTTTTTTTGTCTACTTTTCCGTTATATTTTACGTTTTACCTCTCTTATTTTATGTATTCTCTATGTCACAACCTGCTACTTTATTTGGGAAAATAATTTCTGTGATACTACAAATATTGACTGTAGCATTTAGATATTGCTTTACAGAATGTATTATATATTTCCTTGTGGTCCCACGACCATTTATTTTGTTTATATTTTATTTTATGTTCTTATTTTTTTTATGTTCTTATATTCAATTTATATTTTAGTTTATTGGTTTTATTATTTTATACTGTTTAGTTTTAATTCTCACTATTCTTGATTTGGTAACTTTTTAGAATTATTGTATTAGTAACTTAAGATTTGACGACCCTATGTACTATCTGTACTTTTGGTAATATGTATCTATCTATCTATCTACCTATTAAGTGTTATATATTTTTGAGAAGAATGTGCTTTTAGCTGCTTTAAAATATACAGGGTGTTCCATTAAAAAAGTTTGGTCTGTAACTCGATATTTCAGGCCCTTAAAAAAACTAAGTATGCCGTTGCATTCTATAGTAATCCGTTTTTACATTTTCATTGGTTTGTATTATGACGAAGATTCGAAGGGTGCCTGGAAAGTGCAAATTTTCGATTTCGCCCTGTATTTCAAAACCAAAGAAGATCCAAATTTTGTTTAGGGCAAAAGAAGCACAGTGCCGCGAAAACAGTATCTCTCTGTCTTCAATACTAACTGAGATATTTCTATGATTGAGATACCCTGCAAAAGTATATAATCAATTATGGTTTTGTTTCATGAATAGGATCTTCTATGAGATCCTAGGGGACGAGAATGACAGGCGAAAATAAATATTTGTATCTGAATGCTTTATCTTATTTTAATTATTCCTATAATAATAATAATAATAACAATAGTAATAATAATAATAAAAGTAATACAGTTTATTTCTGCCCTCTGTACTAATTACAAAGGTACCATGTTATAGTTCACGTTAAAATGCAGAATAAAAGTAAAGTAAGCAGTAAAAAAGAGTCTGAAAACAAATTGGAAAGATTCTAGTTCCGACTCAGCAACATTGGAAATAAATCGATTTCTGTCGCTCGCAAACGAAAGTCAATGTAAGCGAAAACTGCACGCTGAAAAATAAAATAAAATATGTGGATTCGTCGAGGGTCTCCGTCCAAGTACTCCACGGAACAATTATGCTACCATAATTTTTTAAAGACACTCTCTTAAAGGCCGATACGGGCAAGTGTTTAAATACGTAGGGAACTCCATTGTACAGAGAAATGTGTTATAGGTGAATCAACGCTGTACAATTTAGTATGTAGTTTTATGATACGGGGCGAGATCAAGTATTTAAATCGTATATTGAGATTGTGTACGCTCGTTCGGTAGGCAATTTCATTAGTAAAATGGTGAACGATTTCTTATTATTTTGTGAAACAAAAGGAATGTTTGGCATGCCTAGTCTGGTACTTTTCCGGGGTGCCTTTAGTTGTTGAGATACTAAAATAACGGCATTGACTTTTTAACCCGTTATATTTTTTCTTATTTTCTCATTCATATGATTGAGGTAACTTGAAAGGCTGAAACCGATGTATATTCATACCCGCATTTATAATATATAATAATATGGTAGTTACAATAGGCTAGACAAAGGGATACTGTGTTATTCGAAATCCAGGAACTTATCGGTGAGAGTTACATAAATAGTTATCATAAACTAAACCCTGTTTAGAAATGACAGCTGTTTATTGAAAATTATCTAAAACTTGCTGTTTCAAACTATGGTCTTCTTTTACCTGGAATAATTATTGAAGTACCCAGAATTATTTTTCCTTTTCTTATATATGTGTAGGTCGTAGCAAGCATGATGGATGGGTCGCCCTATTGTCCCTACTATCACTGACTTGGAAAGTTATTGCCACTATACACTACAGCCGGGAAGATACATATTTATTTAACTTTGGTCGATTAGTATTTGAATTTCGAATAGCACGGTCTCCCTTTTCCGTCTTTGTAGCCTATTCTTACTAAAGAACACAGTGGCGTATATAGTCCAACAACCAAAGAATGACGTTATTGTTGTACTCTTCCTGATTTGTAATCTGAACTATTATTTATATCCCATCCCATATTATGTAAAACATCTACATACTACATTTCTGCCCAAAAAAATAACTACTAGTAGTCACTAGTCAAAAAGTTTAGAATATAATTTCAAACCATGTTGGTTTCTAAGAGCTAAAGAAAACGGGGCCAAATTTCGAGAACAAAAAAAATGTTTATGGAATTAATAGAATTTTCTGGATTCCCATTCAGTTAAATGATCGAGTTGAACTATTTAAGAACTTACCGGCACAAAAAGTGTTTTTTGATACAATTTCCACCAAAGCTTGTCCTGCAGTCGAACTACTTCCCTTTAGACATTCCAACTGATCTACAATCGGCATGCTAACTTGTCTAGGCTCAGCAGTACTGATATCCCCATTTTCGTCTCTCCCCCAACTATAAGGAATTAAAGAAAGATATGTCATGTGTAAGGTTTTAGATAAATAAATTCCAGTATTTTTAATAATTCCTAGACAAATGAAGGGTACAGGGGAAAAACGGGCTCATAAAAATTAAAATTATTTTTCATCAGACTAAAATGAATGCTTTTATGTTTATTTAAGAAACGCCAAATATCTTCTGTTGTGGTTTTTTCAACGTAATCAACTGAATACAAATTAAACACCTAAAAAATTGACGTTAGTTTTCTATTCAAATAAACATACAAAGCGTACTACATATTCAAAAAACGACCTATATATTCTACACGGGAAAAAAGAATCGATTTTAATAAAATAATCCCTTTCTTGTGCGGGATCAATAACCACGATCGACGTTGATGGTCTGTAAAATGCTAACTGGTTAGCCTACAAATATAGTAAGTTTCTGTAAAATTTTATTGCAAAGAAAAATGGGGCTAAAACTCAACTTTCTTATGAAGAGAAATACGTTTTAGCAAAATGGATTTTAGCTATGGCTAGAAAAGGTTTCACTGTTTACCCCAATCTTTTTGCGACAGTACAAAAATATTAAGAACCATATCAAGGGAATCATATTTTAAAAACGGGAAACCCGGTAAAACTTGATTTAGAGCTTTTCTGAAACGACACCCTGAAATTAAAAAAAGGGACGCCGAATCTGTAACTCAATCTAGAGTCGTAATAGCAAAACAAGATATAAAAATATGGTTTACTGAATTTAAGAATTTTTTAAAAGAAGGAAAAATTTATAATTTAAAATATTCAAATAAAATGCCCAAAGGCATCATCCATTCCTCAATTAACTCAATGGGCGCTTGACAATACGGGGTGGATGAATTCAGAGGAGTATTCTACCGGTGACCATTTTCGGCCCTATTTGAAGTTGAAAAATATTCATCAGCCAATCCTTTTATTTCTTGATGGATTCAGATCCCAGTTAACAAAGCAAGTAAAGAGCTGAATACCGATCTCGTGAAGTAAAGATCCCCGAAGATGCCTCGTGCAATCAAAGGGTAAACATCGGAAATTGATTCCATTTTTACACGGTCTAATCCCAAGAACTTAAATAAATGTCATGTTGACAGCTATAACGAGTCACGTGGCTATTTTCGAATAGGCCGTATTTTATACTTAATATAGCAAAAGTTATTGCCAACGCTAAATTAAAAAAAATTAACTAAAAAAATAAAAATTTCTTAAGGTCACTAGATAATAAAAAAAATAAAAATATATTTAAGCAAATTACAAGTGATGCAACAGATACGGATTGGTTTGACAATTAACCGCTCTTAAAAAAGCAACGATCCGTTTCTTCCCTTCAATTTTGCTAGAGTCTCGTTGTACCGAATATAATTTTGAAACGGCATTAATCGTTCTTCCTATTGGTTCGTCGTTTATTTCGGCGGAGTGTAAACAAATTTCGTTAAATTATCGGTGTGAGCCTCCTGGTTTATTGATAGGATAAAACAACCTAACCTAACAGTATAGGTTTTATGGATTTGTCCGGTAGGTTAGGAACTGTCAATAAAATATCATTAAAGCCATATGTCAATACAACTAAAGCACGAGGTTTATATAAATAGTAATTAATATGAAATCTTAAATATTGGGTTAGGCATAAGCAGCAACTACCAAAAACAGCTGAAACCACGTGATCAACCAACGAATAGGACGAACGATCAATGCAGTCTCAAATTTGCATCTGGTATACCGAGATTCTTGTTTAATGTTTAACGATGAACGGTTGACTAATGACAAATTTTTGAAATTGTATTCATAAAGACAGAAATCTGACTATAATTACCCGACGACTGTCCCAATGCTTCCAACAACCTGGTTCAAATCGGTACTACCTTGCCACAAGCATACTGGCATTATCATTTTGCTGAAAGGCACAGGATCAGGAAAGGTCATCACCGCTATGTCAGCATTGGCTTTGCCTGGTTCATAATCTGAAATAAGAAAAGTTGTTATGTAAGTGTCAGAATAAATGTGTGTAACGCCAAATAACGTATATAATTGACTTACCAGGGTGAATCGTGATAGAATCTGGCTCCAACATTCTTTCGCCTGGGGCAGTAACCCATTTTCTTATGTTCAGTTTGCCAAATACACAAACTATTTCATTTGCTTTTACTCGTCTGTATTCTAATCTAACACAATGTGCAGCTGTAAAAAAAAATAGTTTTGGAAATTATAATAACTTTATTTATTACAGATACTTTAAACAATTTTGAAAAAGTACCGAAAAAATCGAATTTTTTTCGATTAGGAAGAAAAAACTAGAACATATAATTTCAATCATGGTTAAAGTTGTATATAAATACGAAAGAATTGTTTGTTAATGGGGGATAATTTTATATGTACAGTTGCATGACGACAGATAAATCCGTATGGTGTCAGCTGTGACCAATACCATTTTTTGATATTTTGGTGATACAGGCTTTCATTTTAATCTATTACCTAGATTACAGCCATGTGGATTGAGTGGTTGAAAAAGTTCATCAAGGTTTTTTTTACCTAAATGGGAGACATACAACGAATTACTTTCAAAGACATATACATATATTCAATCCACTAAAACACAAACAAACAAAAATGCCATTTTTTAAAATACTATTTCCCATTGTCTCTTTCAGTAAGAGAATATGCGTAAGACGTGAGAAAACGTAATATGGTTTCAAAAAATTATCAAAAAAAAAAAATGCTAATTAATGTGTTTGTTACTTTTATCGACAGTACATAATACAAAAAGTAAATAAGTAATGCGATAAATAGACAACATTTTTTTCGTGACCTACAAATTCAATGTAAAATAAAAAAACCCTAAGTGGATCTCAACTTCGTATTCTATTGAGTATAGACTATACAGTTGGGGTCCTTCGAGAGATTTCTGCATAGCTCAACGCCCAGAGTTGCCAGTCCTCAACGTAAAGCATCCGATCTGCTAGTTAAATTCGTTTATAGATCGATTTTCCGGCAATCTCTATTTTTCTTTTTAAAGCATAATTTTTGTATTGTATTTCTAAACAAGTAAACCTACATCCCGAAACACCGAGCCAAATATTGTTCTAATATTAGGATTGGTGAATTTAAAAAAAAAATGTTGGTAATATCTTTTTAATTTATCGTTATACGGTTTAAAATGTCAATGAGATTTAAAAATGCGAAAAAGAAATGAAGCGTTACATTTAAAAAATAATAACAATAAAATTGCTACATGTTCCGTTTTATTAAGGCACTTTTAGAATATATAAAAAAGTCAAATAGAAGCACACTGGCAGAGTGAATTTTTATTATCCAAGGTTTTCTGATAAGTATATTCAGCAATTATGCATTAGTAAATAGAAAAAAATCATTATGGTGCTTAGGTAACATAACTTACCTGTCACAACATGTCTGTCCGATATGAGTGATCCGCTGCATATGTAACTAAGACTCAAATTTTCTAATTGCCGGAAAATAGCTACCAGCCATGGATAAGCACCTCGGGGTACAGTTTGACCATTTACGATCAACGAATTGGTTGTTATAGGGCGTCCACATATCTCATTTATATTCCCATTTGTCGTACTACTGCAAAAAATCATATATATGCAATACTACAAATTCGATGGGACATATATACAAGACACCATAACAAAAGAAATTTTATTTTTTTCAGGTTGCATCTGAAGAGATATTACAAAATCACATTTACATATTTATAGTCACTTTTTCTCCTCTACAAGATGGTGGACTCAGATTTAAAATCTGACGTTTGATCTTCGAGGTCTCATCAACTAACTATGTGATATATACCGATTTAGAAAAAGTATTTGATAGGGTTGAATTTCGTGAAGTTTTGAGAGCTCTTCAGGATTTTCTAGTAGATCAAAATTTAATTGCATTACTTATGTCATATCTGAGTAATAAGAGCGTTAACGTAGTTATAGTCAAGTTCCGGAGTACCCCAGGGGTCTAATTGTTCCTTTTAGTAATTAATAACATAGGAAAAAGCCACACTTTTTCTAGGGGGCTTATCTTTGCGGACGAACTATAAACTGTTTTGCAGTATTAAAAGCCAGAATGACGCAGCTCATCTACAAGAGGATCTAAATGCGGTTGTGCGCTGGTGTGAGAATCACAGGTTAAAAATAAATACTAATAAGTGTGCTGTAGCGACCTTTAGCCTTAAAAAGCAAAACATTATTTTTAATTAACATATAAACAACACTCTTTTAGACAAGGAAAACATCAGTGAAAGACTTGGGTGTGTATTTTGACCAAAAACTAAATTTTAATATCCATATCGATAATGTCATTTCAAATTCTCTGAAAATTTTAGGATTTATTATAAGAAGCTGCAAATTATTTTACAATATTGAAACAATAAAATCTTTATATAGATCACTAGTTGTGTTAAAACTTTTATAATGTTTAGAATTGATACAGAGAAAATTTTTGAAGTTTACATTATAAAATGTTTTCTGAGTATCCTCAAAGGGAATTCGATCAGGTTCTACTACGCAATATGTTTAATTTTCTTAGCCTCCAGTTCTTTAGAATCTATTTATATAAACTTTTAAATAACAAAGCTATCAATTCGGAATTTTTGGGCCTTTTACCTTTTCGAGTAGGGTTATCCAATACTAGGTCCACTATTTTACTAATACATATAGGAACTCCCCACTAGTAAGGATTATTTAAGTATTTTATTGTAAGTCATTCCAAATTTTAGAAAACAAATAAAAATCAAATTTGTTTGGGCAAGTAATATAATATTATTACTTAGTTTAATAATTTAGTTTTATGTAATATCGTTGATTGAAGGAAAAAGGAAGATACGCAACCTAATGGGCGAATTTGTGGCACAAAAGGTGTCCGAGATGTAGCTGGCGACATCGTCGCCGCTAGGAAAGGTGTCCGAGATTTGCTTTGCGCCGCGGGCTGCCAGTCGTTTACAGCGAAACAGCGGATAGATCGGATAATCGGCGGAGATGTACGAATCGCTTACCTGTATTGTTTGTTTACATCATAGTGGTTATTGTTTTTTTGCTCGTTTTCGAGTCAAACTCGTGAATTTTTAACTCTACGAAACTGGAGTTCGTTTCATTCTTATGAAACTGTTAATTAAAGCAAGTATGTGTGCCAGAAAAATAGAGTGTGCGTATGTTGGATGCAACAATAAAAGAAAAAATAAAAATATTTTGGTGAGCTCTTTGAAATTCCCCGTGATGAGGCCCCACATTCTTTGTCAATGGGTACGAAACTGTGGCAATGTTGAATAAATAAACGTGTATGTGAAAATCATTTTTCTAAACACGATATGTATTCAAGTGGCGGAAGACAATTACTGAAGAAAAATGCCGTTCCTATATTTTAGAAAGGTAAGTGTTTTTTATTTTGAATCTTATTTTTGGAATGTCCTTGCTAAAATTAAATTGAAATAAAGAATAAACTACGCAGGGTCCTAATATTCTTACAAATGTTACATCACAAGAATTTGATGTTTTTTGAATCTCTGAATATTGGAACTTTCTTCTCTTGATTAGTACTGTTTTTAAAATAAATTAGATGGGCCATGAACTTATCGCGCCTGATAAATACATATGCTTGTAGGTAACGGCGTATACTACCAATAGTATAAAAAAATAACGGGGATTCTGCCAAAAAGTTTATATTACATTTTTTTTCTAATAGCCAAGCTTTCGAAATAACTCATCTCTTCTTTAGGGTTCTATAATAACCTAATTATCAGAAGATTTAGGACTTTTTTTTACATCTAAAAAGTACTTACACTAATTAAAATGCAAAGACAATATTGAGGGAATTTTCAGAAAATATAAAATTGGATAGATTTTAACTACTAAAATTTTGACATCTTTGGACAAGAAATAAACAACTTGAAACCAATTGTTTTTCTATCAAATAATAATGACAGAGATCCTTTAAATATGTCAAATATATAATTTTCTGAAAATTCCGTCAAAATTGTCTTTTCATTTTAATTACTTTACGTACTTTTTAATTGTAAAAAAGTCCTTCATTTCCTGATAATTATGTTATTATAGAGCCCTGAAGAAGAAATGAATTATTTCGAAAGCTTGGCAATTAGAAAATAAATGTACTATAGACTTTTTGGCCGAATCTCCGTTATTTATTTATTAATATATATATATATATATATATATATATATATATATATATATAATATATATATATATATATATATATATATATATATATATATATATATATATATATATATATATATATATATATATATATATATATATATATATATATATATATATATATATATATATATATATATATATATATATATATATATATATATATATATATATATATATATATATATATATATATATATATATATATATATATATATATATATATATATATATATATATATATATATATATATATATATATATATATATATATATATATATATATATATATATATATATATATATATATATATATATATATATATATATATATATATATATATATATATATATATATATATATATATATATATATATATATATATATATATATATATATATATATATATATATATATATATATATATATATATATATATATATATATATATATATATATATATATATATATATATATATATATATATATATATATATATATATATATATATTATGTATATATATATATATATATATATATATATATATATATATATATATATATATATATATATATATATATATATATATATATATATATATATATATATATATATATATATATATATATATATATATATATATATATATATATATATATATATATATATATATATATATATATATATATATATATATATATATATATATATATATATATATATATATATATATATATATATATATATATATATATATATATATATATATATATATATGCATAAACAAGTGCAAGAAGATTAAAGGGGTTTGAAAGATTATAAAAATCAAAATAAATCGATATCGCGATATACATCCATCACCATTTTCAGACACAATTATTATAAATATCTTTCGATTAGTAGTAGATTTTACAAGGTTATTGATAAATCGGCGAAAGCTGGAACCGTTCTGCGTGCGGGAATGACCTAATAGAAGAATTGTCTAAAACTCGACTTACTGTTTTGTATATTTTATAGTTTCCGATATCCCAAAACATGCATCACCAATTTTGGACACACTGTATACGCTGCGTCTGTTCCATTTTATTTGCCAAATAGAAAAATTGTATTTCACATCAAGAGTGTTGCTTATAAAAAAAAGGTTTGACTATAAAAAAATCCTATACAAAATACAAGGATCGCAAAGAATTTGTGAACGTAAGTAGGCAAAACAACAAAAATATGAAATCAAAATTTCTGAGACAGCCGAATTAGAGAGGGTAAAATTATTAATTAAAAATTAATTTATCGCCTTTGTACGATGTGCAGTTTTTGGTAATTTAATGGTCAATATGTCGAAAATTTCAACTGACCTCAATTTTACATATTCACCATTAATTATTTAAAAAAAATAAAAAGACCTTTATCTTGTATTTTCAAGCTCTTTAACTATCTCGAAAAACTGAATTTAATTTGTTCTTTCGTTTGCAAACAGTCCTATATAATAACATAATAAAAAATTGATTACAGATTTGTATTTATCAGTTTTGGACCAAACGAGAAATCTACAAAAATATTTGGTTTTTTCCTAGGAAATACTTAATATACTTATTTCGTTTACTAGTTAAACCGATCTGTTAATTAAGTTATTAGACGCTGTTAAAGGAAAAAACCTATTTACTTCATTTATTTTACACACTGTATACACAATGGATACGAAACTGTGGCAATGTTGAATAAAAAAACGTGTATGTGAAAATCATTTTTCTAAACACGATTATACTAAAATTTTGACATCATTTCACAAGAAATAAACAACTTTAAACCAATTGTTTTTCTATTAAATAATAATGACAGAAATTCGTTAAATTTGTCAAATATATAATTTTATATTTTCTGTCAAAATTGTCTTTTCATTTTAATTAGTGTAAGTACTTTTTAATTGTAAAAAAGTCATAGAACGAAAGCTTTCACGGCGGTGCGGTGGTCAATTAAGAAATCATGGTTCTTGGGATTAGACCGTGTCAAAATCCCAAGAACCATGATTTCTTAATTGTAAAAAAGTCCTTAATTTCCTGATAATTATGTTATTATAGAGCCCTGAAGAAGAAATTAATTATTTTGAATGCTTGGTAATTAGAAAATAAATGTACTATAGACTTTTTGCCCGAATCTCCCTCCTTATGAATATAAGATAGAAAAACAAAATTACATGAATTTCAAATTTTATGCAAGCATTAAGTGTAACATAGAGATAAACTGGTAAAGATGTGTTACGAATTCAAGATGGCGAAACAAAATAGCGGCCAAATAATCTTTACTTCCCTCGTAAAAGGAAAGTATTGTCATCGTGAAAAAATATCCTACGAGATTTATTCAAATCTTTACGTTTCAGGGTCCCAAGATGCCGAAAAACATGTTTTCTTAATTCTGTCGGTCTGTCTGTCGATCCGTATCTTCCCGGCATAGCTAAAAACTACTTACCTGATTGACTAAAAATTATGGTCAAAAATTAAGGTACAGTTTAATTCTGTGATTAAGGGTCATATGGGAATGACCTGGTAATATTTTGGTAAAAATCCAATGTCAAAACAAAATGGCGGCCTAGTGAAGTTATTACTAAAAACTACTTAACCACCTTATTTAAATTTTGCACAAAAATCAAGAATTATGTAGAAATCAACTGGTAAAATTGTAGTGAAAATTCAAAATGGCGGCTTAATGGAATATTTATAAATTCAGCATGAAAGAAACTACTTAATGGACTGATTTCAAACTGTATGCCATAACTAATTGGGGTATAATTCAAGATAGGAGAACAAAATAGCGGCCAAATAAATTTTTTATAGTATATATCATATATATATATATATATATATATATATATATATATATATATATATCACCCTCTCAGGTTTTAAATATTTTCAGGTTTTAGCGTCCCTAGATGCTAAAAAATGTTTTTATTGCCATCGGTTCGTCTGTCTGGTTTAAGAGTCATATGGGAATGACCTAGAAATATTTTGGTAAACATCGAATATGCCGGAACAAGATGGCGGCCTTAAGAAACTTTAAAAAAGTACTATTTAAAAAACTAGTTATCCAATTTCCTCAAATGTTGCACAAAAAACAAGTGTTACATAGGAATAAACTGGTAATATATTGGTATGAATATAAGATAGCAAAAGAAAATACCGGCCTAGCAAAATATTTAAAAAATCAACCTGAAAGAACTACTCATTAGATTAATTTCAAAACGTATGCATGCATTAAATGTGATATAGAGATAAATTGGTAAAGTTGTGGTACGAATTCAAGATGGCGGAACAAATATTTCTTTTTAAATGAATGCAAGAAATCTTATTTTACTGATTGTGATATAAGGATAAACTGGTACGAATTCAAGATGACGTAACAAAATGGCGGTATGTATCAACGTAAAGAATAAAAAACGCATAGTCACGAAAATAAAGTTTTGGAAAATAAACCACATAGAAAAATAAGAATTTTGTCGAATACATCATTTTTTCAGTTTCCTTTTCTGACTGTGATGGTAAGTTTAATATTTACTATTTCAATTCAGTGAAATAATTCAAAACAACAAAACAATGGTTTGCTATTAAAACGTGATAATGCTTTTTAATATTTGTTGTAAAATCTATATATTTAAAACACTGAGCTAAAGTTTTCAGCAAGTTCGTGAGAGAGTTGTACTGCACCGATTTATATCATTTTTTTAAAATGATCGTCTGGTAACCGAGACCTTTCACATCTATTTCTTGTGTTGTATACAGGGTGTTTCAAAAAAATCGGGTCACGGATTGGTCACGATTCTGCTCAAACTGCTTGACAAAAAACATGCATTTGGGTTGGTAGTAGAATGTAGAGGTGGGATAAGAAGGAATTTTTCAAAACTCGGCGGTGAAACTGCCCCTTAAATATTACAATATTTTTTATTTAAACAAACGGTTGGTTTTTCGGCAAAACGCTTAAGCTGGTGTATTTTAATTAGTTATTTAACATATTTTAAGATTTCTTAAAAATTTATACAGAGTATTTCCAAAAATTGGGCCACTGATTAATCACGATTCTGCTCAAAAATCAAATTTTAAGAGGAAGAAACCGCCCCTTAAATAATACAATATTTTTTATTTAAAAACGGTTAATTTTTCAAAACAACGCTTGATCAGGTATATTTTATTTTTTTACATATTTTTTAAAAATGTATACATGAAACAAAAATTGAACGAAAATGCAACTACGTGGTTTCTAAAATAAAAAATAATAAGGCGATCCAAGTACCTATTTATATCTCTTTCGTTAGCGTCATATGCGAACGAAATCGTGGGACCTCGTTAGCATGTGTTTATGATTTTTGACCCGATGTTTCGTTCCACATCATAAATTGGCACTCATGAAGGTAGTCAGAAATATTGGAACATCCTGTAACTTTATTAGTTCAGAATAATGAAAAAAATTAATTTTGTCTTAAAAAAATTTAAGTAACAATAATTTGTAAATTAAAATTTCGATTTAAACGTAGACCTAAAACAATCTGCTTTATTTTGTATTAATAAAGTAGCACAAGGATTTTTTCCTATATTTACAGAGAAAATGTCTTAAGCAGAAATTTGGACGTTTCGCATAATTGTTTAAGTAATAGCAGCAAAATGGCGTTAACAAAAATATATACTAATATTTAAAAATCTGCATGTATAGCACGCGTTAAAATTTATAATTAAATAACTAAATATAACTTTCATGTTGTATGTAAAAAAATCGGTAAATTCCTTTACCCGGAACTTCCCTCGTTATGAATTATTACTTTTATTAGGAAAAATGAAGTGTGATCCAAGTTAGTTCAGTACAGAGTCACAGTATATATGTGTTACATATACTGTCTCTTCATTTTTATTGGGCGCCATTTTGTTCCTATTGGATTCCTACCAATATGTTTACCATTTCCTTTCTATCTATGCCACATTTGACTTGGGCATAATTTAAAATAAATTCAATAAATATCCCATTTTCACATTTAATTTTTCTGCATTTTAAAAATTTTATTTGGCGGTTTTTTTGTTTCGCCATCTTAAATTGAAACCCATATTATCATCTTTACCTACTCCGTTAGTCCGCAGATATCCCAGATATTAAGTTTTAGAATGGTTTTCATTAACGATCCCCTTGTTGTTATGTTAGAGTGGTGTATTATTTGGCGTTAGGATCCAGTAAAAAAACAATGTTTCTCCAATTCATTGTTGTATCCTCAGGACACATAGATTTTCTATCCTGCATGAAAGCCATATTAGTCTTTACCTACTCCATTGGTCCGCAGATATTTTTTAACCCAAAAAAAAATACGACACTCTAACATAACCACAAGAAGATCGTTAACGAAAACCATTTAGAAATTTAATATCTGAGAAATATCTCTGAACCAACGGAGTAGGTATAGACTGATAATAGGGGTATCATGCAGGGTATAAAATTTATGTGTCCTGAGGATGCAACAATAAAGTTGCGAAACGTCGACAATTTAAAAAAAGACATTTGCTCATTTACTGGGTTAACCCCAAATAATACACCACTCTAACATAAAAACAAGAGGATCGTTAACGAAGACCATTTAGAAACTTAATATAGGAAATATCTGCGGTCCAATGTAGTAGGTAAAGTCTGAAAATATGGGTTTCATGCAGGATATAAAATCTATGTGTCCTGAGGATGCAACAATAAAGTTTCGAAACGTCGACAATTTAAAAGTCTTTTTTTTACTGGATCCTAACTCCAAATAATACACCACTCTAAAATAACAAGAGAATTTACCAGTTACTACATAAGTCACCCAAAACCATTTAGAAACTTAATATCTGGAAAATATCTGCAACAAACGGAATACGTAAAGACTGATAATATGGGTTTCATACTGGACATAGAACCTACATATGTATCCTGAAGATGCAACAATACAGTTGCGAAACGTCAACTATTTAAAAATAGACTTTCGTTTTTTTTTTTACTAGATCCTAACCCCAAATAATACACCACTCTAACATAAAAACAAGAGGATTGTTAACGAAAACCATTTAGAAACTTAATATCTCGGAAATATATGTAACGGAGTAAAAGTTCTGATAATATGGGTTTCATGCCCGATATTAGATCTATATATGTGTGTTGAGGATGCAACAATTAAATTGCGAAACATCGACAATTTATAAAAAAACTTGTTTTTTTTTAAATCTTAACTACAAAGAATACACCACTCTAACAAATTTTTTTCACATTTTTCTGTCATATTGGATTTTTACCATAATATTCTCAGGCCATCCAGATGACCCTTAATTTTTGGTCAAAATTTGAAGTCAATCGTCTAGAGACACTAAAACGTGAAGTAATGTAAACCCTGAGACGGTGACCTTCTTCATGATTACAAAAAATTTATTTGGCCGCAATTTTGTTTCGCCATGTTGAATTAGTAACACAATTTTACTAGTTTTCTGGCCGCAGTTTTAAATAATTTATTAGGTCCATTTTGGTTTCGTACCAAAATTTTATCAGTTGATTCCAACATAATACTTGATGTTTATGCAAAATTTGAAATAAATTGAATAAGCCGTTTTTTCAAAATCATTTTTTTAACATTTCACTAGGCCGCCATTTTGTTTCGCCATTTTGGATTTTTACCAAAATATAAATTTTAAAAAAATTTTTGACAAAAATTTGAAGCAAAGCGGGTAAGTAGTCTTTAAGCTATGCCGCGAACTGACAGACAGAACGACAGAATTGATAAAACATATTTTTTGGCATCTAGCGACGCTAAAACGTAAAGATGTGCAAAACCTGAGAGGGTGATTTTTTCAAACATTTTATTTGGCCGCCATCTTGAATTAATACCACTATTTTACTAGTTATCCCTATACCACAATTAGTTATGGCACACAATTTGAAATCAAACCATTAAGTAGTTTATACAGGAATTTTGTTCCGCCATCTTGAATTTCTACCAAAATGTTACCACTTGTTTTCAACATAATACTTGAGGTTTTTGCAAAATTTAAAATAAATTAGATGAGTAGTTTTTTAATACTAATTCCTTTAATACTTCACTAGGCCGCCATTTTGTTTCGCCATATTGGATTTACCAAAATGTTTCCAGGTCATCCCCATATGACCGCGAATAGACAGACAGACAGACCGATGGAATTGAGAATTGAAGATCCGAAAAAATCTCGGAGAGTGATTTTTTCACGATTACAATATTTCCCTTTTACGAGGGAAGTAAAAAGAACACCAGTTGCGTAAATTGTATGTATTCAATATTTATGGATAGTACCTATTTAGTAGTTAAATGTAAGTTTATTTTCACATTTTTTCTAAATTTTCATTATCTTTTTAATGCAAATATTGTATATTTATTTACCTACTGTTTTGAGTATGTATTATTTCTAAATTACGTTTTGTTTGAAAATGTTGAAATATAGTCATTGTAAAAAAAAATAAAATCTTTTATGAACAATATTTGTCTTTAATTTTTAATTTAAAAAAACGTGTGGAAAATCGCTCACATGGTGTACAGGGTATTCCAATTTCTAGGGTGACCATTGGGAGAAGCTATACGAGATATAGAAAAGTTTAAATTGTGGCCAAGTTGCCTAGTTTTGTGCTCAATCAAATGCCGTTTCGAAAATGAGGATATTTTCTGTACTAAAATGTTATTTAATTTTACGATTTTAAGTTTACGATTCAACGATTCATCCCCGAACGTTCATTATAAACTTTGCTATATAAATAGTCGAAAATTGTATGTTCTTTTTTATAAACAGTAACTTTAATTCTAAATTCAACAGCGTATCACATTTAACATTTTTCTGATATTTCGGACTAAAAAAACATCATCAATGCTAGTTAATAATAATTGCCGAGGAACTGAAAGCCAGCGTCCAGTCAAAAATTCATTTATCTACGTTATCTTGAAGCCAAAAATGTGGTAATGCAAATGTTAAATTTATTTCTCTCTATCTCTTTTATTAGAATTAAAAAAGAAGTACCTAACAAAAATATTTCACTTTTTTGTTCTACTCCGGAAGTTATTTAAAAATTCATTCTCATTGCCATTTTTTTTTCTCGACAATATGACGTGATTAGATTTTTGACCGGAGTTTCGGTCCTCATCATAAATTAGCACTGATGACGGGCTCTATTTGTCAGAAACATTGGAAAAACGCTCAATTTTGGGACACCCTGTACATTTACTAATTCAGAATAATGTAAACAGTGAATTTTGTCTTAAAAAAAGGTACGTAACAATAATTTGTAAATTAAAATTTAGATTTAATCGTATATCTAAAATAATCTCCTTTATTTTGTAATCATAAATTAACACAAAGTTTTTTTTTTATTGTCAAGACCTATAATTGCTACGGCCCTGTTAACGGCTAAAGCGATAAAATTTTTGTTGGATTAAATAATAACGTTGGGTGATCAATAAACCATAATAATATTGAGCGGCACCGTCTTCCACGAATCTCATCGTTTCCCGATCAACGCCGCAGCCGACGGTCATCACAGCGAGAGCCGAACGACTGCGAATGGGTGTTTTATGCGTTTGCCGTACAGGCTCCACCGTACAGCAGCTGAAATGTAAGTGGAAAGAAATCAGCACTGCCACGAATTCGCCCATAAGGTTGCGCATCTTCCTTTTTCCTTCAATCAACGGTAATATTAAGGTAGTTGATAAGCTAGCAATGTTAATTTAGAAAAGTATCTGTTATTGGCAATATGCTGTTGATACAAATAAATAAATAAAATAAATAAATAAATAAAAACAACTTCATTTTTTCACATACGGACCTGGATTTTTTATTTCATTTTTAACAAGCTCTTGATCTCTCAAAACAAATAATGCAATGCACTTATATGTTTAGTGTATTTAAAATTATTAAAAGTTGATGTATAAAATAAGTTTTTGTTGGGATTTGGACCAACAGTGTACAGGGTGCCTCCGGTTAAGTCGGCACCATTGCTAACTTCCTTATTATTGGAGATATGAGGTCGGTTAAATTAGCAAACTAGTAGCATTTTTTCTGCTGATTAAGATAGTGAAATCAGAAAAACAATTGAACATCGCGTCTTCGAGTTATTCCAAAAAATGTATATTTTTTCAATGGAACACCCTGTATATTTTTCGACATAACGTTAGCAAATCGTCCTAAGAATAAAAAAGTTCATATGCACTATCTGCCTAAACCTAATAATAACAAAGTTATAACGATATTTTACTAACAGTCAAGTTGGCCATGAAATTAAAAATAAAAACAATTGATTGGGTGGCTTGGCGATATAAATGATAGTTTGTAGATGAGGGGCGTTTTGTTGTAGCAGAAAAATAATATATTTACAGTTTTAGTTGCTAAAGCTTGTTTTAAAATGTTGTTCACGCATATTGAAAAATGTGATATGTTAGAAACATACCTTATGTGTAGGAAAAATAGTACTATGGCAATACAAGAATACCGCCGAAGATTCCCTACTCGTAATTTACCGGACAGGAGGTATTTTTTAGTTCTCTATAGAAAATTTAGAAGTAACGAGGAGGTTTTTAAAAAGACAAGGAAGAGAAAACCTTTTATAATAAGCGAAGACGTTGAAATTACCATATTAGCCTATTTTGAAGCACACAAAGAATACTCAACAAGGGATTTAGCAAGAGATTACGGTGTTAGTTTAGTGACAATATGGCGGATCTTAAAGAAGCACAAGTTTATTCCGTATAAGTACCGGCCAATTCAAACATTGTTGCCTGGTGATAATGAAAGAAGACTTGCGTTTTGCCATTGGTTGCATCATGTTTATGAAAGAAATAATGACATTTTGAAGAACATTATTTGGAGCGATGAATCCAATTTTTCCAACAAAGGTATGTTCAATCGCAAAAACGTCCATTATTGGTCGCAAGAAAATTTATTTCTCACTGATCCCAGAAATCCTCAGCATCAATTTAGTGTCAATGTTTGGTGTGGTATGAGAGGAAGCGAAATACTTGGACCTGTATTTTATGAGGGTACTTTGACAGGAGGGAGATATGTTGACCTGATAATTTCTGGGGCGTTAGAAGAATATTTGGACGGCGTCAATTTGGCTACACGACAACTAATTTACTTCCAGCAAGATGGGGCCCCACCTCATCAGTTTGGTGATGTAAGAATGATGTTGCAGAGATTATTTGGAGACAAATGGATTGCCACAAATGGTCCAGTTCGCTGGCCACCTAGATCCCCAGACATAACTCCTCTTGATTTCTATTTTTGGGGTTACGTGAAAAATGAAGTTTATAAGAAGAAATATGCAAATTTGGAAGAACTGAAAATTGAAATAAGGAGAATAATGGCGTCTATTGATGGAAGGACAATTTTAAAGGCGACGAGGCATGTGCTAAAATGTGTCCGAAAATGCATAGAACAAGATGGTGATGTGTTTGCTCATTTACTGTGACAGTTAAATCTAACCAATTAAGTAATATTGTTTTTATTTGGAATTTCATGGCCAACTTGACTGTGAGTAAAAATATCGTTATAACTTTGTTGTTATTAGGTTTAGGCGATTAGTGCATATGAACTTTTTTATTCTTAGGACGATTTGCTAACGTTATGTCGAAAAATATACAGGGTGTTCCATTGAAAAAATATACATTTTTTTGGAATAACTCGAAGACGCGATGCTCAATTGTTTTTCTGATTTCACTATTTTAATCAGCAGAAAAAATGCTACTAGTTTGCTAATTTAACCGACCTCATATCTCCAATAATAAGGAAGTTAGCAATGGTGCCGGCTTAATCGGAGGCACCCTGTATAAGTATTTTTATATTTGCGGGTTGACACGCGTTGCCGGTCTAAGCCTGGGGCCGTGTGTGTTGTTCCTCCTGTCTATACATCGTGCCAGCCCTGTTTTTGAGCACGTATTGATTCCACTGTGAACAATTGTTAGTTTGTTGGTGAAATATTTTTGCAAATTTGACTTTGGGGGGTGCTATATATTTTTAATCATAATGAAAATGTCTTCCAAGCTCAGCTAGACTGAAATTAGTGAATTTAATGAGTAATATTTCGTCTCCGTAACCTCAACTAAACCAAACAAATGGTTCTTACTGCGCGTTTCTGAGAA
The DNA here is from genome assembly GCA_030620095.1 of Kuschelorhynchus macadamiae. Lineage (NCBI taxonomy): Eukaryota > Metazoa > Arthropoda > Insecta > Coleoptera > Curculionidae > Kuschelorhynchus > Kuschelorhynchus macadamiae. Next base: position 59,868 of record JAUTXW010002101.1, read on the forward strand.
AGAAAAGAGATCAGTAAACAACACTGTCAGTTGCCGTTGTCAGTAGAGATGCGAAGCTTAGAAAATGTCCAAAACAGTTTCCGTGTAATTTCCATCTTTTTTTTAAGTGCTTTTTTTTTAAAATACCATTTCGCACTAAAACTGACGTTAATTTTGAGCAAAAACGAGGCTCTTTTGTGATTTCTTTTTAAGTTATAAAAACTATAAAGTAAATTGTTCTCTACTAAATACTAGGTATTAAAATGGATTATTATGTTTTCAGTAAAAACTTAGTAAATTTAAATAATAGAATGTCACCATCATGTCATTTATTTATTATGTTGCGATGTATATATATATATATATATATATATATATACAGGGTGGTCCTTTTAAAGTGTTACAAAGTGATATTGAGAAAACGGCTGATTGAAAATAAATGAAATTTCTAGGGATGCAATGGGTCGTTGGGGGACATTTTTTGATGGAGTAAGTAATGTTTTCACCCTTTCCACTGTTTAGGGGTGGGGGTGACTTTTAAATGTTAAATGGAAAGGTGCAGTTTTATCGCCAGGTTCGTAATCTCCAGAAAAAACTATGTTATAATCAATGAATAATTTAATGTCAATGTCACTACGCTAAATTCAACAAAATTAAAAAGAAAATCAACAGAAGAAAAAACTGATATTAAGTACATGATTTTATTTTATCAGATGTTCAAAATGACGGCCATTTTTTCTAAACATTTATCAACTCTCTTTGGAAAAGAATTCCGCACTCTGATTTACATATCTGGGGTGATTTCACTAATTGCATGCGTAATCCTTAATCGGCTGTAGTTGGAGCAGTCACCATGACTTTTTCTTTGAAAAAACCCCACAAGAAAAAATCGAGGGGGGTTAAGTCTGTCAATCTTGCAAGCCAATTTACTGGTCCCCCACGTCCAATCCATCTGTTAGGGTAAGTGTCATTCAATATAGCACGTGCTTCTCGACGGTAATGTGGTGGTGCGCCGTCTTGTTGGAACCAAATTGCTTCACGTTGTTGCTCTAGAATATTTGGCATCAATCTTTGCAAGTCATTTCGAAGGAAATCGCAGTATCTCTGTCCATTAAGATTACTATCGAAAAAAGGAGGTCCAATAACAACATCGCCAAATATCCCATACCAAGTATTTATCGACCAAGGGTGTTGATTAGCGACTGTTCGCATCCAGTGTGGATTTTCTTTAGCCCAATAATACATATTGTGACGATTGACTTGACCATGGTTAGTGAATGTTGCTTCGTCTGAAAATATTATGTTTTCCAGTGAGTTGTTTTCATTGATCCATAGTCGAAACCACCGACAAAATTGCACCCCATCTCTCGAAGCCCTGTCCATACAATTCTTGATGTAAGGTAATATGGTAAGGTTGAAATTTAAAATTGTGCAAAATCCTGAGAACGGATGTTTTACACATCCCGGCGTTTTTGGATAGTTCTCGCGAACCACTATGAGGGTTGAGAGTTACTGTTCCCAAAACTCCTACCGTCATGTCGTCGTCGCCCAAAGTTCAGAAGCATTGCGATTGTTTTTTCTACATTCTCCGAGAATTAATAACATGTCAACTTGGCAGTCGAATTCATGCAGTACCGCAGAGCTCCCAAAAAAATCAGGAAAAAAATAATTAATTACATAATCTAACCAAGATACCGTATTTTTTTACCCAGTGGACATGGTAATTTTCGGAGGATGCAGAAAAAACCACGACAATGCTTTTGAACAAAATGGCTGTCATTTCGACCACCATAAAATCATGTAGGACCTAATATCAGTTTTTTCTTCTGTTGAATTTCTTTTTAATTTTTGACATTAATTTATTCATTGATTATAACGTAGTTTTTTCTGGAGATTACGAATCTGGAAAGAAAACTGCACCTTTCCATTTAACAGTTAAAAGTTACCCCCACCCCTAAAAAGTGGTGACTGCTCCAACTACAGCCGAAGACATGATAGAAAGGATTACGCATGCAGTTCGTGAAATCACCCCAGATATGTTATTCAGCGTGCGCAATTCTTTTCGAAAGAGAGTTGATAAATGTTTAGATCAAAATGGCCCTCATTTTGAACATCTGATAAAATAAAATCATGTACCTAATATCAGTTTTTTCTTGTGTGGATTTTCTTTTTAATTTTGTTGAATTTAGCTGAGTGACATTGACAATAAATTGTTCATTGATTATAATGTAGTTTTTTTTGGAGATTACGAATCTGGAAAAAAAAACTGCACCTTTCCATTTAACATTTAAAAGTTACCCCCAACCCCTAGACAGCGGAAAGGGTTAAAACATTACTTACTCCGTCAAAAAATGTTCCCCAACGACCCATTGCATCCCTAGAAATTTCATTCAATTTCATTTAGCGTTTGACTCATCAGAATCGGTAAGCCCTTTAGACAATATGCGCGAGCAAACATTAAAAGAGAAATACATACATGTCGCATTGAGAACCTCCTCCTTTTTTAATGTCGTTTAAAAGTCAATCAATTTGCAAAAAGTTTAAGATACTTACCCTGCTGTTCCTCCTCTAGGGGGTGTTTTAGTAGTCGGTTGTATAACGATGGCAGGATTTTCGGTGCGTTGGTTAAAGAACGGATTGTTTCCATTAACTAATAAAAAAGATAATTCAATTAAATAAAGATGTAATTTGTGTTATTTTGGGATATAAGTTAATGTTATAAAAAATAATTAACAATATATGCAAATGTCTACTGAGTAAATAAAAAAAATGGTTCTTTTTAACGAATATTGATTTCTTATGTGTCACTAAAAAAGGATTTAATGCACACAATAAGAAAGTTGGTGTAATTTTTGGTTAGACCGGCAGTAAACTTTTACATATATACTTAAATTTTAACTATTGTCACTATGATAATATTTTAAAGTCCATTTAACTACTTGCTCTGACAATAACGAGATATTCCGAAGGCAGTACTTTCGTAGACATTTATAAGAAAATACAGAACTTACATTGTACATCTCCACTACCCTGTGAAGGCTGAGGAGTAGATAAACCGTTCAAAAATGGATTTTGGGGATTAATCTGAACTTGGTCGCGCGGTCCGTCATCACGTGGGGGAGGTGGTGGGCGTTGTGGAGGTCTTCCGTTTGGTGGGGGTCTTCCATCCGGTGGGGGTCTACCATCTGGTGGGGGTCCGCCATTTCGAGGAGGTGGGCGCCTTCCATCGGGAGGAGGCCGTGGGGGTCGATCATCTGGTGGAGGATTGAAATTGTACGGATTGTTAACATTCAAGAAGAGGTTAGGGCTACCACTCTCTGGTCGACTGTTTGAATCGAAATTGTCTGTAAAAATATTATTTGGAAGATTGTCCACTCTAACTTCAAATGGATAATATGCATTCTGGTTGCCTAAAATAATATACTCTATGTTGTCACGTTTGATAAAACTTTTTAATTTACCAATAAAAACGACCTGGCAAAGTGTTTAATTCTTTTTAAACATTTTTGCACTTCATATTAAGGGAAGCCTATATTGCTATAAAAAAGACAGTAGAAGTAATGAAATGTTGATCATCTAATATTAATCTAGGCATCAGCGACTACATGTCGAAATATGACTATCTGGTCCTGAGGAAAAAGGGATTGATTACGATATCATTTGGAATATTGAAAACAAAAACCTAGCCCACTTCGTAATATCCCAATTTAAGCAACTATCATTTTGTTGAGAAAAAAAGTCTTTAAAACTAATAAAAATATATATGAGTGCGATATAGGCGCATACACAACTTGCAGTTATATGGCTGGTAACTTTTCTCACCCCTGATAAAAAAAAATTCGCAGTAAGTTTTTTTTTTAATTTCCCAACCCAGGTTTTATTTTTATTTATATGCATTATATATATATATATATATATATATATATATATATATATATATATATATATATATATATATATATATATATATATATATATATATATATATATATATATATATATATATATATATATATATATATATATATATATATATATATATATATATATATATATATATATATATAGCATTTGCGCTCCTAAATTTGATGTTGGTCCCGTCAATTTGGGCGTGTTGATACATGAATCAGCGGATTTTAGCTAATGTTTGCAAAAGTAGCAGAGGCATATAGTATACTACAATTGAACAGTTGATTGGGATGCAGATAAAAATAAAAAAGAAAATATACCCGAAAAAAAATTTTTTTAAACACATTATTGTTCATGTAAATTTTAAGCTAGTCAGAAAAATTCTTTATGGACTATATTAAAGTTCCGTCCGATTTTAAATGATATAGGAATAATTATTTGAATGTTTTATTTCTCTCCAACGGAAAAAAATGTCCTTTTCTTTAAAGATTATCGAAGTAAGATTTTTTTAAATTCAATATTCTGTTACAGAAATGTATGTAAATATTCTCTGTTTAAGTTAATCAAAAAATGTCTATTGGCAATCAATTAAAAAACACTAATACATTTTTTTTTCAATTATAAGACATGTTTTTTTTTTGTAAACATACTGAGAATTAAAAAAATAATAGGCAAAAAAACTAAAAATTGTTATGAAACTAAGAAGTCTGTTTGTGTAACGTGTATAATATCCTCCATAATATCCAAAGAAGAATCAAAGCGCTTTCAACTAACAAGTCATTCTCAGTGGTACAAGCCAGTAAAAAAACAGGCTGAAAGATACATGGACAAATGAATCAGTGAAATTAAAACTTTACATTTAAGAATGAACAAATACAAATACGCTGACGAACACCAAAATTATTATATTTTAATTTTTGCAAAAGCAGCTTTCGGAGGCATGATGAAACAGATAGAGTCTTGTGCTTTCCAAGACTCTTAAAATCAAAACAGGTAATACAGAAAGCATTTTAATTTCAAGTATTATAAATTTTAAAAATGGAAATAATGAAATAAGTAGTAAACCTTCTATAAATCGTTATTATTCCATTAATTTTAATTTAAATGATAAAACTTTTTGTTGGTTTAGTAATGTGAGGGCCCCCGCCGAATTCGAGGCCGTATGATTCGGAGGACAACATGTTCTTGCGCCTGTGCACTATTAGTAAAGCGAAACTATAAAAGTAGCAAATTCCCCCAGAATGTGTTCAAATTAAAATTCGTTTGAGACTAGCATTTTGCGTTACTAATTTTATAGAGATATATTTTTTCTTAAAAGTCTGAACTCTTTTAGTATCTGCTATTTTGATAATATTCCTCTATCAGAACGATTAACCATATTCCAAACGTTTTAAAAAATATATACTTAGAGGTTGTTTTTGAAGCAACAGTTAAGGAAAACGGCGATGTCTTGTTTTCCAGATTGATATGTACCCAATTACAATTATGATTTCCCTATCTTAACAAAGAAAAGATTTTACAATTACTGATTGAAGTTACGATCTAATTACAAAAACTGGATCCATTCTGAATTAACCTGAACAATAGGAACACAAATATGTCGGCATTAAATACTACTTACCTTGGTCATTAAAAGCTGGAGATAAATTATTAAAAGTGGAACTGTCAATGCTAGGATCTGATGATGAGATCAGAGGAGTGACTCCTAAGCTCAGCTTGTGCTGAAGATTGATAATTGTTAAAACAGGCACCATCTGAACTGGAACAATTAAAAACAATTATATATATCAGCAGAGGTTTTAAAGGAGCAAGCGATAAAAGTCCAACCGCAGCGAATCATTATTTTGTGTTTCATATGCTGCATGACTATTGAATACCTTATTAGATATCTAATAAAGTCTGTCAGGAAATTTTACTACCAGGATTTTTTCCTCGATACCTGCATTTGCATTAGATGACTGAGTCATGGATCGAGGTGGATAATATACTAAATGTATACTTATGAATCACACACTTTAGAAATAACATCCTAAAATATGATTTCAATTTTTTAACATAAGTTAAATACATTAACAGTGTTGACTTTATAATTGCTTAGTTTTTGTTCTACCAGATACCTATAATTCTTAAGCACAAATAACAAAAGCAAACAATTAACTTTATTGCATTTTTTTGTCATTTAGTCAGAGAAACAATTTTTTTTCCTAAACCATTTAAAAAAGATCATATATACGTTTAGGCAGGTACTTAAGTTAATTTTTACCAACGATTTAAATAATAAGATAAAAATGGTAATAATTGCATTGTATATTTGTGCAAATTAGTTTATAAGAAGCCTAGAAAATACAACGAAATAATACACAATTTTTCTGGGGCTGTTTTAGGTGGGATGAGGGTCAATAAAACTCACGTAGAAAATCTATTGTTGTAATTAGTCGACGTTTCGACCTTTATGAGGTCATCTTCAGGACTCTAAAAGTTAAGAAGTGTTGTTAAATATTGTTTTTTTTTTAATTTTAAGGGGCAATGTTCTTTAGAAGATTTGTATTAAAAAAGAAAAATAAATAAATTGTTTTACGTATGTACGCTAAAAATCTGTGGCGTATATTACTACATTTAAAATTGACGGTACATATTAAAACACAAACATTAAGTATATAAAACAAAAGCAAACAATGTACATGACACAACACAGTTAATATACAATAAGGATAAAATAAATTTAGCAGGCATTGCCATACTTACATACAAATGTGATTTTCAAAATATTTAGTACAGGACAATATAACTGCTGTTCATTTACTAGATTCACATGTCGTACGCTTCTTTTATGTTCAGCCACTTGAGTTTTTTAGGTATTTATCTGTTTGACCTACATATACATCATTACATTCCAAGCAAGGAATTTTGTGAATTACATTACTGTCAAGGTCTTTTGGTGTAGGCGTTTTTAGTTTTGAAAATAGTTGTCCTACGGTATTTTCATTCCTAAACGTGATAGTGACAGAGTCGCTATTTAGTTGTTTTGACAGTTTCTCTGAGATATTTACAATATATGGTATTTTTAAATAGATATTCTTTTCCTTGTTCCTTGCTGTGTGATTTTGAATTATATTTATTTTTTGTTGGAATGTGTCTTGAGAATTGTAATTAAGGAATCGTTCAGTGAAGTTTTTATTTTGTTATCTTCTGTTCTTATTAGAAGTACGTCTCGAGTGGTTGAACATAAAAGAAGCGTACGACCTATGAATCTAGTAAATGATAACTATATTTATTTTAAACACTGATAATATTCAAAGTCAATCGACCAAACTCTCTTCATCTCTAACAGATTTTCTGAAGACGAGGGTGGACTTTCAACCAAAACGCCCAGAAAACAGATATTTGGCAGTGTCGTTCCTCTGGTACCTTTATAGTGGACCCAGAACTTAAGACTGCCTGTTAAACTTATCAGGTAATTATCTTATTTTTGTATTAAGATTGTGATTGTGGCGAAAAACCCAAAAAATAGTTTTAAATCATGAAACCGGCTCTACAATTTTATTACTTTTCTTCTTTGCCGTGTAGTTATCAGAAACGTCATTGTTCAAATTAGTTCGTTTTTTAATTGTGTAGCAATAGGTCTTCTAGTCTTAATAAAAATTTCTTCGAAACTTTTGTGGTACGATCACAGTTTCTCTCAATTCCAAATTCTAATCTTTAATGTTTCTTAACGATTCTACACTAAGGTGATCTGAATAAAATAGAATATATATGGAATGCCGAAATTTTGCAGCAGTGGTGAAGCTAGTTATTGCAATACTTTCTGATGAAGTTTGTATTACTACCTTTATGTGTGTTAAATTATAATAATTTGTTTTTATTTGTGTATGTATATACTGCTCAAATCTTCTAAAATATGAATTCCTATATTTAATTTAAAATTTTTTGCAGCCATATTGGTTATATAATATTTTAAAAGTTCCTAATGAAGAGAGGCAGATAAACTAGATAATAAATAATGAGCTCACCATACCAATATACCGGGTGACAACTAAATTATTAGCCAAGGCGTCATTCGGCTGCTTTTTAAGTTAAAGTTTTGATTTTTGGATCAGAGAGGTATTGATGAATTGAATATCGCTTCCGGTGTAACCGGAAGTGGACCTAGATCGAAAATTTTAAAGGGAACCCTGTGTACATTTTTAGGCCATTTGAGAGCGCAAAAAAAATCCCTTTTCAATGACATATCACAAGTAGACATTTCTTTTTAAAATGGCGGCGAAGCAGATATTGTTTCTAAAATCAATATGACGGCACTGTGATGTCACCGATCGAGTTTTCGACAAGCAACCTAATGAAACGGCAAATAACGGAAGCACTCTGATTATTTTTTTATGAAACATGGAAAATTTCCATTAATCTCCTATTAGGATACGTTTTATTAGTTCTTTGAAATGGCATTCTTTCCCTTGAATTTTATCTAAAATTTGCAACTATTTTTGTTTTAATAAAAAGTAGGTATACCCATCAGCAAAATTTCAGAATTACTGATTTACTTTTAAATTTGTTCAGATTATTCGTTGCGTTTAGTTTGACAAACAAAAATCTTTTTTGGCTTTTTCGCAACTGAATAAAAATATTTAACTTTAAATTAATTGAAGCTGATTTACTATTGGCATATACGAGGAGGTTTTTTTTATTTATGAAACGTAGGCTTTGGAAATAAGCTGTCGAGACAATTGGTAATAGGTTATTATCAGAAAAGTCAATTGTTTATTGTCCATAAGTTTCATTTTCTAGTTCCGTTATCACGTGTGAAAAGTTTCCTTTTGTCGTGGTTTGGTGTTCAGGTTCATTGATTGGTAGGTTATTAGTTAAGGTTTATACACGATAATATCAAATTGACAGGCTGCTTATCTATAGCGAATGTAGGAGAAATCCCAGACAAGCGAGGGCGTTATATCAAAAAAGATTCTCAGGTCGTAACGCTCTTTCGAGAAATTATGTTCCATGGTTAGTTCAACACTTGAAAAATGAAAATAATGCAGATAAAAATGTTAATGCCTTCAAGGTAAGCATAGAAGTTGAGAAAAATATTTTACCTTATGTTGAATATGATCGAATTGCTTCGAGAGCTGAGCTACAGAAGCACGGATTTAAGGGTTTTTAATATCAAATTCACCATCACTTATACAAAAATAAGAGGTGCTTAAATAATTAATATTGGTTTTTGGAAAATTATAATGATAATAGAGTATTCCACCATCAAATACTCCTTTCAGACAAATCTAGATTTTCCTATCTCGGTATGTTCAACAGACAAAACATTCGCTATTAGACTAGAGAAAATCAACGACTGGTAAGAGAAGGTGCTTTTCAAGAGCGTTTCGGAGTAAATGTTTGGTGGGGTGTAGTAGAACTGAACGTCATCGGTCTAATTTTTTTTCACCATTGAATAGTGAAATGTATTTGGGATTTCTTCAAAACCAAACTGCACAATTTTCACATAATTCGAGAGCTGTAACCAACTACCTCAATGAACGATTTGGGGAGAATTGGTTGGGTACTAATAGTCCAATACGGTACCAGTTTATTTAATGTAATTTTAGGAAATAGAAAATTTGTTTAAAATTAAATAAAACCAAAATAGTTAAAAAAAAACCAGGGTCAGGCATTTAGGTATCTGTAGCTACTGACTTATAATTTATAGTTAATTTAAAAAAATTACCATCTTCTTTTTAAAATTGTCGATAAAATTAAAAATAAAAAATGTCATTTGAAAGAACTATTAAAACGTTTCCGAATAGGAAATGAATCAAAACATTTGTAGTTGCATAATCAAAGTGCTAAATCAAGCCGTTTCACTAGGGTGCTTGACGAAAAATCGATCGGTGACATTATAATGCCGCCAAATTGATTTTAGAAATAATGTCTCCTGCCCAGTCATTTTAAAAACAAATGTCTACTTGTGAATGTTATTAAAAGGGGAATTTTTCACGCAATCGAATTACGTAAAAATATATACAAGGTTCCCTTTAAAATTCCAGATCTAGGTCTACTTCCGGCTACACCGGAAACGATACTCAATTGTTTTTCCACGGAATATATGAATCCTAAGGACCTACATCGTTGATCCAAATATTAAAACTTTAACTAAAAAAGCAGCCGATAGACGCCTTGACTAATGATTTCGTTGTCACCCGGTAGAGTGTATGTGTGTGTAGTAAAACTACCAAACAATTTACACATATTAAAACATTTTACTCTAGAAATTTAGCCATAGCTTTCCTCCCGACTTTATACAATTATACTATAGCTTAATAATATTTGGGATAGAAATACATCATTAATATATTTTGGTCAGAACTGTCTCTAATGGAGGGGAGCGGTTAGGGTCGGTGACACCCCTAATGTTATCTTAAGTAGTTGGCTATCAACTGGTAAATTACGCGAAACACATTTACAAACAAGTAGGCATATTATATGTGAAAAGGAGGTGCGAGGCGTAATTACACCCACTTGTGTGTGGGAGGGCTAATTACACCACACTTGGTTGTGGTCCATGTATATTTGCTGCTCATCAATATCTGAAAATTTGTAGGTGATTTATGTTTCTATTTTTAAACCAATTATTAATTACCAATTATAGCTTAATAATATTTGGAATAGAAATACATCATTAATATATTTTGAAGTTTGTTCAGGGGCGTCTTTAATGAAGGGAGCTGTTAGGGTCGGTGGCGCCCCCAATATTATCTTGAGTAGCTGGCTAAGTTGTCGTTGAGTTGGCTATTAGTTGGTAAATGACGCGAGAGACATTTACAAAGAAGGGGCGGCATATTATCTTGAATTTTATGGTATTTGAAAAATCAAAAATTATTAAAAACTTTAATATATAAAAAACGGAAAGTAAATTTTTGAAATAAGTTATTTATCAGAAATTTTTAGAAGTATTTTTTAAAATCCTAAAACTCACCATTGCATTATACTGATTATATATAAATAACTTTATAAACCCGATATTATACTTACTTGGTATCCTTGGCCCACTACATATCAAATTGCCGTTGACTAAAATTTTTGTAACTCTAGGAGGGATATTTTGCCACGGAGGAAACAGTACTCTATAGTATATCGGCTTCCTGTTCATGATATCGTTTATAACTTGCTGTCGTTCTTGAGCTAATACTATTTTACCGTTGTATCCCTGCAAAAAATATTTTACAATATACTAGAGGACTAGTATAACGTAGTCTTCATACAACATTGAGGAATAATAGTTTAAGCCTTTCAACAATTTACAGGGGTGATTAAAAAAGTTTTGTTAATATATTTTATTATAAATAAGAATAAAAACATAATCTGAATTAGATTTGTACAAGACTCAGTTCGGGTTTAGACACGGATTTGGAACTAGAGAGGCTGTGTTTGCTGTTAATATATTACTACAGAAATGTAGGGATGTGTTCGCCTGTTTTATGGATTATGAAATAGCATTGGACCGTGTTCAAAAAATAAAACTTATTGAAATCTTATAGAGAGCTGGAATCGACAACATAGATCTCAAAAATAATAACAAATCTATATTAAAATCAAACAGCAAACGTGAAAATAAGCGAGGAACAACATAAATATGCATGTGATATGCATCAGGGTGGTATATTGCCCCATCCTATTTTTCAAATTGTATTCCGATATAATTTTGAAGAAGGCTCTTGACGAAATGAGATAGGAGTAAAATTCAACGATTTTCCTATAAATAATTTGCGGTATGCGGAGTGATGGTGAATAATATTGAAGATCGTCATCAGTCAGTACAGAAATGGGTTTAAATACATATATTTCCATGATTCAAGATTTTTAACCTTACACCTTATCACCTTATGAAAATGTCCAGTAGAACTTAGTTCAGAACCAATGGATGTTAATCTTCTAGTATTATGTTTAAATGTCCCATTGAAGCCGCTCGTTCTACCTTCCTCCCGATGAAAATCATTGTTTTGCAATAAAAACTTGGAAATTATCCTCCGACAAAAATGGTGAAATACCATATATGGTCGATTCTTTTGTATGGGGTAGTTTAGCGCCTTCAACCAAATAGAAGGATTCGAGATGTGTAGTGTCCACATAATGCTCAAAATCTCTTGGACCACAAGAACTACCAACGAAGCAGGGCTCAGACTAGCAAGAACGATCTCTATTTAATTACCAACATCGAGCGGCGAAAAGTAGTATAATTGGGACTTGTAATGAGAGGAGAAAAATCTTCTTTTTTCAAACCATCATGGAGGTAAAAATCGAGGGACGACGAGGAGTCAGAAGAAAACAGATGTCATGGCTGTGGGACTGGTATTCGCGTTGCAGGAGAGTTGTTTAGGATAGGGATAAGTATTCCCAAGTGGTTGTTAACGTCAGATGACTGGCAGGGCACATAAAAAAGAGGATAAACGGTATATTTAAAGAATTACATACAGGGTGGCCCAACGAAAAGGTCCCACCCTTATTTATGACTTTCCTGGTATATTTTGGGAAAAACGCTTGGACACGTCAATTTTGATTTTTAGGGGGACGTCTTTTCATGTATGATTGTATAATACAGGGTGTTCCAAAAATAAGATATCGCATTACACTTGACATTTTTAAATGGAAACCCCCAATTTTTTTTCTATTTTTGGATTCTCCAGGAAGTTTTTAGTAACTTTTGTATAATAGAGTTTATACCTATCTTCAACCATTTTGAAGTTATTTGAATAATTGAATAATATCAAGTATTGATAAATTAAATTCAAGAAAGGGTCAAAATAACGAAACTTTATTATCAAAACGGAAACATTGCAAGGGCTACTGCCCGGTTGTTTAATACGTTACATTCAGTCAAAAATATTAACCATAAGTATGTGGCTAAATTAATAAGAAAATTTGAAGCAACTAGATCTGTATCTAATATTCGCCGGAATCAGGAACACCATTTACAGTTTTACATTCACATTAAAATTTAAACAAAAATTAGTTACTTAGCTACAATGTGTCAAAAAGTCAATGTGGCAATAAATGTTGAAAGTGGTGTCCGTTTACCTCCATGCAATAATAAATATTTTGCTCAAATCTATTCCTAACATTTTCACACATTTCTGGAGTTATTTGTCTGCATTCCGCCGTGATCCGCTCCCGAAGATCTTGGATGGAGTCTGGCTTCGTACTAAAAACCTTACTTTTTATATGTCCCCAAAGAAAGTAATCTAAAGGACTCAAGTCCGGAGACCTTGGTGGCCACTCAATGGGGCCGCGCCGTCCGATCCACTGATTTGGGAAATGGGTGTCCAAAAACTGTCGTACTGGAGCTACATAGTGCGGTGGTGCACCATCTTGTTGGAAATGAAGAAAATTTTCATTATAATTAACCTCATTTTCTATTATTTCGGTTATTCGTGGCTCTATTGTATTTTCCAACATGTCCAAGTACAACTCCCCCGTCAAGTTTCCAGGAATAAAGAAAGGTCCTACAATATGATTTCCGAAAATGCCGGCCCAGACATTAATTTTTTGTGGGTATTGCGAATGTACCTCTCGAAACAAATGTGGATTCGAGTCGCTCCAATATCGACAATTATGTCTATTTACAGCACCATGTAAATAGAAGGTACATTCATCCGAAAAACAAATGTTAAATAACAAATTTGGGTTATTGTTCAAACGTTGTGTCATTAATTCGCAAAACTCCAACCTTCTATCATAATCGTCTTCATTAAGCTCATGGACAAGTTTAGTTTTGTACGGGTGAAATTTATAGGATTTCAAAATTCTTTGCACTGTTGAGCGTGTAAATCCTGAAGAAGTAGCCAGACCACGAGTACTTTGGGTGTTGTCAAGAGCCACGTGTCCCAAAACTGCTATTTCTCTGGCTTCATTTCTACTTGGACGATTTTCCTGATTCCGGCGAATATTAGATACAGATCCAGTTGCTTCAAATTTTCTTATTAATTTAGCCACATACTTATGGTTAATATTTTTGTCTGGATGTAACGCATTAAACAACCGGGCGGTAGCTCTTGCAATGCTTCCGTTTTGATAATACAGTTTCGTTATTTCGACCCTTTCTTGAATTGAATAAATCATTGCAAAATATTATAATAGAACTAGGCAACTTAACGATTTCAAATCAAAGGTAAAGTTGTTCTATGATTTACGATGACATTGACGGATGCTAAATTTCTTGCTGGTATCGGTGATTATTATTTTTTTCCGTATTATCAGTACTAAATTAAATGAGGCGAATTTTATAAAAAAAATTAAAAAAACTTCAAAATGGTTGAAGATAGGTATAAACTCTATTATACAAAAGTTACTAAAAACTTCCTGGAGAATCCAAAAATAGAAAAAAAATTGGGGGTTTCCATTTAAAAATGTCAAGTGTAATGCGATATCTTATTTTTGGAACACCCTGTATTATACAATCATACATGAAAAGACGTCCCCCTAAAAATCAAAATTGACGTGTCCAAGCGTTTTTCCCAAAATATACCAGGAAAGTCATAAATAAGGGTGGGACCTTTTCGTTGGGCCACCCTGTATGTTTATAATCAGTGGCGTAACTTGCACGCTCATGGGAATCGGACAGTATGAAAAAATGCTATAGCGTTCAATATTTTGCTGTTGTGCAATCGCAGGCGAAACGTCGGCTAGTAATTTCAATTTGACATGGTCTAAATTCAAGGTACATGATTTCTTAATTGACTGTAGCCTTGAAAGCTTTTGTGTAAGCGAATATTAAACTTAATATTTATAAACTATTAGTATCCCCTATAACATCGCTTTTGTGTGTGCGATTCGAGGTGTGATCAACATGAAGAAGGATATGCTCATCAATATCGGAAAATTCATGTTTCTATTTTTAAAACTTGCCAATTATAACAAATTTATAAGTAATATTGATATCATGACATTTGAGGAGTGGTGATTGAGGGAGTATTAAGTTAATGTGGTAATTTCCAATATATCATATTGCAATAACTTCCTTTTTGTGACATTTGGTAAATGTACAGGGATATACAAAACAGTATCTAAGCGAAAAGATATAGATATATCGTGAATTTCGTCGGGCATAGGGTTCCATACTTCAGAAACACGCAAAAAACTATTAACTAATCCTAGATAAATTTAAAATTTGCGTTTTATTTTACGAAAAGCGCTTTTTAAATTCTCTTGTAATCGTAATATATTTCTGCTCCATGCTGTATGTGTAAATAGATAATTTATAAACGTATTTTCTTTTTGTTTTCACTGTACTAATTGCTTTCAACCTTGTCATAGGCAATAATTTTAGTGCTATGCTTAAAAACTAAATTTAAAAAATTTTAAAATTAATACTCGGTTTTAGATGATTACGTTATTTTGAATATGTTAAATTATTGCATACGTTCAGCGATTATTATTAGTTATTAGAGTTTGGGAAAATCCTAATTGCGTATTGTGTGATCATAATATTTGACTTTATTCAATTACTATTTTAACATCATATATATCCGAGCATTATCACCATGTTTATAGATGTAGAGCTATCCTAGAAAAATAGCATTTTCGTGAACAAAAAAAATATTTTCATAAACAATTAACTGAATCTATTAAAGTCGGTATTTTTTTTTCATAAAATTAAAATAAACAGGAACCTCTTTAGGTTCAAACGGAGACTAACCAAATGCAAATTTTACTTTTGTTTGCCGAGTTAACTGTATATGATTTTTAAGGCTTTTGGTGGCAGCAGGATGGGAATTCTTCACATTACGGACGAGTCAGAGAATTGTTAAATAAAATGTTTTAAATAAATAGATACAAATTCAAAGACCTTACCTCTTTTGACTATTATTTTTGGGGATTTTTCAAAATTAAAAAATCGGGACAACTGCAATTTGCATACTTATTATAAGATATTATAATTATAAGATGTTTTTACATAATGTTTATTTTAACCATAAATATATTTAATAAACCATTTAATTATTCCACTCATTTTATTATTTTTAAAATAATTAAATTGTCTTCGCCCTATTAAAAAATGTTCTATTTCAATTTGATGATGCATCTTTAGTATCAAAACGTCAACATTTCAAAAATTTAGTTATCATGACAACCCTTTATTTAATTAGTACCTCATCAGAGTAGACCCTCGATATAAGTTCCTTTGTGTGTTAGCTATAATACAAAATCAGGTAATTAACTAATTCTATTTATTATTCTTTAACAAAAGAAATATTCTATTTATTATTCTTTAAAAAAAGAAATGATTCATTACAAGGGAAAGTTAAATTCTATACTATACGTTTGGTTTATAACTTTCTTTTGGATCATATTTACAAAATATTATATACATATTAGCAAAATGTTAGGCGCCTCATAAAACATCCATATGCTTGCAAAATTAAGTTTCTTATTCAACAAAATAAATAAAATATTTGTACCTGATAAGCATATGTTTTTCATCTCTTGGTCTATTAGTATTCGCTGTTTAAATTCCTCTCGGATTATCGTTCTTACTTTGCCTTAAAGCGGACAAACAAACTTCTACCTAATTGTGTGTAGCATACATATATAAAAGCTTAATTTATAAATATTACGTAACTATATTGCAGATTGAGTATTTGATTTTTTAATTTTATTTGGGGGTCTGTGCATGTGGAAAAAACGTAATTATATATAGTAGGCGAGGTATGTTTTAAACAAACCGGATTTACTTTTCGTATGCTCATGCTTTGCTTTGTGGAATTTGGCTGATAGAATCAATGGATTAAAGAAATGAAATAATTAGTTTCCATTAATCGTTCATTCAATAGCCAAAAATGAATAGGCCAGTCAGTAGGAAGTTTAACACGGAAAAATCAAGAATGCCTGAATTTTACACATTTCATTAAACCGTCCTTAACAACATTAATTTTGCAAATCTCTATCCCTCCGGGTTTTGCCGCGTTGTCTCCACATAATATCTCGCTTATTATCATGTTTAGACAAAAATGTCTCATTACATATAATGTACTCAATACTTCCTACAAAAAAGTTATGTGTAGTTTTCTTGTAGGTTGTACCGTTAAAGCGCTATAAGCGAAAATATTACCACAATTTCATAGACCTTTAACTTTTATTTATTATTACCATATACTATACAATTAAAGTACATTGGATCGTCATAATAATAGGATTATAAATAATTATATTTAAACCTTTAAAGAAACTAAATGCAGACTAGAAGTATAAACATAAAAATATAAAAAATACAAAATTCAAAATATTTACATAGCACGACATATAAGTATAGATAATACAAAAAACTGCTAATATTAACACACAAAAAAATAATAAATACAAATTGACATTTAACAAAAACAAGACACCCCAATTTAGACAGTGTCAGATCAGCAAAAAACAAAGAAAAACAAAGAAAGAAACACACATACTCAATACTATACTCATATCAACCCCTTAGTCAGTGACCAGAACACAAATAGTCCTCAATTAAGGAAAATACACCCTCAAGAGAAATGATTTAATAAAATTAATAGATTGTGTGCCTCTCATTGCCCTCAAATCTGAAGGTAGTTTGTTATACAAAATTATACAGTTATATATAGGGGAGTTATAAAAAAAAGACGTTCTATGCTTAGGAATTAAGAGAAGATTTTTACCTCTTGTGTTATGAGAGGTTGCAGATCTCAGTGTATCAAATATTTTTCTATTATTGTTTAAGACTATTAAACATCGAAAGATATATATATATATATATATATATATATATATATACATACATACATATATACTTATATATATATATATATGTATGTATATGTATATATATATATATATATATATATATATATATGTATATATATATATATATATATATATATATATATATATATATATATATATATATATATATATATATATATATATATATATATATATATATACTTACACTTTTATTTCAAAAATTCACTTTTTAAAAATATTATTTATTCACTTAAAAATACTTTGTATAATTGTAAAACTTAAACCGTATAATTTGAAACTTAAACTGACATAATAACAGTATCTGATATGAACTGACTAATATTTACAATTGGTGCTTAATTTATATGTTTTGAAATGATGAGGCAGCACCTTCAAGCTGTGAGAACTGCAACTCGAAAATACTGCTTGCAATGCATTCCTTGAAATGTTGAAATCGCCATATCCGTTCCCATGCGACTGAAGGTCAATGAATACACGTGGCTATAACGGATATAACAACTCCCCCTTTTAGTCAAAAGTTAATACAATGTTTTAACTTTTGTAAAATCACTTAAAGTTCGTCTTCGTCTTCTTCTTCGGCTTGGGGATGAATAGCTGGCCGTCTTCTCGCAAGAATACTGCTTAGTCTGCTCTTGACTGTCTTTCGCTGCAGTGGTCTGGGCGGACGTGGTGAACCATCATCTAGTGGAGCCATGGTGATGCTGGGTAGTCTCTTACGACGAAACTTACATAATATGTACAGGATGAGTAGGCTGGCTAGAAGTACTATTGTGATGATTGTGAACCAAGGCAAGTGTTTGTAGACAAAAGGTTGGTTTATTAGTTTGTCCAGTTCTTCTGAATGTTGGTCCAATTTGTGCTGAGCAATATTGACATCTTCTACATCTATCTTGTTCAGTTTTAGAGGTTTGAGGTCTGGGATATGAAGCTTCGATGAGATGTGTTGGCAGCACTTGTATGGGATCAAAACTGGGTGGCTTTTGTAAGTAACGTTTTGATACTTGTCGATGATTGCCTTGGCGTGAACGCGTGTGCTCCCTATAAAGGCGTTACAATACGGTTGAAGTTTAAGGAGGGAATTGACATTGATAATGCTCGTCTTGACTTCTCTTCCTTCACATTTGATAGTAACTGGTAATGGATCTGACACAGTAATCAACCAAAAGTTTAGGTCGATACCTTTGACGTTGTATCCTTTTGCCAGAAGAATTGATACTTGACATGTCTTAGGTAACTGGTTTGGTCCTCTAAGGAGCTGAGCTTCACAAATCGCTTCGCTGTCTATCGGGTAGGGTAGAACATCTGAACAGATCTTTTGGTTTCGTCCTATTGATTTACAGCCTTCTAGGTTTTGAAATGAAACGTATAACATTGAATCATCGTCCCGCGCTATATATTTTTGTGTTGTAGGAATTATATGGTGAAATTCTGTTCGATTATCCAACACAGGTATTGGATAAAGATGATATAAGGTATAGCTTTCAGGATTTACTAAAGGTATTTTTAAAATAAACACTACTTTAGTGTCTGATTGATATGCCTCAAGTTCGATAATCTCAACGTATTGTGCGAGTGTTGAAGAGTACACAGGTAGAGGTAGATTATTTTTTCTAAGAGATTGTGAAATTTCTTGAAGGGAACTAATCAGATCTCCTGGGGTTATTATTGAGCTATGTAAAATATTTAGTCTAGCGAATGATATAGCATTTAGAGCGTCGTTAAGAAAGTTTTCTAGAAAGGAGTAACTCTCCATTAATGATTCACATAAGTCTAATGTTCTTATTTGAGCATCGTAAAATGCAAGGTCATCAGATATGTCTATTATCGATTTATGGATTTCGATTATGTCTCGGTTAAATGTTTCTTCGTCTATTTGAAGTTTTTGTATTGATGCGTTAAAAGTTTTTATGACTGAAGTAGTAACCGATATCTGATTTTTAAGGAGATTCTCGATATGTCTTTCGTCTTGGTTGACTTTATCAATGCATTCATTGAAATATTCACCGTCTGAGGCATCGAGGTTTCCAGTTATGGATTTCCAGACCGTGCCAATTCCGTTAAATATTCCGCGCCTCTCCCTGTAACTATATTTTTTCGTATCTGCGATTATTTCTTTATATTTTAAATTGACAGAATCGGATATTTGATTAAGCAGGCTAACGTGTGTTTGTATTTCGGATCTGAAAGATATCATTCTAGGCGAGTCAACGTTTATGAAGCCGTCTAGTAATCCTTCTAGGATTTTATCGTTATTCACGATAGCTTCTTTTATGTAAGAAAGATGTTTATACACGAGGAGTGTCCATTTGTCGTTTGACACTTTGACAGAACCTTCTTCGTGGAAGAATATTCCGAGTGTGTTGTTGATAGGTGTTATGGAAAATTGGGACAGGCCTACCGAGAGCAGCCCGAGGAATCTGCAAAGAAGAATATTCTTATTCAAAATAAGGTTTTAACCTATCGAAGTTGACTTTAGATGACTGATTTGTCCGAGGATTAAGAAGAATGGCGGAATTTTGAAACACTTGTGTAATTTCAAAAGGACCATTAAATTTGTTTTCGGATTTTGATTTTATTTGTGACTCTTTGACGTATACCTTATCGCCAACTTTGTATTCGGGGATAGGAGATACGTGTTCGCCAAACCTGACTTTTGCTTTTTCTTTTTGTCTTTCTGTTTTTGCCCTAGCGATTTTGTAATAATATTCCATGCGGTTATTAAGATCTCGTATTATTTCGATATTAATTTTTCCTGATTGTATAATGTTTCAGGTGGCCTACTTGACGTGTGACCGAAAATGAGTTCAAACGGAGTAAACCCGTGTGTTTTATTTTTAGTATTATTATAACAGATTACCGCGTAGGGTAATACATTAAACGGATGTTCTGTAGGGTTTTCTGCTACGTTCGCTTTAATCATTTCTGATAAGGTTGCATGGAACCTTTCGATGGACCCATTAGACTGGGGATGATTTACACTAGAGAATGTTAGTTTTGTATTAAACAATTCACAAAGGTCTTTAACTAACGAGTTATCAAATTCACGCCCATAGTCACAATGTATTCTTAGGGGTGTTCCAAAATGCTGGAAAAATACTAATAGGGTATTTACAATCGTTGACGCTTTTTTGTCGTCTATTGGGTAGGCTTGCGTGAACTTCGTAAGTTCTTCTCGAACTGTGAGTGCGTAATATCTGGTTGGATATTCGAAGATATCAATGTTTACTCTTTCAAACGGGGTTTTTGGGGTCTCCGTTGTAACGAGTGGTGTACTTAAATTTTTCCGACATATTTTCACCTTCTGACATATTTCGCAGGCTTTAATTAATTTTTCAACATCTTTTGTTAAGTTCGGCCAATTATATTTTTCTCTTATGCGCTGTCTCGTTTATTCCCCGATGCAAATTAGTTTTGCCTGAATGGTAGTGTTCTAGAATTTGGGGAATTTCGTCAGCGTCTGGGGATCTTACAACATTTTGACAGATTTTAAGTTTTATCTCTTTATCGGCAAAGATAAATGAGAACATTTCGAGAATGGGCAGTGCTAAATTATTTTCTACATAAAATGTTTTAGAGAGATCGAATTCATTTTGGGCCTTAAATAGAACATAGAACAGGTGTTGGGCTACAATTTCCGGGTCGAATGGTATTGGGATAATAAAGTATTTTCTATCTTTTACAGTTTTGCTAGAGGCAATGTTAACGCTCATGTTTTCAAAATGAACGTTTTCTTCGAAGATATCCTCGATTATTTTGTAATGCATTTCCTCTAGTTTGTTTTGCCAGAAAAAGGTAATAATTAATTTATGCGATTTATCTAAAAGCTGCGAATTTGAGAATTCGACTTTGGAATAGTCAATTATTGACCTCGTTTGGTAGAGATCTACAAATTTGTTATATTCTTGTGTGATGTGTTCGTCGTCTATTTCGACGGCATTTGGATCTGGTTGGCTTTGGTCGTCATTTTCGCTATCATTTTCGTTAGCGGCAAAAATGGTACATTTTGATTGGAAATTTGCGCATTTTTGGAAGTAATTAATCTTTATTCGGGATAGGGCGTCTGCATTTTCGTTTATCTTTCCGGGCTTATGTTCGATTTTATAGTTGTACTCTTCTAATTTTAGACGCCAGCGAGCAAGCCTACTACCAGGGTCCTTAATCGAAAAGAGCCAGGTTAATGGCCGGTGGTCCGTAATAAGTGTAAACTTTCGTCCAAAAAGATAAGGGCGGAAATGTTTTACGGCCCATACAATTGCCAGTAGCTCCCTTTCGATGGTGGAGTATTTAGTTTCTGCGCTACAAAGTGTTCTAGATGCGAAAGCTATTGGATCTTTTCCGACTGGCCCTTGTGACAGCACAGCGCCTATTGCGAATGCGCTTGCGTCTGTAGTCAGGAGGAAGGTTTCCTCAAAATTAGGGTAGATGAGAATGGGGTCTGTAATTAGGGCTTTCTTTAGTTCTTCGAATGACTTTTTGCATTCAGAATCAAAGAGGAATGGGATGTCCTTTTTTAGGAGTTGGGTTAAAGGCTTGGATACTTTTGCGAAGTTCGGGATGAATCTGCGGTAATATCCCGCTAATCCCAGGAAAGACTTAATGTCCTTTGCATTTTTTAGTTCTGGGAAGTTTTTAATGCATTCTACTTTTGAGGGATTGGGTTTTACACCATCTTTCGTGACAAGATGTCCCAGATAAGCAACTTCCTTTCTCAAGAACTCACACTTATCGGGTTCAATTTTAAGATTTGCATTTCGGAGACGTTTAAAAACTTCCTTTAGTCGGTCTATATGTTCATGTATGGTGGGCGAGTAGACGATTATATCGTCCATGTATACAAGGCAACGCTCGTTTTGGATGCCCAAAAGAATGTTGTCCATGACACGCTGGAACGTGGACGGGGCATTCTTTAGACCGAATGGCATTCGGACGAATTCATAGTGTCCGTTATCGACTGAAAATGCTGTTTTAGGTATGTCATCGGGAGTGATCTCAATTTGATGAAAGCCGGACGCGAGATCAAGCGTCGAGAAATATTGACATTTACCAAGTTGGTCCAATAAATCTGAAATATTTGGCAAAGGGTATTTATCGTCAATACTAAGATCATTCAGCTTTCTGTAGTCTATAACTACATGCCACTTTTGTTCCCGGATGCATCGAGTTTTTTGGGTACCACCCACACCGGTGAAGACCACGGTGAGATAGAGGGCCGGATAATTCCTTGTTCTAACATTTTTCCTATTTGTGTTTTCACCTCCTCTTTGTGTATCTGAGGATACCTATAAGATTTCGTGAATACAGGCTTTGCGTTGTTAGTCTCTATTACATGTTTGATTTCATTGGTGAACGTTAGCTTATCACCCTCCATATAAAATATGTCAGAGTATTCTAAACAGAGGTTTGTGATCATCTCCTTTTCTTCGGAGTTAAGATGTTCCGTTCTTAGCTCATTTCGGATTATTTGTACTCTATCAATTTGGTCGGACGCATAATCATCTTGAGTATTTAAGTTTAGTATGACGTCGCTTGACGTGAATGGCTCTATAGAAAGATCGGAAAAATCTATGGATTTCGGGATGGCGTTTGCGTTTGAAATAGAAGTCATAAATTCGCCATTTCGTTAACATGTACAATCGCACTAGGTAGACGAACCTTTTCTTTTTCCTGAGCCGTTAACAGGGCGTCAGTATTTTTTAGATTACAGGTTAATTTGAATATTTTCTCTGTGCGGGCATCGAAAGAAATTTTATTGTGTATCTCATTTTTATTGACATTATTTGGGGTTGTAATAGCACCGACTTTGTGCAATGGAATCGTTTTAAAATTGGTTATTAATTTTTTTGATTTAAGATCGATTATGCATTCATAATGCTCAAGAAAATCAAGTCCTAAGATGCCATCAAAATCGATATCTAGATTATAAATATACACTTTATGTGGGTTACCTATCTCAAAAGGGACAAGGGTGGATTCAAATATAGACAATTTTTGATTTGTTATGCCCTGAATAGTAACGTTTTCTGCTGTCCTATGGGGAAATCTCTTGACGGTGTTTTCTTTAAAAATAGATATCCCTGCTCCGGTGTTCTATTAAAAGTTTGAAGGTATTTGAAGCATCGTTAATATAGTACAGGTTCTTGGGATTAACAGTAAGAAATGGGTTCAAAGGAACGCTTGTTCCGGAAAGTTCACATTGGGGTCGAAATCGTCTAAAGTCATTGTCTGAATCTGACTCTGTAGTTCCAACATCGGGTCGATCGATTTGGTAATGCTGTCCGGAGGGTGGTTCTTGTGAAGGGGAGACGGAAAATTTTGAAATTCTGAGCTGTCAAATTCTTCAGAATGACTTGTAAAAGTTTGGTCGTTTTGAATACAGTATTCTTGGTTTTCGAAGTTACTATCATCTTGAGAATACTCGTAATATTGGGGTTCTTCGTAATATGGGTTATCATAATTTACGTGGTGAGCTCTCTGTTGGTTTGGGTAAAAATTTGAGTTTCTCTGCATGATAGGAGGACGGGATGCAGCTTGGTTTTGTTGGGCAGCTGCAGGAGGTCTATATTGAGATGAAAATGTGTTGGGTCTGTTTTGCTGAGAAAAATGAGGTTGGCTGGAAGAAGGAAACTGTCTTTGGTAGTTTACGTTACCACTATTTTGGGAATAACCAGGTTGGGACATTGGTTGTGTACGGCATTCTGGAGCTATGTGTCCGGTGCGTCCACATTTATGACATTTTATAATTTGTGGTAAAGGTTTCCTAATCGGTTGAGGAGGTTTCGGAGAATTTGGTTTGTTTATTTTTTGGTTTTCAAAATAGGAGAGCTGTAATTCTCTTCTAATGCGGGAGTGGGCCTCTAAAAGATCTCCCGGGTTTCCTGCACGAATGATTTGGCCTAGACGAGGGTCTAGTCCAGTTAAAAGCGTATTTAAACTCATTGTTTCAATTAATCTGCTTTGTGCAGCTTTTTGATCATTAGTGAGGTTAGAAGCTTTTTGAATACTCGAAAGCATTTTTGCATTTAAAACTTGTAACCGATTATAAAATGTAAGGGCGGACTCGCCGGGAATTTGACGGAGTCTTTGAAGATCCTGTATAAGAGACGATAAGTCCCTTGAGTCGCCAAAATGGAGATTTAAAAGTTGTTTAATTTCGGTATATGTTCCTGGATTTCTTAAATTTACTAATTGTGCGGCTCTTCCTTTAAGTTTATTTTTTATGTGGATCGTTAACAAGAGTCTTTGATCCGCTGTTGCCATTTTATAGGCACAATCGCACGCGTTTAAAAAGGTACCTAAGGAGATTTGATCGCCTTCAAATTCAGGCACTATAGAAAATATTTCGGATAGCCTGTAAGGCTCGATTTCTACTTCAGCACTTTGTGTTGTTTGCTGTGCAGCTGGCTGAGTTGGTTGGATTTGTTGAGAACCTGTTTCGGGCATTTTGTTAATTGCTTTAAATTTTTATAAAAATACAAATTAAAATTCTTTTTGAAAATAAAAACACAAAATATTAGGCTATTTTTCAAATTACAAAATTGGTAAATAAAGGTTTAGCTTTTCTTCAAATTCAGGGTAGAATATACGAAAATTAAAATCGGGGTAGAAAAATTACGTATAGACAATCGAACAGTAAAATAAAATAAAATACAACACTTAAAACGGGATAATTCAATGTCATTTACGTAAACAGGAGCATTGGTCGTCTTGTTCTCTTAGGACTGCCAGGGGTTTCACCAGGTGTTCCTTCCGCAGCTATCTTTGAGTGAGGACGCCTTGATATGGTTCTTTTCTTCGTTAAGGGATTTGCGATCCGCCGTCAACAGTTAGGTCTTCCTTGTTCTGCCGACGTTAGACGAATCCTACCGACTGCGCCAATTTGTTACACTTTTATTTCAAAAATTCACTTTTTAAAAATATTATTTATTCACTTAAAAATACTTTGTATAATTGTAAAACTTAAACCGTATAATTTGAAACTTAAACTGACATAATAACAGTATCTGATATGAACTGACTAATATTTACAATTGGTGCTTAATTTATATGTTTTGAAATGATGAGGCAGCACCTTCAAGCTGTGAGAACTGCAACTCGAAAATACTGCTTGCAATGCATTCCTTGAAATGTTGAAATCGCCATATCCGTTCCCATGCGACTGAAGGTCAATGAATACACGTGGCTATAACGGATATAACATATATATATATATATATATATATATATATATATATATATATATAGAAGAGAAGGTTAAGATTTTATTTTTAATGAAAACTTCCTTACAGCTTTCAAGTACGTACGTAGAAATACGACTGCAATGCGCACCAGCACTTACCAAGAAACAACACTGTTTACCATATGACTAAATGACTAAGAAATAAAATCCAGAAATAAGCCCTTCCCTATCTACTCTATAGTACCCTAATACTAAGTATGGCGAAATACGCCGAATTTAACTTAGAACACACGTGGTCTTCTACATAATGCAGAAACGTAAGTTGAGAATCGAGATATCTTCCCAAAAATGTAACATTTTTTGAAAACTCTATATTGAACTCTTGCCAAAAATTACTTGGGAGTAGTTTTAGATTAAACATGTTTCTGTAGACAGTTTTGGCAATATTTAGGACAAGTCCATTTTTCCTACACCAGGGTTCCATATCGCTACAAATATTTTTTACCCTAGTATGGATATGATCAAGGGCAACAATAGTTGTGTCATCATCGTACATTGTAACATATCCTGATCGCATATTCAGAGGTAAATCATTAACATACATTATGAATAAAAGCGGTCCCAAAGCCGAGCCGAGCCGAGCATGGTAAACCATGCTCCACAACCCTTTCTTCTGAACGTACACCAGTGGATTTAACAATTATTTTTCCCTCAGTCTCAGTCATATAAGAATCTATCCAACCTAGAATATTTCGGCGAATGCCCATTTTATGAAGTTTGTGAATTAAAAAGTCTTTGTTTATTGTGTCAAACGCAATGGAGAGATAAAAAAATATCGTAACTACATGTTTTCCCTCATCAATGTTTCGAAAAATGCAATTTAAAGAATAAAAGGATGCAAATTCTGTTGACTTATTTTTAAGGAATCCATGCTGAGCTGAATTTAGTACATTATATTTATTTATAAAATTAATCATTTTATTATAAACCAGTCCTTCTAAAATCTTTGATTTAAGTGTTAGATATTGAAATTTGACGATAGTTTTCTATCTTTTTGCAATTATTTTTTTTTGTAAATTGAAATTACTTTACCTGCTTTAAATATTTCAGGAAACACACCCTCGTTAAGACTACAGTTTATTAAGTTTGTGAGAGGCTCACAAATGTAATGTTTAATTATTTTAATTAATTTTACATTTAAATCATTGAAGCCGGCAGAGTTTTTATTTGTAAAACTTGAATGTTAAATACCTTCATCCTCTATGACCGGGTCAATCATTACACATTCATACTTTTGATATACCTTTTTAGTTAACACAGTGCTGAAATGTTTGACGAATTCATTTGTTACTTCGTTGGGCTCTGAAATAATCTATGTATCAATATTAAGTTCAATTTGATTATACTTTATACTACCTTTATTTAATTGGTTGTTAACAAAGGACCATATTGTTTTATTTTTGCAATCCGAATTTAAGATTTTATTTTTGAAGAATTACTGTTTAGTTTTATTTATTTCCTGTTTGTATATTTTTTTGAGATTTCGATATTCGGATCGGACTATTATTTTTAATAGCTTTTTGTACAATATACAGATTATCCAGTCTGCTTTTCATACGAGATAAATTTACATTATACCACTCATTTACTAATTGTGATTTTTTTGGTTTGATGTCTTTATAGGGATAGCAACAATCTAGACAGAATATTATATTTTCAATAAATTGGGTCCATTGGTACCTTTTAAAGAAAGATCCAAGACTCGACGAAATATTTTGGTCCTACCAGTGGCGATTCGTGGTTTTCGGTGCTTTTAGGCTAATTGAATTTTTGAGGTTCCGTCACGATAAAAAAAATTGGTAAATTTCCTTTACCCGCAACTTCCCTCGTTATGAATCTTTCCTTTTATTAGGAATAGTGAGGTATGACCCAGTTTGGTTTAGTACATAGTCATTTAGTAACACATATATACAATCTTTTTAAATATTTTTATTGGGCCTCATTTTGTTCTATCATATTGGATTCCTACCAATATTTTACTATATACTACTATATCACATTTTATTTTTCTGCATTTTACAGCCATTTGAATAAAACTTTTCTTACGTTGATTTAAAAAAAATATTTGGCCGCCATTTTGTTTCGCCGTCTTGAATTCAACCACAACTTGACCAGTTTATCTCTATATCACACTTATTGCTTGCAGAAAATTTGATATTAATCTAATGAGTAGTTTTTTATTTTATTACTTTTATAAGAGAAGTAAAAATTATTTGGCCGCCATTTTGTTTTGTCATTTTCAATTCGTATCACAACTTTATCAGTTTATCTCTATATCACACTTAATGCGTGCACAACATCTGAAATGAATCTAATAAGTAGTTTTTTTTTCAGACCGGTTTTTTATTTTGTATACCAAAATGTTACAAGTTTCATTCCCATGTAATACTTGAGTTTTGGGTAAAATTTGATGAAATTCGATAATTAGTTTTTTTAGTTATACTTTTTTTAACGTTTCACTAGGCCGCCATTTTGTTCCCGCATATTTGATTTTTACCAGAATATTACCAGCTATATGATATTTTTACCAGAATATTACCAGGTCATCCCTATATGAAGCTATGCCGCGAACTGACAGACAGACAAACCGACAGACGGACCGACGGAATTGATAAAAGATATTTTTTTGGCATCTAGGGACGCTAAAACCTAAATATATGCAAAACCAGAGAGTGTGACGATTACAATTGTTTTATTTGGCCGCCATTCTGTTCTTTCATCTTGGACTCATACCAGTTAATTTCTACATAATACTTGATTTTTGTGCAAAATTTGAAATAAACTGGATAAGTAGCTTTAAAGTAATACTTTTTTCTATATTTCACTAGGCCACCATTTTGATTTGCTGTGTTGGATTTTTAGCTAAATGTTTCCAGCTCATCCCCATATGACATATGAAGGCAATCGGGTAAGTAGTTTTTTAGCTATGTCGCGAACAGACAGACCGACAGACAACAAACCGACGGAATTGAGAAAACATGTTTTTCGGCATCTAGGGATTCTGAAACGTAAAGATCTAAAAAAATTTCGCAGAGTGTTTTTTTTTTCATTATTACAATACTTCCCTGAATAATTTTAATAACTTAAAATTGTTCAGCTGCTTCCGTATTATTTTTGGTTACATATTCAGGGTATCTATCAAAAACAATGATTTGACATTTTTATTATAATTATTCTAGATGTACTTTATATGCCTGTTTATTATAGTTGCGAAGGTATCTTTCTGTTGTCGGTCGATTCTGTGTATTAGGAATCATCTATCACTGATGCAAGCATAATCCTCAGGTCTCTGGTATGAAGGCTTTAGGCCAAAAATATTTTAAGTACACCTGAGAAGATTTTGAGTGCAAAAAGTGCCCACGAGCTTGAAAATAGGGTAGCACGTTTTGAATTGTTTCTAGGTGTAGCTTCCATTTTCTTGAATGCGTTGATTCAATGTATTGCCTCAAAATTCTAATCATTTCGGAGTACTGTACCCAAAGTTTGAATGAAAACTTCTCTCAGTTGGGCATGTTTTCCATCTTCTCATTTCATAGTGCACTATATTACCCTTTAAGGTCTCTTTATATGACGGAAGTCCCTCCCAAATGAAACATTTTTCTGGTTTTGACAACTTTTCAACATATTCAAAAACTATAAATAATAATCTTTATAACTAAAAATATTTTTTTAAGCAAAAATATTTATAAGGAATTCGGTAAATTTCCTTATATATATATATATATATATATATATATATATATATATATATATATATATATATATATATATATATATATATATATACATATAGATATACATATACATATACATATACATATACATATACATATACATATACATATATGAAATAAACATGTTATATGTTAATAACTATAGGGTTGTTAGTTGTGCGTTCTAGGAAGTTATTGGAAAAAATGATACATAAAAAAATTTTGGAACATGTCAAAGATGAACAGCATGGCTTCATTCCAGATAGATCAATCGAGACAAATTTGATTTCGTTCGTAGAATTTTTGTCAGAATCAATGGATAAAAGTGATTTACACCGACTTCAGTAAGGCCTTCGACAAAATTGACTACCGGATACTAATTGATCGCCTTTTTGAGGTTGGTGTATCCAACTACCTCTTAAGATGGATATGGTCATATCTACAAGATCGGACTCGGGCAGTGGCGGTTAACAGCTACAGTTCTGATTCGTTTCGGTTTCCCTCCGGTGTTCCTTAGACCCTCTTTTTCATTCTATACATAAAGAATATTACTGGCTGTTTTAAGAATTCCTCATTTGTTCTTTACGCTGATGATCTAAAACTTTTTCGGACTATTCAAACACCTGTCTGAAATTGAAGGACGACTTGGAATGATTTTCTACTTTGTTTTTAAACATAGACAAATGCTTTATAATCTCCTACACCAGAAACAGAAACATGATTAATTGCAACTACCAAATTCGAAATGTTAGTTTAAAAAGGGTTTCGGAGATCAGGGACTTGGGTGTCATATTGGACTCCAGGCTGGTATTTGAGTCTCATATAGAAAAAATAATAAATGAGTCCAACCGTCTGCTGGGATTCATAAAGAAAAACACAAGGTATTTTACTAATGCAATTGCTCTACTTAACCTCTACTATGCCTTTATTCATAGCAGGCTTTGTTTTGCATCGGTAGTTTGAAATCCACGATATCACATTTACATAAGAAGACTAGATTCTGTGCAACATACATTTTTAAGTTATCTCGGTTTTAAATTAAATCACTTTTTTATAGACAGAAATTATACTGATATTATGAGACGATTTAACATTTTGTCGTTGCAGGCACCACAGGTTTACTCGTGTACTCAATTTAATCTTTTCAGCAGACATTTTAGGCATCAAGAATTCTGTCATATTCCTTTCCGCAGGACCAATTCAGGTCAGAATTCACCACTGTGTAGAATGTTAAATTCTTTTAATAAATATTTTCATAATAGTACTTAAGTGTAGTAACTTAGAGTGTTTTGAAATATCGTTGGTTTGTTTCAAGCATAGGGTTAAGTATCATTTTCTGAATAAAATGTGATTAATTGTATGTTTTATTATTAGTATATATTAAGACTCTTTATTTAATTTTAACTTTCACTTTGTTTTCTGTCATTTTGATACTCACTAAAATATTGTACTACGTAGTGGGTTGCTTTTTGGATTGTGTAATCTGTTGTTGCCCCTATTGTGTATAAATAGATACATAAATATATACATATACATATGCACATACGTACCATATTATCAGTCTATCTCTATATCACGTTTAATGTTTCTACAATATTTGAAGTTAATTGAATAAGAAGACATTTTGTTGATTTTCTAAATATTTTATTTTTTGTTTCGTCATCTTGAATTCGGACCACAGTATTACTAGTTTTTCTCTATATTAATCACACTTAATGCATGCACAAATTTTGAAATTATCTAATAAGTAGTGTTTTAGATAGAATTCTTAAATATTTTATTAGGCCGCCATCTTGGATTCGTTACCAGATCATTCCTATGTAACATCATAGTTGTGCAAAATTTGAGGTAAATAGGATAATTAGTTTTTTAGCCATATTTTTTTAACATTTTACCAGGCTGCCATTTCGTTCCGCAATATTGGTTCTTACCTAAATGAGAACATGTATTCCCCATAGGGCCCTTAATTTTTGACCAAAATTTGAAGTCAATCAAGTAAATAGTTTTTTTAGAATCGCGACGAACTGACAGACAGACCGACGGAATTGAGTAAACATATTTTTGGGCTTCTAGAGACGTTCAAGCGTGAAGACACGTAAAACCTGGGAGGGTAATTTTCACGGACGATTACAAACTTATTATTGTACCAGTTCATCTCTATATCGCACATAATTCCTCCACAAAAATTGAAACCAATCTAGCAAGTAGTTTTTTCAAGACGATTTTTTATATTTTATTGTTAAGCCGCCATTTTGTTTCTCCATCTTGGATTCGTACCAAAATTTTACCAGTTGATCCTATGTAACACTTGATCTTTGTGCAAAATTTCAGATAAATTGCCTAAGTAATTTTTTAGTAACAATTTTTATAACATTTCACTAGGTCGCCACATTGGATTATTCCCAAAATATTTCCAGGTCATCCCCACATGAGCTTTAACTTTTGACAAAAATTTGTCAAACGGGTAAGTAGTTTAGTAAACAGACCAACGGAATTGAGAAAACATGTTTTTTGGCACCTAGGAATCCTAAAACGTGAAAATCTGTAGAAACATAGTAGCGTGATTTTTTTCACTCTTTTAGGAGGGATGTTAAAAATAAAACAGAGTTTCATTATGTAAAAAATTGTGGGTGCAATTGTTATTAAAAATAGTATGTCTTTAGTACCTAAACTGCAGTACCTACAAGGAAACTACAAATAACCATTTTTCTCAGAAATACTGCGTAGATTTCACAATAAAATTTTATGATATATTCGCAAAAAACAATTTTGGGTGCCATTTTTCTAAGATGGTATCCAAACCCGGTATGGTAAAGGTTTCAAAATTAATATGTTGTAAAGGTCGGTTTTACGAACAGAACAAAGTTTGTTACCTCTTTTTCTGTTTTTTCCTTATCTGAATTTTGTATGTTCTGCTAAGTGGTTTATAACCGATTATTTGGATTGTAGGTAGGGACGGGAATTTTTTTTGTTATTCGATATATCGATATCTATCGATATGTCGAATAACAATAGGAGAAATTAAGAAAATATCGATATACCGGTATATTGATAGTTATCGATATATCAATAGTAATCGATAGGTATCGAAATAGCGCTGGCAAAATTCCTTTTTAAAGTTTTCGGTAAAACACGACAAATACTGTTAATTTTTTCCCCGGCTTATGTATTTATGTAATGTACTCTGATTATTTCGTGATGGTTTGACCTATTTCAATTAATTTTTTAGAAAGTATTAAGGGTACTTCCAGGGTGGTGGACCCATAGCAAGCACATTAAAAAAAATGTCTAAATGGCGTGATTTTGAATATTTTTCTACGATAGAATTTTCGGTTTCACATATTGTATGTAACGTATCTTAAGGTAATTCCCCCAGGGATAGGGGGAGGAGACTTAATTCCCTGTAAAGCTATTTCGGTTATTAAAAATCTTAATAGTCCTGGAAATTTAAATTAAAACAGAAACATTTGTGTGCTGAGAATTTAAATTCTCAGCACACAAATGTTCTTATGTCAATAAGTTAAGTGTACACTTCCCGTAGAAGGAAAAAAGAGGGTTATCTAAAAATACCTCAATTTTACTAATCATTTTAATTTTAGATAATTTACAGATAGATTTTTAAGTTTTTGTTTTGAAGTCGGTTTATTTTTTTATAAAAATTTTTATTTCTTATAAAAACAACTTTTTTTTCCTATAAGAAGTCATAAAAACAATGAAAGTCTACATTTTGAAGTCCCCCCTTGACATCAATCGTAGATTCGCCACTGTTTGGTTGAACTATTACAAATTTGGTACCAGCCAGAAGCCAGCAATAATTTATAGATGTAATGAGACAGACGCAGGTCTAGACTAGCAAGTCTTCTATGAAATGATAAATATATCCTGCATAAACTCTCATATTATTTATATGTTTAATACCTTAAAAAAGGTGAAAAATTATTTCCAGACATTAATTTTCGATTAATTTATGCCAAACCCTCACGAAACTTTGGATTCTGTACCAAGAAAAGAAACATTTGTTTCTATTGCCCAAGCAAAAAAAAGGAGACATGACCACTGGGCTAGATAAGGAGTACAAACTGCCAAAAAACAATAATATTCCCATATTTATCTTATGATCTTCGGGGTCCCGCAAAGAAATCCTAATTATGCCACTGACACGGTATGTTCTCAAAAATTAAATGAAAATTGTGAGTTTTATAATCTTAGTTTCTTGTTCTAATGCAAAAAAATATATTCCCATTTTTGTAAATTTTTAAATAAATCTTGATAACTAAAAGAATGTGTTGCTGAGCAGTACAATGTACAATAATCCTGTATTTACGTTTTTTGTCATTTACTTAATTGCTCTATCTACCACATCTTGGCAGAAATCAGCAGAGATATTTTTTGCAACTTTCTTTAAACTTGAAGTGCGTTTAGCAATGTAAGCTTTCGCTAGTCCCAAGGACCTAGAATAAAAATAAATTTGCCTCCTTGCCTATTAGATAATTAGAGCGAGTAGTTACCTGAACTGTGTTGCCAACCGACAACTCTACATCTAATTGAACCCTGCCTTCTGCATCACTGTGATCGACTTTCAGAGTTCCAACAAGGTTAC
Source organism: Kuschelorhynchus macadamiae (assembly GCA_030620095.1). Classification (NCBI taxonomy): domain Eukaryota; kingdom Metazoa; phylum Arthropoda; class Insecta; order Coleoptera; family Curculionidae; genus Kuschelorhynchus; species Kuschelorhynchus macadamiae. Next base: position 94,066 of record JAUTXW010002101.1, read on the forward strand.
CATTTTCATCATTTTGATACTGAAAGACAGAAGGACAGGGACTCTCTGGATAAAACTGGCTGGTATCTATGCTCCTCGAAAACTTGAACATCCTAAAATTCCTAAACCCATAGCTAAAGTCAGGGCTGATGTAGAATATTAAAACTAGTATCACAGTAGAAGTCAACATGTTACCGTTTTATTTTTGTAAAATATAAATATACTACGTCAACACGATATTAATAGTGTCACTTAATTGCATGTAAGCGGTTGTTTTGTAATAAATAAATACAACATATTAGAACTCGGTTTAATTAATTGGCACCTAAATCAATTATATTTAAAATTGATTCGATATAATCGTTATTAGGAGTACACCATTAAAATTTTATATCTGACTGCTCCGGGAAAATATCTTTTCAAACCATTCCATTTGTTGATTGGCGTCTGTATCTGAAACAAAGAAACTGAAATTGAGTTATTAAAAAATCTAGAAAATAAAAACTTTTTTTATAATTTATTTTATTAATAAACTATGTAATACACGTTTGTAATAATAATTCCATAAAGGACGCATATTATGTACCCAAGGGCGGATCCAGGGGTGTCTTGCCGGGGGAGGTGATACCTAATGGAAACCTCTAATTCCTAGATAATCCTTCGAAAATGACGCAAATATGTCTACGAAATACCATATTATTAATTTATATTGTTTTTTTAGAATACATATCATATTTATTAAATTTCTAAATAAATTGTTTACTAAATTCATTATATCATTAATTTCATTTGACATCAATTTTTTAAAGATGGCTTTACACTGAGGTTTGAGGAATGATACAATTAACCCCATATGACTATGAAAAGGTGAAATATAAGAACTTAGCCATCGAAATGTAACATACCTGGAAGCTGAAAGAAGTGCGAAAAATACCTATCGAGATTTCGGTTAATGGAGTAGTAACGAAGAACTTCCAACAACAACTAGAAGCACTTGCCGTGCTCCAGCTCGTAAATTTCTTAAAATCCGATAGATTGAGATGAATTTCTACTCTGAACGGTATAAGACTTGTCTAGAACCGGCGGAAGTCGATTCTAATTCTAAAGATTATTAAAATAATGATAATAATAATTATTATTATTGGGAGAATACAACAGTATGTTGCAGGCAATAGAAGTACGGTGCAGGCAAAAGAAGCAACAAAATAGTAAAGTACTTTATAGATACATAAAGGACAATAAAGAAATATGCCGCATATAACCCCCCTAACTGTACTCCTGAAGATATACTTGATAAGCTAAAACAACAACTTAAGGCCGAGTCACATAGGCTTCGCAGATACAGGGAATCCAACCAACGTAAGTGCTGGAATAAATTGTTCACCATCAACGAAAAGCACAGGTTTTCTACCTGCAAAAGAGATAGAATGATTCTGATCATCTATCTAGACAGTAGAAACTGAATATAAACATAGAGCCCACTGGATCAAAAAAAAAAGAAAGCATGAAGAAACGCACAACTACAATATATCAACAGAGGAACATACTCGAACATCAATACAATCTCACAACTGGAAAGCTGGTCCAAATGGCATTCATAACTTCAGAATCAAACGATTTGCCAGCATGCATTCATATTTGGCCCGTCAATTCAACATGTTTATTAATGACCCACAATCTTTTCCAGGATATCTAGCTCGAGGAATAACATACACACACGACCCTTCAAAATACCGACCAATAACATCATAACCATGTTAGTGGTCTTTACAAAATTCCCACATCTCGCATAGCTGAAAAGATCTACGCTCATTTGGCCCATAATAATATTTTGGCAACAAAGCAGAAAGGATTCATTAAAAAGTAGCAAGAATGCAAAGAGCAACTGACGATTTTATTGACGCTATAATAAAGAAAACCCGTAATTTGTAAAACGTTTTCATTGATTACAAAAAATCATTTGGTTCAATTTGTAACTCATGGCTTATCAGTGTCCTTAAAATATAAAAAAATGGATCCTTATATCACAGCGGCTCTATATGATATGTATACAAAAAAAATCAAGTGTTACATAGAAATGAAGCCAATAAAAAACTAGTCATTAGATTAAGTTCAAATTTTGTGCAAAATATCATAATTAGCTTCTTAATAAAAACATGGTTTCGAACTCAGACAATACTTTAAAAAATCCTGTTTGTTCGTAATTGTTATTAAAAAACAATAACTTATTATGGTATATTTTTCTAATCTAATCTAAATCTTTCTATTTTATTCACTTTGTCTGTCTGGTATGTCTTTCTTAGAGAACGTGGAACAATAGTATAGTATAGAAAACCACGCTTTGTTTATGTGGTAAATAATAATTACTTTTGTTCATTTTACTTACTTCTCAAGATTTTCAAATTCTCATGATCAACTACAAATACCAATTTTAGGAATTATAATAAAATAACTATTTTATTCCGCCATCTGGAATTCGTACCATGAATTTTTAAATATTTTATAAAGCCATAATTTTGTTTCCCCGTTTCCCCATCTTGAATTCATACCAACATTTTACCAGTAAATTTTCAGGTAAATTGGATAAATAGTTTTCTAGTAATCATTTTTTTTAACATTTCCCTAGGTATATTTTGTTTTGCCATATTGGATTTTTACCAAAATGTTACCGAGTCATCCCCATGCGACCCTTAATTTTCGACCAAAATTGGAAGTCAATCGGGTGAATTTGTATTTACTTAATTCGCGACGCCTAAGATCAACCGTTTAGATTATACAGGGCAGAATGTAAAACATATCGAAAACATAAAAAAAAATTATAAAATGTTTTTTTCTAAATAGCTTGCCCTGTATAAGCAAGCGTAATTCTGGTGACTTAGGGGGTACTTTAGGAACATGTAAACTATTTGCGCTTGAACATACTAATGTCGAAAAAAAAATACAAAATATGTGAAAACTGCACTTAAACAGTTTTTTTATTAATTTCAATATATATATAGCTCTATTTTAATTTCCAATTTATTTTATATTTCCCATCGAATCCCCGTCTCAGCTTGCTAAAAATGATTGGGTTTCGACTCGGCAAAATGCCTCCAAAGTTTCATCTTTTTTTAAAAGCAACATCTCGTGTTCCGATATTGCCCGATATATAACGAATTTGTATGACATTTTTACACCAGATATCCGAAAAAAATATCTCAACTAGAAAAATTAACCATAGCGTCAAAGTGCACTTAGTAAGTAGTTTTAAGTGTACATAGTTTATATTTATAAGAAAAAAAGTATATTTTTCTAGAAATTACTTGACGTAATGATATTTCATTGAAATCAATAAATACTTTAAGAAATTATAGTCATTTTTTAATTATTTATAGTCAGAGCCGCTCTGTGCCGAGCGAGCAAGGCATGTGGTACACGCGGGCGCTAATATCTAGGGGCTCCCAAATGGCAAACGTGTTGCTTACGTATATTTTTTGAATTTAGATTGTGTAAGAAATAAGATACATGTTGGATCAGAGGAGCTGCCCGAAATAATCATAGCAGAGAAAAGGGAAACCTTGAAATAAATGAAAAACAGTGCTGATTAATACTAACGTACAAGAAAGGAGACCCAACGAATTATACAAAAGACCCGTGAAGTTTTTATCATGCCTTTATAAGATGTTCATGAATGTACTTACCAATCGCTTAACAAGTAAATGGGATTATTACAAACCTGTTTCCGAAAACGCTCTAATACAAACTATTGTCTACAGAACACTAATTGAGAAAATTACCGAGTACAATGTGCCAGTGCCCATAAGGCGTTTAACTCCATCGTGACGTGAAACTTTTTAAAATATCTGGGTAGGGCTAGATAGAACCCAAACGCAGCAATATAAGCGATACGGGGAGAGGATAAAAACGTATCTTCAAAATACGAAAACATCACCTGTTTCAGTTTTTGACTAATTACGGGACTAATTAAAAACATCGAAGAAAAGAAATCCCCTGTACATTGCAGGGCCATAAACAAATATGTATATTTCAAAGTATATTTAAATTTAGTTCTGACCTTTTTTTTCTGAAAAAAAAGTTCCTGGCGTTCAATTTTATTATTTTGTCAGCCAGATTCAAGTTCGGGAATCTATTTCTAAAACATGGCCCTTAAAAAATATTTTTGAGAATATGTTAATATTCCAGATATGGAGGAAGACCAAGGAGGCATAGGAAGAAACAAATTTGGCGTTAAGAAAACCAAGCCTTTTTCAAATATATTTTGTTTTATTTCAAGGAGCTGTTTCATTCCTTTAGGGCCACCATATATATATATATATATATATATATATATATATATATTATATACAAACATATAATTATCTACAAACAAAAAAAGTTAGTGTTTCACTGTTTTCTGAAATATTGTTTTTTTTAAGGTAATAAATCAAGTATGTACGCCAATAATTTCCGCAATTTTTCGATGTCAAAGCATTTACCGCAATTACTTTTATGTTGAGTTTGAATAATATCGGTTTTCTCATTCCCAAAATATGATTTTTTTTAATGTTCACCTCTTAAAATATCGAAGATCTACGTTCATGACACCCACAATCTATTCCCCGCGAGACATTGTCCTAGACTATTTTTGGTGCATATCTGAAATTAATCGGTTTGACGAGTCTCTTTTGTTATGCACACACACCAATACAGACATTATATTTTTTGTAAAAACATGTTTATTTTTTGTTCTAGAGACTCTAATTATTTAATTAATACTAAAGCACCTCAATCTATTGATATAAATATATTTAATAACAAAATAATTAAAACACATACATCAAATACATCTGAATTCCTGCTAAATGATAAAAAATAAGGCAAAAATCTTGATAAATTCTGTAAATTCAATAAACACACAAATATGTTACTTCTTATCTCCACAAATCCTGACGTATCAGTAAAAATCTTAATAATAATCTCTTAAATAACCAAAATCCTAATAAGATTTTGAAATTCCATAAATATCATATATATATATATATATATATATATATATATATATATATATATATATATAAAAAAAGAAAGAATGGCTAGAAAATTTGACAAACACAAATATTCCAGATTATGCTATAGATATTCTTAGTTTGGGTGACCACTTTGCAATGCCTATAGAAGACTCTCAAGAACTTCCAACTTCAGACATAATATCTTCAGTTGAAATCTCTATTAACAACCTGTCCGTAAATAAAAAAGACGAATTTAGAGCAAACTGTTGCAATGTTTTGACGAATTACAGAATTAAATTAAAATCGCATCAAACTAGGTCTAAAACAAAATTATTAGATCAACAGTTATGTCATAAACTTAAAAAACTTGTACTTTCTTAAAACAAAATTCTCAACTGAAAATATTAAAACCGGACAAATCGAATAGAACTGTAATTATGGACACAAAAGAATACAATGAAAAATTAACCAAACATATAAACAAATAAACAGCGATCCCACGAATATTTTTCAAAAATAAAATAACGAACTTATTAAAAAATGGGAAACAACAAACTACTTTTCTCCTAATATAGCCAAAAATCTGTAAATACACAACGCGCAGGCTCCTAAAATTTATGGATTACCCAAGCTTCACAAAGACTGTATACCTTTAATTATTTATCTAAACACCTAAAAGAAATATTAAATAATATTGTAAATAAAACTCTAAAACTCGTATCAAAGACTCTTGACATTTTAAAGAAAAAATTAAAAATATCACTTTACCGGACAATTATACAATCATATTCCGTGACGTTGTATCCTTATACACAAATGTTGCTTTAGATTTAGCCTTGGACATAATAAATAAAAAATGGAATGAAATTCAAAAATATACCGACATCCCTCTTCTAGAATTCCTCGCAGCCGTTCAAAATCCACTTATTTTACATATAACGATACTTATTATAAACAAATTGAAGGTTATGCATTGGGATCATCCATATCAAGCGTAAATGCCCAACCTGTTTTGGAGGATCTTGAAAATCAGATCATCCCTAGTTTACCATATGACATATCTTTTTACTACAGATACGTAGATGATTGTATTATGACTATCCCAAAAAACATGACAGAAAATGTTTTTGATTTTCATGCGAAACTTAATTTCATAATCGAAACAGAACAAAATAACAAAATTAACTTTCTTGAAATGACGTTGTACCACAATAAAAATTCTATAATCCACTTTCTCAGAAAAAGTCTGTAGTTATAGGTTTAGCTGATAGAGCTCTAAAACTAGGTGACCCAATTTATCAAGAATAGGCTATTAAAAAAGCCAAAGAAATTCTTATGCAAAAAAGCTACCCCATAAAACTCATTAACGCTCTTTTTAACTCACCCATAAAGAAAATACACAGTCCGGACACACAACAAAAAAGTAAAAACGAAAATAATGTTTTATCACTTCCATATATACAGGGGCTTTCTGAAAAATTTCAATCTAGTTTCAAAAAACAAGACATAACTGTTTGTCATAAGAGTTACAATCTCTTGAAAAAAAATTTTAGCTCACTAAAAAGTAAAACGAATAAAAACAAAAAATCCCACGTTATATAAAATACCATGTACCGATTGTCTCTACATTGGTCAGACCACACAATATCTGAAAAAGCGATGGGCACAAATTTGACAAAAAAAACACAACAGCTTTAAGTAAACATGAAAATAAAACTAACTAACGGAAACCAAAATATTGCAGACAGAACATAATCAGAGAAAACGAGAATTCCTGGAGATGATCTATATTACAAAACCCGAAAACTCTATTAACGACAAAGCAGATATAAAAAATCTAATCAAAATATATTCTAACATCTTAAACAATTAATACTGGTATTATAAAAATTTTATTTATTAAGCAATTTCCACCAACTGAATACCTTCATAAATATAAGTTTTAAAATGTCATATATATACATATATATATATATATATATATATATATATATATATATATATATATATATATATATATATATATATATATATATATATATATATATATATATATATATATATATATATATATATATATATATATATATATATATATATATATATATATATATATATATATATATATATATATATATATATGTATTAGTATAGTTCTCGACCTCCTGATCAAAAGCTCTCATCGCCACGACTTAATCCCGCCTCTAGTTTTTTATATACAAGCAGTCAAAGTTGGGATTTTTTAATTTCCATATTTCATGAAAATGTTTATTTTTTTTCATTTTAATTATTTAATAGGCATTTAAATAGAATATTCGCTTAGCATATTTTTGAATAGAAGTTAAGGTATGCATTAGTAATAATAAACTTATACAGTGTGTAGCTGTATTTAAGAATTCGGACATTTTTGTTTCATATTCTGCTGTACCTACAAAACTAAAATTCCAATTTTTATTAAAAGCTCCATTACACTCAGACAGTCAGATTTTGATGATCTTTTGACATGTTTATTAAAATTAAATGAAAATTAAATAATTGTAACGAAAGTTTTTGTAGATAGCTGACATTTGATTGGCCATGCATTTTAATACACAAGTTTTGTAATGCATTATACGAGTATTATCTGAAAATCATGAGCATCATATAGCTGGAATATTTAAAAACTCGCTAAAATTGACACATTTTAATTATTGACCGAATTAGATGCAGCAGCTTTAATAACTGAATTAAGAATAAAATAATAGAGGGGGTTTCATAAAATTCTAGACTAACTAGGCTGTTATAATTACGTCAGATTCACCTAATTTTTCATAATAATACCTCAGAGTGTGATAATTTAAGAAAACAAAAAATGGGAAGGGCGATCGGATAGTACATCTTTTGAAAAGTCTTTTTAACAATAATTTATCTTCAAAATATGCGGTTATTATAATTATTACAGTTGGCGGTCATTCGTTCATGTGACAAAATATAAAAAATTAGAAATTTATATTTGGTGTTTTATAAAGGAAAAGCACCCTGCAAATAAAAAAGTACAATATTTAACACCCATGCTCATAAGAAAATATTCATTAAGAATTATGTGAGGAATAAAATACCTCAAGTTTTAGGAATCTTTATTCTCCACATTTTTTAGGTTTGACCGCCATTTTAAATTGTCTAATGTTGTGGTCTCCTTAATTTGAGGATAAATTAGGATTGCTAAGGCCTTTCAAAAAATGTGCTAGTCGATCCCTTTTTCCATTAACTTTTTTGAAGATGGCGGCCAGGCGCCACCTTTAAATATTTAATTAGAAAATACACATGCATAATAAAAGAGCATTATTTTGGTATTAAAGTTTGAAAATTTTAATATTTTATCTTGAATAGTTCAAATAATAAAGGGAGACCCATTCAAGTGATACACTGATTTTATATTAACTAAATATAAGGATATTTATAATATGTTATTGACGTAGACATCTAACTTTTAAGTGTTGCGTTACAATCCACACTTATTTTACAGTTTTCGTTATTGTAAATGACGTAATAAATATATTATATAATCGAAGTTATTGAAATTATTAGAATAAAAAAAGGGAACTATATTATGTTAATAGAATTGTATCAGGTTTTTAGGAATTATTATGAAAAATCAGGTGAAACTGACATAACAGTTTTTCTAGAATTTTATAAAAAATCCTTTTTATTTTTTTTAATTTCAATTATATTATTAAATTTGTATCTATTTACAATATGCATTCGATAATAATTAAAATGTGAAAATTTTACTGGCTATTTAAATATCCTAGCTATAAACAGATTATATCTAGATTTTCAGATAATGCAATAGGTTATAAAACTTGTATATTAAAATTCATGGTCACTTTAATGTCTTTAAGGTAAAATTGGAATTTTAATAATTTAGGTACAGTCGATTACGAAACAAAAATGATTGGATTCTGGAATACAGCTTCACCCTGTATAAGTTTATTTTTATATTTACATACATTAACTTTTAATCAAAAATATTCTAAGCGGCTGACCTATTTGAATACATATTAAGTATTTAAAATTAAAGAAAATAAACATTTTGCGTAAAATATGGAAAATGCAACATTCCAACTTCGTCACCCTATATATCAAAAACTAGCCGCAGGATTTAGTTGTGGCCATCAAAGCTTTTGATAAGAGGATCGAGAACTACAACATATCACATTTTCAGAAAAATTGACTGAAAGCCATTTTCTATAAGAAATGTGTGGGATCCTTTACTAACTGTATGTATTTAAACCGGGAAGGGGGGGGGGGTTAGGGCGCGGTTTAAAAAATTTTTCGCACGCGGGCTACAACTACTTTATGAATGGCCCTGTCTAGAGTATTATAATAAATAGGTCTTTGACCAACACTTTCTTGGATATTTGATGCCTCTCAGGCTCTTAGTGATCTGTAAGCTATGCTGACCATATCTCTGAATATTATGGGCAAGGCACAACTTTAAAAGCAGTCAAGTTCAATGGCAGGTTATCGACGCTGTTCTTTAAACCCTACGGTTTTCATCTTATTATTTTACAATTTTATCTGAATAAGGTAGTCGAATGTTGTGAAGTACCACGAAACCCGAAACATCCATTATTAAAGTATTGTTATGATGTTATCTGTATTTAGGGATTTGTAGTAACAATACTATATCATATCATGTATTATAGGTTATATTCATAAATGTTATAGCGCAGTCTGTTTATAAGTAAAATAATTATACAATTAGTATAATTATTCTCGGTCGTTTTGTAAAAACGGGGCTTCTCATTCTCATACAATTTACTAATACTTCTTTACAATTTAGTCATTGTTTGTTGTAAAAGCATGAAATTATTGTCATAATGACATTCAAAAATATTATTAACTAAAGTGAGCAGAAATATCGTTAATCATTTCACCTTTTATCATTAGAAATAGACCTTCGGAAGTAATGGTACTTTCCATATTATCGATTTATTCATAGCTTCAAACAGTTCAGATAAAAATGCGGTGAAATTTGCGTTTCCCATACGATAAAATTACTAGTTTTGGCTAGAATTAATTCCAACAATAGCTAACCTTATCGTAAAATTACATGTTACATATTCCGGGCTTCCCGCTCAAATATAAATATAAAATATTTCATTTTTAGTTTAATTGTAGTCACTATTTTTAGTAAATCGTGATATCAGTGCAACACAACCAGCAAATTTAACATTTTATATATTACAGCCTATAAAAATATAATTGTTGAAAATGCTTAATTGCGGAACATTTTGTTGTGTATTACCATGGGCGCCCATAGCACTATTTCCAGGGGGGCAACAATGTTTAGACACAGGAGGATGGTGTAACTTTAGTATGCAAGATCAGCGATTAAACTAAATTTTCCAAAATGCAGGTCAAGTGCTCTCTTTGTTTGTGTATTAATAAAAATAAATTGTTTGATTCGCAACTTCTTTTATATTCCCAACAGTTGAACCTAAATGTAATAATCCTTGTTAGAGGGTCGTTAACGATTTCTGATTTACCTTCAACTAGCATGTATAACTACGGGCCCCCGGATTTGACGGAACTAATACGTAGATAATTAGTGATTTATAGTTTTAACCACATAAATAAGTAAATAATTCATGGATATGTTGAAGTACCAATTCGCTTATCAAAGAAGTTTGCATTATTAATACATAAAATGTATTGTGACAAAAGGATGTTTTTAAGTTGCAGTCATTTCGAGTCCTGCTGTAAATATAATACCGATATTACAAAACACCTAAAAGTTTGTTTTGGTTGTTTTAAATACACATATTTAGTAAATGGAAATTAAAGCTAAAAGTTTCATCAGGTGTAATATACTTAGGAATAAAATTGTATAGAGTAACTCGATAATTATCTCTTATCTTCTTATTTCGAAAACTATAAGAATAGCATAAATAGCAGTTCGTCTATAAAGAGGTTTTACTTTGTAATGGTACACACTGTTAAATTTTTCAAATGTCGCACAAAATAATTTGCCGCATTGAACGGAATTCGCGAAATCACTGACAAATAGGATAGGATGATTTTTAACAATAACCGAAAAGATGAAAATTTTTTTTATGATAATATTGCTACAAAAATTATTAATAACACAAGCCCAACTGTGTTTTAAGCGAATAATATAAATAATCTGAAGTACGAGCTTTTCTGAAGCGCAATATTTTAAAATGGTTTGTTTTTTTAATTTTTATAGGTGGACGAGTTAAAGAAAACTATATTTAATTCAAAATCTCATTCCTCTTTTTTCATAAATAGTTTCTTTAGAGGAGAAGTGTTTTTTTGTATCCTACTTGGAGAAACAACAAACCAAAAAATAAGTCTACGTGTCTGCAAGAGTAAATGACATGGAATGGAATGATGGAAAGTTAGGAAACATTGTGGAGAATATTAATATTAATATTAATTACTACTTTGATATTTGGATTTGAGGATGATGTCGAGAAGGACAAAAAAAAGAAATACGTATAAACGGAACAGTTACTAAAAGTAAAGACCTTTTTTATTTTTGGTTGTCGATTTTTATATTAAGATAATCCACAGGAGGAGGGCGAATAACGATTTATTTTCAATTGATGTAGTGCTTTTTTTGTTGCTTTTTATATTACTGGACACGCTCAGGAGGAGGGGGGCGAAACTACCTGTAAATCCGCCACTGGCCATAAATCTCAAATAAGTTTTTATAAATGTTTTGGAAATACACAGATATATTTTTAATAGTGTATTAAGTAGAACTTTGTCAAAATTACGAAATTGATATATTTTAGTTGACTATAAATAAAAATTAAAGCTAAATATGAAATTTACGTTTTCAGCCGATTAACATATATCTTAAAATTTTAATTTAGGCGTTAAATTTAGACAAGCTCCAGAGCTGCGATAACAACTGCCCAATCTGTAAAAATATTGGCAAATTTAACTAGTTTTGTATAGTAGTAGTATCCTTAATACTCAAAAAGGTATCTTAAATTTTGCAATACAGTGCCAAATACTTTTTAATTTTCATGACTGCGTAAATCATTTGTATCTAACGACAAAAGAGTTCACAAAACATATATACCTCGAAGGGTCACTAAGAAAACGAAAAAAAGCAATTCCGTTTCCCGTTCTTGACGAACAGCAGACGCAATCATATTTAAAATCAGGCAATTTCATTTGTTAATGAAGTTATTTAAACTACTGTCGTTTCTTTGCTTACATCGCACCGGGTACTAAATTATTTTCATTACTCCGCAGCACCACCGCGAGCAACATGTGCTAATAAATTAAATGGGGCAGCCCTCTAGAATAAAAATTAGCTTCTATGGCTAATTAACCAAGTGGGCAAGTCGGTGCAGATTTACACTTCCTATTTTTCTCCTCCTGGCCCGGCCCACTATTGGGGCGCCACTTTGCTTAAATTGGTGAGTTACCGGATTAGCATGTGTTTCATTCCCAGTAGTCTTAAAAAAATCAGTGTAAAAACTACTTATACAACTTATTTTAAATTATGCTCAAAAAACAAGTGTAGTACGTAGAAACTGGTAAAATATTGGTACAAATCTAATATGGTGGAACAAAATGTACGGAACTAAATAAACCAAAAAGCAAAATTCCTAATAAAAGGAAGGATTTATAGCAAAGGAAGTTCCGCATAAAAGGAAGTAATCGATTTTTTTTTAAGTGCTTGCCATATTCGATTATATAGGCGTATTATCTCACGTGAGCTAATACATAATTGGAGAACATCCGAGGAAAAGCGTCTGGCAGAGTTTTTTTTTGTTCTTTTTTATTAAAACTTGTAATTTATATATACAAACAAACATAATAAAAAGACTTACTTTAGGTGCACAAATACATGTTGTCAATAAAATGAGATTCTTTCCAAAACGGAATTCGAGATTACTTCTTACAGAGGTTGACATAAATTATTTTAATAGCATTTAGTGATTTAATAACACTGAAGTTCAGCAATGAAGAATATGCAGATATGCATCTAATGTTTGGACTTGCAGAAGGTAATGCTGCTGAAGCTGTTCCTTGTTAGGTTAACCGCTTTCCAAAGAGAAGAGCACCAGATTGGAAAACTTTTTTACGGGTTGATAGAAGTTTGTAGTCTCCCACAAACTTTTATCAATGTTAAAATAGTAAAATTATGTTAATATGCGTCAATATTTTTTCTCAGGATCTTTTAATCCAAAACTTGGCGAAGTCGGGAGACCAAGCAGCACAAAAACTGCTGAAGCCTAAAAACTGTTTTTTACAGTTATTAGAAGAAGAACCAAGTACCAGTGTTTGGAAATTATCATCAGTATTTACTATTGCCAAAACAGTACTACATGACATTCTTAAAAAATAGTTGCTTCACCCCTATCATATTTAGAAAGTTCAAGAATTATGGACGGATTTTTGGAAAGACAAAGAACCAGCAATAGCTTTCTAAGTAAAGTTCTTTTTAGTGATGAGACTGGCTTTGCCCGTTGGGATTATTAATTCTCACAAGCATATTTGGAGTGATGAAAATCCACATGCTATTGTTGAAATCAAGTATCAAAAAAAATGTATCATTAATGTATGGATGGAAATAATTGGAGACCATTAAGTTGGACCATATAGCATTGATGGCAGTTTAACAGAGATAAATATCTCACTTTTTTGCGATAATACCTTAATCCATTGAATATTCGAAGTAATATGTGGCTGATACACGATGGTGCGCCTCGTCATTTCAGCAGACCTGTAAGAATTATTTAAATATTACATTTCCCGACCGATGAATTGGACGAGGTAGTCCTTTTCCATGGCCACCTCGGTCTACAGATTTTACTTCACTCGATTTTTTTCTTTGGGACCATCTTAAAAGTTTAGTTTATAGAACTCCTGCAAATAGCAGGAACAAGTTACTAAATAGTATACTTGGATCTGCTAACGCCATTAGCAATGACCACCACATGTTATATCGAGTACAAGGGAGATGTTTAGCCAACCTCAGAAAATGTATTAAGGTTCAAGGTGCACATATTGAAAATATTTCTTGATAATTTTATATTTTTTTAAATTATTTTATTAAATAAATAGACGTCTTATTACAATTTAAATCGTCGGTATGTATCGTGCATATTGTTAATAAAATGCGATTTTCTCGATTAAAATAAGTTATACCTTTTTTTATAGCAAAATGATGGAGGAATCAAACCATGAACGAAAAATGCAAAATTTGTCAACTTATTCAAAAAATTATCAATTTAACTGGGAAATTTCGTCTACCCCTGTGTAAGACAGATATACTGAACACCAGTTTATATATATCAAATTCTCAGTTTCAAGGCAAATAACTTCATAACGAAGTCCAAAAGCAGACGTTTTTGTATGAAGTACTTAAATGTAGGTTGGAGGTCAACTGTTTTGTGGTAAAGCTTTACAAAACTTTTTTTATCAGTTTTCAGTAGCGCTTTCCTAAAAACCTGAAATTCGATCTGATCATGTCGCAGATATAGGCAGAAAACTGAAATTTAGTTTTTAGCGAGCTTTTTAGCCTACAATTGCTGAATGGACCATTGCATCTTCAATGCGCATGAACCGCATTGCCCTATATACATATTTTTAGCGGTGTGCCTTTTTAACTGCCTCATTGCCTACACTTCTAAACTAGAAGTGGTTTTACTTCAAATTTTTTTAACCTCAATTAAGTTTAATAGTATTAAGATATAAACCTTCGGCACGGACCTTTTGGGGACGAGGTCCCGTTAATAAGCACGGACTTTACTGCCCTCTCAGCGTCCTCCCACATCGTTATTTTGAATATGAAATACAGCCTAATCAACCTCGGCTAAGATGTCTCTCGATACTTGGGCCTTCAAACCTCCCAATCATAAACATTGGTTTTTGACACCATGGCTAGCCAAAATCCGTTCACAACAATGTTACTAATAATTTCACTCTGGAAAATCGACAGGCTAAAAATAAGTTACGATATCATCAATCGCATAATTTGAGACTACAAAAATTCTTCAACACACATGAGGTAAACTTTTATCTTGTCAAAACGCTAGTTAATCATTTTGGCCAAAAACATTAAACGTTTTTGCAACCTGCAAGTATTTAGCTATACAGCTGTTCGAACCTACTCGCACCGTGGGCTAAGGTAAAATCACACATTTGATTACTTCAGTAACTGTCAGCTGGTATCGAAGTAATCAAACTCTTGGAATTAGTGATTTGCATCTAGAATACTATTTCGAACATCAATAAGTAACGAGTACTCTTGTAACACCAGACGTTGGATATGAATCTAATATTGCTCTCTGGAGCGCTTTTCTTTCTTGTTTGAGAGGTCTGTGTTGTGGATTGGTGTTTTCCACAAGGAAAACTAATTATTACCCTGAAATTAAAAAAAAAAATTAGTGCAGAATATTTAACAGTTAACCAAGCGACAATAAGGAACGGGTACGTTAAACTATCCTGACAGACGATTTTAATTTTTTTTTCAGATTTGTAATACTACATTTCAAAAAGAAAAATTGCGGAATATGCAAGAGTTTTCCTAAAAAAAATTAATTAAAAATAGCACTCCGTCACAATTTGACAGTCTTAAAACGAAAAATGTAGCAACGTTGCCAGATTTTAGATTTACCAATTTGTTAAAGGAAATCAAATGACTAATTAAAAATTATTTGGACAACACAATTGTAATTATTTATTGTTATTATTATAGTTTTAATGAAGGTTTTGTTGACGAACCTGGGCTAACCTAACGTTAATGGGACAGATTCACCTAACAATGTAGGTTTTGTTACAGAAACATCCCCTTTCAATATATACTCGGAATTAGGTTGGCGTGCTATCGCGCGCTTTTTTTACAGAAAACCTACTTACCTAACTTAACCTAATCCGCAATTTCTTTAATTATAAGTTTTGTAATAAAAAAAATTAGTTTTACGTTTATCGTCACTTACAGGTATTTCTTTAATTATGAATATGGCAACGCCGCAAATCAAATTAAAAACAGGCATGGCGATGGGAACAATCGAAAAGATGTTTGAACTCAAAATTACCTTTAATTTGCACAATAATCACATTTTAAAGTAATTTTTGAGTGCTGATGAGAGTTTTCCACACATTTTCTCATTTTGGACTGTTAGAATGGTGGATAAAAACCAAAAGAAACAAAAATAAACGAGATTTAAGAGTGTCAACATAGTTTACCGAAGCCTAAGGAACTTCTTCCAGAGCGTGAAATTGAGGTACATATTTTATTAGTATTTAATAATGCTTGTATTAGTATTTGATGATGCTATATGCCATTTAGGCAGACTAGTTTTTGTAATTGTTTCATATGGACCCGTCAGAAGAAATTGTTGTTTTTTCAATTAGAAATAATCATAAATTGATAATTTGTGTACCCCTAAGTAGTATACTGTTTCATATAGGTCCGTCAACAGAAACTCCAACTTTATATAAGATATTTTAGAGAATCTCTAAGATCTGAGATCTATCCAGCGTAAATTAGTATTTTTATAATTATGGATTGCTTTAGGTCTGAAGGATTCATAAGAAACAATTAACCCTAAGTAATTGTTTTACATAGGACCGTCAAAAGAAACTAATATTTTTATCTAAGAAATGTGAGAGATAATTATAAATTAATACACTTTGTAATAGTTGTATCTATTGCAAGTTAATATTTTTCAAAATATGGATTGATTTAGGAAATAGAACCAAAGGATTTACATGAAACATATCCTTGTGGGCGTTTTTTTTTACAAAACTAAACTTTACCTGATTGTTGATTTGGTTCAGCTTGATTAAGTTAGGTTAGGATTGTATTTTTTTTATAAAAATAGCTTTTTGTCATTATAAATTGCATTTTTACTTGCATTTATCGTTAAATCCATAAAACAAGAGAGACATAAAACATTTATACAATATTCCTATCTACATATTTAATACTCGAAAGGGGCATAAACCTAAATAAATAACCCTAAATAATAATAGTTGCTATTTTCTCTTTACATAGTGAAGAACTCATACTATAGTGGTTCTGAATTAGCTACGGAACCCGCCTATCACAACACAGATTGCTCAATGTGATTTCTATTGCTTCCTGTTTATTTCGGCGGAGTATAAACAACTTTCGTTGAATTTTCAGTGTGAGCTTCCTGGCTCAGTGGTATGTTTTGTCAACTTCCGTTGCAACAGATGTGTGTTCGAATCCCCGTTCAGGCGATGACTTTTCTAGTAGTCGTTTTTAACACTTTGTATCTAGTTCTGTTTAAAAAATGGGTTTGCGTTTTGATTAGCCCTGGTTAGGCCTTTTTTTTAGGTGATGTAAAAAAGTTAATCTATATTAAAACAAGAGTTTTTTAACAAAACCTATACTATTAGGGGATCTGCCCCGTTAGTATAAGGCTAGCTCAGATTCGGCGATAAAACCATCATTGAAGCCATAAACCATCATTCAAGCCATAAAATCAGATGCTAAGCTAACCTCAAATCACCGAAAATCAGAACGCACTCTAAAGTGGTGTTATTGGTAGGTCCGGAGGCGATATATGGCTTGTTAATAGTTCCAATTTAAACTAGGTTAGCTCTTTTATAGGTATATAGGACGGATGTAGGCTGTAAAGGAATCCACAGTCAAGTTTTCGCCAGCGTGACTTCGTTATTGTTAGGTTAGGTTAATGGTACTTTATTTAAGGATATTGATTTTACTTTCATTTCTGTAAAGAGTGATTCTACGTTCAAGGATATAATGAAATAAAGTGTACTTTATATAACAATCGTAAAAAAAATATTATTTATTTTTTGTGAAAAACTTACTAAATTTCAATATATTTTCTCATTGTTATATTTAATAACGACGTGACGGTAAGATAAATATTAAAATATCAAAAATTAAGCTAGTATGTCTCACGGATGCTTTCAAAAATTTATGAAGAGTTATGGCTCATCAATTTTTTTTTAATATAAACTTGGCCAGGTAACCTACAAAATTCGCGTTCTTTCTGCCATAACAAGGAATTCCACCTCGGACATCTCGCCTGGTGCTTTCAATATTGGAGCTCTGGAATCCTCTGGGTTAACAAAATTGACGGAATGGTTCACTGTTAGGTTAGGTTAGCACTTTTAATACAGTGAAAAGTCCAATCTACAACTGTTCTATAACTGGAACCTTATTCATTTTATATAATTGTTTTTGATGCCGATATGGCAAAATAATCCATAACGCTGTTAGGTAAGAACGCGAATTTTGTTGGTTACCTGGCCAAGTTAATATTCAAAAAAAAATTTGTGAGCCACAGCTTCATGACATTTTGAAAGCAGCCGTGAGACATACCAGCTTAATTTTTGATATTTTATCTTACTGTCATGTCGTTACTTATTTAGGTTTATGCCCCTTTCGAGTATAAACTGTGGATAAAAGTATTGTATAAACTGTTTTGTGTCTCTCTTGTTTTATGGATCTAATGCTAAATTCAATAAGCTGTCGTTAATTTGTTTATCAAAATATACATCTTTTCAAAAGTGATTTTTAGAAAAAAGTAAAAAAAAAATGTAAAAATGCAATTTATATTGACAAAAAAACAATTTTTATAAAAAAAATACACACTTAATCTAACTTAATCAAGCTGAACGAAATCAACCTTCAGGTAAAGCTTAGTTTTGTAAAAAAACGGTCACTCAGGAAGGATATGTTCAATGTAAATCCTTTGGTTCTATTTCCTAAATCAATCCATATTTTAGAAAATATTAACTATACTAGCACTAGATAAAACTATTACAAAGTGCATTAATTTATAATCTCTTACATTCCTCATATAAAAATATTAGTTTCTTGTGACGTACCTATGTTAAACCATTATTTAGGGATAATTGTTTCATATGAATAAGTAATTGCTTCATATGAATCCGTTAGACCTAAAGCAATCCATAATTATAAAAATATTAATTTGCGCTGGATAGATCTATTCAAAAGTATTAATGTATGACCTTCTCTAATATTTCTTATATAAAGTTGTAATTTCTGTTGACGGACCTATATGAAACAGTATAGTATTTAGGGGTAATTGCTTTATAAATCCTTTAGTTCCAAGCCCTTAATCAACCCACATTTCTAAAAACACTAAATTGCGTTTGAAAAAACTATTACAAATTATCATTTTACGATCATCTCTGACATTTCGGGCCCATATGAAACAATTACAAAAACTAGTCTGCCTAAATGGCATATAGCATCATCAAATACTAATAAAAGCATTATTAAATACTAATAAAATATGTACCGCAATATATACACACATACACAAATACACAAATATTCTGCACTAATATTTTTAAAGAAATTACAGGGTAATAATTAATTTTCGTTGTGGAAAACCCCAATATATATATATATATATATATATATATATATATATATATATATATATATATATATATATATATATATATATATATATATATATATATATATATATATATATATATATATATATATATATATATATATATATATATATATATATATATATATATATATATATATATATATATATATATATATATATATATATATATATATATAATATATATAGTATATATATCTTGGGATGAGGTTCGTGGATTGAACAAAGAAACTTTAATTGACGTTTCGCCTGTCCATTTCAGGCTTTTTCAAAATATTTAATTCTGCACATCTAAAAATTAAATACAAAAAGTGTATATATGTAAGTTAATAAATAAAAACAATTAGGTATAACGGCACGCACTAAAATTATTAAAACATTTATTTAAAATAGTACAGTACATACCTTGAGAAAGATGTTCTTTTACCTTGCTTGGCAGTGTGGAGGTAAGTGATACACTGGTTAAAGAATTCTATTATTTTTTTTTTTTTTTATATATATATCCTTTAGTTTTTTTGATTATATTAACAATGTAGAACTATTTGTGGATACGGGTTGTTTTAAAAGTATTTGTGTGAGTCTGACAGTATACAGTATGTATTTATGATTGATGGAAAATAGTTTATAACAATTGAATTAAATTAGATTGTGATATATTTGGCTGAGATTGTCAATGTCTTTCCGATCGTTTACTGTATTTTTTTCTTTTTTTATCTCGACCATTTCTTTGAATGTCAGTTTATGGTAATGTTGTTCTTTTGATAAGACCGTTGTACTCGAAAAATCAAATTCATGTTTCATGTCTCTTTCATGTTTACGTAGTGCTGTGGAAGCATTTTTTGTATATTTATGCCCATTTAGTCTATTTGATAGGTATTGTGTGGTCATGCCTATATATTTTTTGGGGCAGTTTAGGCAGGGAATGCTGTAAACTACGTTTGATTGTTTTTTAATTGGTGTCTGACTTTTTAGTGGTGTATATAAAGATTTAAGGGTATTGTTAGATTTGTGGCATACGGTTATGTCGTGTTTACCGAGAATGTGTTTAATCTTTTCAGAAAGACCTTCAGTGTATGGTAAAGATATGTATGTAGTTGTTTTATTGTTGTCATGATTATTTACAATATGTTTTGTGGCATTGTATAATTTTTGGGTTCTTCGCTTTATAATTCGTTCGATGGCTTTTAATGAGAAATGATTTTTTAAGAGAGTATTTTTAACTTTATTTAGAATGTCAACTCGGTATATAGGTGATGTTAGTGTTAGTGCACGGTCAACTAATCCTATCATCACGGAGTTTTTTTGACATTTTGGGTGACTGGAATTATAATTAAGGTAGCGGGAGGACCAGGTTTTTTTGGTGTACCACTTAGTTTTAATGCCATTTGTTTTGTGGTCTCTTATTAATGTTAAATCCAAAAAGTTTATAGCACCATCATTTTCTATTTCGGAAGTAAACTGCAATTTTGGATGAAAATTGTTAAAGAGGGAGATAATTTCCGTTGTTTTATTTTTTGGCATGGCTAATAAACAATCATCCACGTACCTTTTAAAAAATAATATTGGTACATTGGCTTTTTGTAACACTGTTTCTTCTAGATATTCCATTACTATTTGGGCTGCGGTGGAAGAGATGGGTGAACCCATTGCACATCCGTCAAGTTGTTGGTAGTAATCATCTTTGTATTGGAAATAGTTGTTTGAAAGAATGAGATCTATCCCTTCTATGAATTTTGTGCAAGTGAGTGTTGTGTGATTCTTTATCTGATTCCATTTTTCTTTAATGATTTGTTTTAAAAGTTTAGTCGGAATGTTTGTATATAAGGATATTACGTCTAGAGAGATGAGTTGGAAATTATTTGGTATTTTAAGGTTGTCTATAAACTTTTTAAATTCAAACGAATCTTTAATGTAATAATCATTTCTGCCTGTAATTTTTGATAAGCAATTTGATAAAAAACTTGAAAGTTTGTAGAATGGTGACTGAATATAGGAAACAATGGGTCTCATAGGAATGTCGGGTTTGTGAAGTTTAGGCATTCCATAGAATTTTGGTGGAACAGAATTATGTATTTTTAATGATTTGGCTTTTTTTTCGGATATGTGATTACGTTTTAACAGTTTTTCTATGAACGAGTTATTTTTGGATTGAAGAGATTTCGTCGAATCAAATCTCATTTTTTTATATGTGTTTTTGTCATCAAGAAGTGCATTAATTTTGTTGTTGTAATCAATGGTATTCATTATTACAGTCTTGTTACTTTTGTCTGGCTTTAAGACTGTTATCTGTGGATTTGTTTTTAAAAAATATTTACATTTTTTTGCTTGCTTTGATAGTTTTTTTTGAGTTTTGTTTTGCTGTATTTTTTTGTGTCTTATTTTAATTTTATGGTTGGTAATGACATTAACAATCTCTGACCGGATACTATCTTTTTGTTCAGATGGTTTATTGTAAATAGCTGACTCGATAGAAGCAATGTAATCTATTGTTGGTAAATTGTATTCTTCACTAACAGGTAGAGAAAATTTTTCACCTAGGGCTAGTGTTTCTGCAATTTCGTTTGGGATATGCGTATCTGAGATGTTTTCTAGCCAGTTATTGGTATCGATTTTATCGTTGTTGGTTTGTATAGTTTTATATAAATTATTAAATTTATTATTATTTTTTTGTTTGACTCGTTTGAAAATAGTTTCTGCTTTTTGTTGTTCAAGTTTTAGGAATGTATCCACAGTTTTGTGTGGTAGAATATTTTTTATTTTATTTTTGCCATTTTGTAAACTTTGACTAAGGTTATTAATAGATTTTGTTGTTTCTGTAATTAGGAGATTTAGTATTTTTAATTTAGTATTATTAATGACATCGAAAAATCGATCGAAAAAAAAACAACCTGTCTGAAGCACATCTCAAGAATATACAAGAAGATTGCTAATCAGAAAAATAGACGAATATTTCTATTGAGATGCAAAAGTACAAATATTTTTCCAAAATTTTTAAATTTACATACCACACATATATGTTTTACAAGTAAGTACCTTGAGAGCAA
This sequence comes from Kuschelorhynchus macadamiae, assembly GCA_030620095.1. NCBI lineage: Eukaryota > Metazoa > Arthropoda > Insecta > Coleoptera > Curculionidae > Kuschelorhynchus > Kuschelorhynchus macadamiae. The sequence goes on from JAUTXW010002101.1 coordinate 116,497, forward strand.
ATTTTTCGATGTCATTAATAATACTAAATTAAAAATACTAAATCTCCTAATTACAGAAACAACAAAATCTATTAATAACCTTAGTCAAAGTTTACAAAATGGCAAAAATAAAATAAAAAATATTCTACCACACAAAACTGTGGATACATTCCTAAAACTTGAACAACAAAAAGCAGAAACTATTTTCAAACGAGTCAAACAAAAAAATAATAATAAATTTAATAATTTATATAAAACTATACAAACCAACAACGATAAAATCGATACCAATAACTGGCTAGAAAACATCTCAGATACGCATATCCCAAACGAAATTGCAGAAACACTAGCCCTAGGTGAAAAATTTTCTCTACCTGTTAGTGAAGAATACAATTTACCAACAATAGATTACATTGCTTCTATCGAGTCAGCTATTTACAATAAACCATCTGAACAAAAAGATAGTATCCGGTCAGAGATTGTTAATGTCATTACCAACCATAAAATTAAAATAAGACACAAAAAAATACAGCAAAACAAAACTCAAAAAAAAACTATCAAAGCAAGCAAAAAAATGTAAATAATTTTTAAAAACAAATCCACAGATAACAGTCTTAAAGCCAGACAAAAGTAACAAGACTGTAATAATGAATACCATTGATTACAACAACAAAATTAATGCACTTCTTGATGACAAAAACACATATAAAAAAATGAGATTTGATTCGACGAAATCTCTTCAATCCAAAAATAACTCGTTCATAGAAAAACTGTTAAAACGTAATCACATATCCGAAAAAAAAGCCGAATCATTAAAAATACATAATTCTGTTCCACCAAAATTCTATGGAATGCCTAAACTTCACAAACCCGACATTCCTATGAGACCCATTGTTTCCTATATTCAGTCACCATTCTACAAACTTTCAAGTTTTTTATCAAATTGCTTATCAAAAATTACAGGCAGAAATGATTATTACATTAAAGATTCGTTTGAATTTAAAAAGTTTATAGACAACCTTAAAATACCAAATAATTTCCAACTCATCTCTCTAGACGTAATATCCTTATATACAAACATTCCGACTAAACTTTTAAAACAAATCATTAAAGAAAAATGGAATCAGATAAAGAATCACACAACACTCACTTGCACAGAATTCATAGAAGGGATAGATCTCATTCTTTCGAACAACTATTTCCAATACAAAGATGATTACTACCAACAACTTGACGGATGTGCAATGGGTTCACCCATCTCTTCCACCGCAGCCCAAATAGTAATGGAATATCTAGAAGAAACAGTGTTACAAAAAGCCAATGTACCAATATTATTTTTTAAAAGGTACGTGGATGATTGTTTATTAGCCATACCAAAAAATAAAACAACGGAAATTATCTCCCTCTTTAACAATTTTCATCCAAAATTGCAGTTTACTTCCGAAATAGAAAATGATGGTGCTATAAACTTTTTGGATTTAACATTAATAAGAGACCACAAAACAAATGGCATTAAAACTAAGTGGTACACCAAAAAAACCTGGTCCTCCCGCTACCTTAATTATAATTCCAGTCACCCAAAATGTCAAAAAAACTCCGTGATGATAGGATTAGTTGACCGTGCACTAACACTAACATCACCTATATACCGAGTTGACATTCTAAATAAAGTTAAAAATACTCTCTTAAAAAATCATTTCCCATTAAAAGCCATCGAACGAATTATAAAGCGAAGAACCCAAAAATTATACAATGCCACAAAACATATTGTAAATAATCATGACAACAATAAAACAACTACATACATATCTTTACCATACACTGAAGGTCTTTCTGAAAAGATTAAACACATTCTCGGTAAACACGACATAACCGTATGCCACAAATCTAACAATACCCTTAAATCTTTATATACACCACTAAAAAGTCAGACACCAATTAAAAAACAATCAAACGTAGTTTACAGCATTCCCTGCCTAAACTGCCCCAAAAAATATATAGGCATGACCACACAATACCTATCAAATAGACTAAATGGGCATAAATATACAAAAAATGCTTCCACAGCACTACATAAACATGAAAGAGACATGAAACATGAATTTGATTTTTCGAGTACAACGGTCTTATCAAAAGAACAACATTACCATAAACTGACATTCAAAGAAATGGTCGAGATAAAAAAAGAAAAAAATACAGTAAACGATCGGAAAGACATTGACAATCTCAGCCAAATATATCACAATCTAATTTAATTCAATTGTTATAAACTATTTTCCATCAATCATAAATACATACTGTATACTGTCAGACTCACACAAATACTTTTAAAACAACCCGTATCCACAAATAGTTCTACATTGTTAATATAATCAAAAAAACTAAAGGATATATATAAAAAAAAAACAATAGAATTCTTTAACCAGTGTATCACTTACCTCCACACTGCCAAGCAAGGTAAAAGAACATCTTTCTCAAGGTATGTACTGTACTATTTTAAATAAATGTTTTAATAATTTTAGTGCGTGCCGTTATACCTAATTGTTTTTATTTATTAACTTACATATATACACTTTTTGTATTTAATTTTTAGATGTGCAGAATTAAATATTTTGAAAAAGCCTGAAATGGACAGGCGAAACGTCAATTAAAGTTTTTTTGTTCAATCCACGAACCTCATCCCAATATATATAAAATATATATATATATATATATTTATATATATATATATATATATATATATATATATATATATATATATATATATATATATATATATATATATATATATATATATATATATATATATATATATATATATATATATATATATATATATATATATATATATATATATATATATATATATATATATATATATATATATATATATTTATTTGACGTTAATAATAATTAGAAAGTTGACGTTTAGGCATTACGTTTCTTGGGCTCTTGATGTTGCCATCGTAATTTTATAACGGGCGCGTGTTTAAAAGTTGGATGTTGAGGCGTACTTTAAATAAGCAAAATAACCCTATTTTGATTAATACGTAACGTATTACTAACAAATATTTCAAAACCGTTGTTCAAATATTCAACAATCTTGATTTTTTAAATAAATGTAAAAAGTACAGTTGCTATTGTTTGAAATATTAATACTTCGGTTTTTAAGTCAAAAGAACTGCTTTTCAAACTAATACCGCCAACTTTCGCGAAAGTCAGTAAGGTTGCACGTCCACTTATGGCAGTCCCAATAATGTTATTTTAGGCAGCCATTTTGTTTCGACATACTGTATTTTTACTAAATTCTTGAGTACTATTTCATCCCCATATGCCTCTTGATTTTTGAGCAAAATTTGGAGTCAATGGAAAAAGTATTTTTTCAGATATGCCGCTCACAGACAGACTGGCAGAGATGGAAAACAAGCCTTTCGGTATTTAGGGAAACTAAAACGTAAAGATTTGCAAACCTCTGATTTGATTTTTTACGATTACAATACCTCCCTCTTATGCTGCAACTAAGAAGCGATGAAGGCATCGATGAATTAAAAAACTGTAATGATTGGTTTTCATGCATGACTCGTTCTCGTAAAAAAAGGCAATAACGTCATATTTTAGACATATATGTCACTATCATTATAGGTTTATGTGTCAAAATAAAAATATTTCGTTTAGAACTGACATTTACAAGAAAATTGGTTTTTCTTTGAAAATTTTAATGTGATGATATATCTTGATATTACTTTTATACGATATTCTCAATTATTTAAAAAAAAATAAAGGTAAAACGTTTCGGATTTATATTTTGCAAATATTACAAAATGGGCTACAAATAGGCTATCGGCACTGCCCAAGTATTGATTTGATACTATCAAAATATGTATCTATTTCTAAATGCATTGCAAATATTGCAAAATACCTCAATAAAAGTCTTTTAAAAATAAATGTGTTTCTAGCTCTAGTAACATGGTATAATAACTCACCGTGTACACTGGATAAATAAATAAGTGTTTCGATTATAGGCACTGGCAACAAAATGATTTTAAATATTTTAAACTTTTGTTAATTTAATCTAAAGGTAGGTAGTAAGTAAAGATGGGGGGGGGCTACCCTCTGCTCTTGATTCGAGTCGGCCCGCCCTTCTCATGAACGCTAAACATTATTCCATTCAAGGGTCCTTTGTTCGCCTAGATAAGGCGGCTCATTCGAAAGTTTTTCTTCTGAGTCTGCCCCACCTATCGCAGACCCCTTTTTAGTTTTATGGGGTTTCCTCCCTGTTCTACAATTAAGACAGAGTGCACTATCCCTTATTATAAATAAAATAAAGGTAGGTAAATCTCATGGTGTTATTTCTTCAAGTTAGGTCTATTAAATTTTTTGTATTTGTAAATTATTTTTGCATTAGGTTTGTGTTTTTCATAAAAATAATTTAAGTTGTTAAGCTTACCGTTATAGACACTCCAATCTCAGGTGGTATTAATTAAAAAATACTATTTTTAAAGAAAATTTCACCAAGTAATCATCACAATTTTTCAATAGTTTGGTACACTGTGAAGAAATTAAAACAGGTTTTACACTTCGTCGCGTACCATGCAATTACACTTTTTTGCGCGAAATAATTATGCTAACAGCAGTCTACCGACTGAATTAATTAACGATGATCAAAAATAAATATCAATAACTTCGTCAGTAACATCGCCAAATACCGATTATTATCTCACAGAACATGTTTCTTGTTTGTGTTCAGTCCGAACAACTGATTTTAACTCTGAGATTGGCGCACTTGCTTGTTATTTTTTCCCGGCGATTGAAAAATAACTAAATAAAACAAGCTGCGCCGATATTTGGAGGAGCAATCATATACCTACAATTTTGAACTAAAGCGGATATTTGCATTTGATGTTAAGGTTTTTTCGCGTTCTCTTATAAGAGCATGGCTTAGTTTACTAGAATATTGACTTGCTTATAGTACAATTTGAGGCGTGTAGGAGTTATCGCCATTACGCATATTTGTGGTTTTTTGAAAAAATAGTCCGGTCAAAATTCCAATTCGAAATAAATTTAAAGCTATATAAATTTTAAATAAATATTTCGTTCGGCAAAATTGTATTAGTTCCAAAATACTCATAAGCGCAGGAGGGAGAGCAGGTGAGGTTGCAGAAACTAAACTCAAATTTAGCCTAATGACCAAAAACAGCCAAACTTTTTAAATCAATACCCAAATAGGGATTGTTTACAACTAAAGTTAAAAAAATCAGAGTTTTAAGAAAAAAGTAAAAGAAGGCGCAAAGCGCTTACCATTTACTAACTCCTCACACCCTCCGACTTTGTCGTTTACTTTTGTTGCTTTTAATCGATTACGGTACTATTGATATGTCTATATAGTTAACTGTTTTTCTTCTGACCCTATATCGATTCTCTGGGTTCTTGACAAAACATCGTAAGTGACGTAATTGTCTTATTATTTTAAACGCTTCTTAAACACAACAACAATATTCCTGTAAATGTTAAAAGTTAGATATTTAAAAATACCGCATCTGTACCTTTAAACATGGAACTTTTAAAATGTACCCGAATATTCTTGCTGTGTTTAAAAAGCGTTTAAGATATGTAATATCATAATATATATGATAAAACGTAGACAACTCTGGTTTACGGACACATTAGCCTGCTTAAAAACACTCAAAGAAAGAGCTTGGCCTCGTTATACGAAATCGCGAAATTCTGGTCATCGGGCTAACTTCTGCGGTCTGCGGAATTATTACAATAGTGTCTTGAATGTGGAACTTTTCGATTACACTCAAGTCTTGTAACAGCTCAAAGGTAATCTGGTCACACTTTTATAAATGGGGTATCTTTAAGTCTAACAAATCTTCAAAGATCCACGGTGATCTTTTTATTCCAGATGAAATTAACTTGCATTTTGTTGGCTCTTCTCATGCGCTCTCATTTGATGATGATTACGTTGAGCAACTTAGGAACTCACAGTTTGGCAACTGTAGATTCGAACTTAGACCCTGCACTGCAGACTAAGTTAAACTACTGGTTTCGAGACAGAAGCCACATACTTACGGCGCGGACCTTTTCTCAGCGAAAATGCTACAACTCTCCTTGGAAGTAATAGCAGCCGCGTTAACTCACATTATCAACGTATCTCTTTTGTCTGGCAAATGTCCCTTACTCTGGAAAACAACTTACGTGAGACCTATTCCGAAAAGTCCTTCTGTGCCAATAAGTTCTCTTAATGATCTTAGACCTATTAGCCTCCTCTGTGTCCCTTTAAAGGTTGCTGAAGGAGTCTTACACGAACAGCTTTGTGACTATTTGGATGAAAGTGGAATTCTCCCAAAGACTCAGTCTGGAACGGTCACGGCACTGAGCCATCTTGGCCCTTACATGTTTGGATATGTCTAAGGCCTTTGACTCTGTTAGTTTTGAATGTCTTCTGGCGAAACTGAAATATTATGGCATAAGTGGCAACACTCATTATTGGTTGAATAGCTATCTCCATGAAGGCAAACAAAAACTTTTCTTAAATGTGCGAGAAACACACTGGTGTCGGATTCTGCTCAAATAACTTCCAGGGTTCATCAGGGATCAGTGCTGGGACCCCTTCTGTTCTCCATTGCGGTGGCTGTTTTACAGTTTGCGCCTAAAACTTTCAGTATTCATTTTTTGCTGAAAACGTCCAACTTTTCTGTAAGTCTTCACTTTCATAGAGCAGAAGCTTATACCCTTCTTCAATATAATAATATAATAAGACATAAAAAATTACCTACTTTACTGATAAAATGCAACAAGAAATATTATATAAACGATTTTTGATGCAGCGTGGCGGCGGGCCCTAGGCCCGGGCCTAATGGGTAATGCGGCCCTGGATATTTACGCGTCAAGTAGAACGACACTAACATGAGTTATAAGATATACACAAAATAATTAGGTTACAACAATAAAAATTTGGACGGACAAGAGTTTTACTGCAAAAATGGGTTACTAGTTACACTGAACATTTACAATGAAAATATTTTTATTGATAGAGTTTGTTGAAACGATAATGAAAACCCAAGGAAGGATTTGGTCCTACTCTTTTTAAAATGTTAAAAATATATATTTTTGATATGTTAAAACTGTAGGACTCTTGTTCTACCAAATTTAAATTGTTGTTAAGTATCACGCTACCTAAATATATTTTATTTTTTTGCCGTTGCTCCGCTTATATAATTTGTTAAAGAAGAATCATCTCGTCATAGGGAACATTATTCCAGCTAGGTTTGTACAGTATATAATATATAATATGGTGCACAATGGTCAAATTATCGGGAAAACGAAATGCGTGGAATTTGGTAAAGAGATGGCCATGTCATACTTGATCGAAAGCTTACAAATAAACAAAGTACTGGGGGCTGAAGTAACGTTGTGAGACTTTATTCTAGACGTATTAAGTGATGGCGAACTCAAAGCGGTAGAGATAGAAAACTTCTAGCTTAGATGAAACTAACCAAAGTGAAGTATCAGAGGCGTTAGTATTTTTCAAGAATACTGCCCCAAGAACTCACTATCTTTTATCAAATACAGTATTCTTTTAAATCTACGTAAAAACATCACCTATTTCATTTATGTATTTATTTCCTTCATCCTTCTAAGTTTTAGAAGAAAAACTGTTACTAATGAATTCATGAAGCAATTTAAATTATTGTATAGCGATTGATAAAATATTATTCAAATCACCCGTTTTGTAACAACTGTTGAATCATAGTTGTTATTATTTGGTAAAATAGTAGCAATTTTTTTTCCTCTTCATTATGAAGCTAATGTTCATATAAGTTTCGTGCAGAAGTAGAAAAAAGAAATTCTTACACTATAAATATTTAATTAACTTACACTCACATGTGCACTACAAAAGAAAAATTGACCGAACTAAAGCTGTAACAATTATCATATTAGTACGGTTCTAATAAAAAGTCAAGCTGCCTCGCGAAATATGATCGTGATTTAACTTAAAATTTTATTCCGGGTATTCGGGAAATCCGATCTCCGCCTTTTTGTTGTGGAAGTCATAGGCGGGGGAACAATGAACGTTGGTTGCATTGTTTATAGACATACGGCTCGGATTTATTGTGTACCAGTTTATTGTAAATAGATACAGGATTTCTTATAAAGGTGGGACATTTAAATGTATGTATAGTTTTATTAATTTAAACGCAAACATGTTCTCTTATGAACTGTCTTTTGGATTAACCAAATATACAGTTTCTTTAAATATATGAACACTTTATAGTTTTAATTTATTTCGTTGCAATACAAAGAAGAGAAAAGTTCGTATGCAACATTTGAACTTAAAATTAAAAAAAAAGAACAAACTGGACTGTTACATTTCTGCTTCTGTAGATGGAAAATTAATGGGCTAGCCTGCCGAATCGGATCCTTAAATACACAATGCTTAGTAAGAGTGCGTTGTGTAAAAAAATAAGAGATTTATCAGTACTATAAAGTTAAACCTTTATTGCAGAGCCGGTTTTAAAGAGTATCATACATATTTTGCTAATATCCTTCAATATTAATCATGGACTAAGGTTACTGATTTTTGTTTTGGATTATCATGTTGAACTAACAGCTTTATGTAATACGATTGTGTATAATAGTGCTTGAATAAAATGCCGAGAATACCAATATTCCTAAAATTGACACTAACAATAAATAATAATTAATCAAAAGACATATTATTTTGTGTCGAAAATTGGGAAATGTTTTTATTTTACGCAACAGTTTGTTGTTCGCCTGCCGAATAAGAGTGTCAAATATATTAATAGTAAATTTCTACTACCCTTGCTATAATATTCTACATCTTAGTTAGCTTACAGTAGGTATAGTAAAACCCCAGCTGGTTTTAATTATTGTACTTTTATTCTGTAAATCAAAATGGATCTTACAAAAATATATCATAATATACGTGTTCATAAAGTGCCAGAAATAAAACAATGTAATATCTTTCACATATTTCTTTAAGTAAGAATTTCCAAACGCAAAAATATTAGTTACACGTATATTGTTAGTACCACTTTCTTTCCTCTATTAGGATGCTCATATTTTTAATACATTTTACATTTTCAAAACCAGTTTGACAATTAATAAGTCTAGATGACTGGTGATGGTCGATCTAGGGGTGCTTTTAATACGTTTAAGTTTGCTAAAGTACCAAAAAAATATCCGTTTGTTCAACAGCTATTGTCAGTGTCCAAGTCAGTAAGAAGTATCTAAAGCTGCTGTTAGAATGACCTTGTTAAATTTGTTTAAATAAATGAGAAAAATTGAGTTATTTAAATTCTTGTGAGGTCCTTATTTTGCATTATTGCCTTGACAAAAGTGTGATCAATGTTACGTAAATATGTGTTGTCTCACTGATGAAGTTTATAGTCATAGGAATTGCACGTGTAGAATATTTGACACATATTTCAAATAAAGCATCCTTGATAAATATTTACGTTCGGGATCTTCCTACATCTAGCAGTATCAACTTGAATTCTTGTTGATTTACCAACTACAGTCGGCTCATGCTCTAGGGCAGATCTTGGTTTTTCAGATGACACTTTTTCAGATCCCAAAGTAAGAAAATTGTTTGCCGTGACAAATCCTAGACTTCTACTTGCTGTACTTATCTTTATAGTCATTCGCTGTTATGAATAATATTACAGTAATTTATAGATTTATACACCTAAGAAGCAATAGAAAAATTAGAATTCCATTAAAAGCATTTTCTACCGTTTATTCACGTCATCCAATGAGTTAATGCAGACATACAAAAAAAAAACAAAAAATTTACTTCCGCACTAATTTTCCACATTTGCAAATTTTGAAAATTAGTTTTAAATTTAAATAAGACAGATTACCGAAATACCGAATGGCATGTTTAATAGTAGCAAATGTCGAACTGCAGTCGCAGACATGATTTTTAGCTACCGCACACAAAACTTGTCTGATACAAAACACAACGTAACTGTGTTGGAACTGTATGGTTTTGAAACTTTTTATCACATAGAGTTTATAAGTTTTTATATCATTTAGTTTATCCAGTATTTCATGTATATACTATTCAGGGTGGCTTACCGAAAAGGTCGCACCTCTATTTGTGACTCTTGGTATTTCGGGAAAAACGCTCCGATACGTCAATTTCGATCTCTAAGAAGGCTTCATTTTTACTGTAGCTGTATAATACAGTGTGATCCAAAAAGAAGATATTTCATCACACTTTAGAGTTTTAAATGGAAACACCTAAATCTTATTTCATTTTTTGATTCTACTTGAAGTTTTAATCCAGTTGCGTATAATAAGGTTTATACCTACCTTCAAGAGTTTTGAAGCTATTCAGAAAAAACAATTTCGTTCAGTCAACTAAATTTTGCTTTGAGTCAAGTAAATATGTTCTTGCTATTGGCGAAACACGTATGAATGAAAGGACCAGGCATACCACCTTTTAAAAATGGATCTCGGCGAATTTTTTAAATTTTTTTATATGCTGTAGTCCTCGACGCTAGTAGTTATTCTGCAAAATTAAATAGACTCTTTTCGTCCAGTTTTTGAAGTATAGGGTGTTAAATTACGCAATTTAACTATATTTTTTAAGAATTTCCAAGAAAAAATTACTATAAAATGAATTTTTTGAATAAACAATTGTTTCTTCTCAAAATTCTATACACAAAAAATAAAAAAAATATATATTAAGCAAAAAATTACAGATATCGTTGGTTTAATGTTATTAATTTGGAATTTTTATATGCATATTAATTGTTAGTTCAAAATAAATATATTCGGTTTAACCATAAAACGTATATTGACATTCTGGTAAAACAAAACATTTCAAATAATATTAATTAAAAGAAACTTCTGGTATTCTTATCTTGCTTTCGTTAAAATTAATAAGATTTCATTCATTCGGATGCCTTAAAAATAATAATTTAATCGTCTCTATAGGTCAGATTTCTAGCTTACTTTTATTTAAAAAAATATAATACTCTGGTCGATAATGTATTGATGTTTGGAGTACCTTTTTAATAAGATTATAGTGGATCGTCCATCCCTCTATTAGGGTCGAGCATTACAACATATAAAAAAATTAGAAAATTTACCGTGCCGTGATCTATTTTTAATGGGCGGTGTGTCTAAAATATTTGAAACTTGATTAGAAAAAGTATATAATGAAATACATATATAGTTGAGAAACACTAATTCTATTTTTTAGCTATATAGCAGATGATAGAAATTTACTACAATTCTTTATGTTTATGTAGCTGTACGATTGTTATTTTATAATAAAAACTGCGGGTTACTATCGTCAGTTTATTTTTTATACAAATTATAATTTGTATAACATGCCGGGTTTGATATTAAAATTTAAGCATGTTCCAGTCTTACACATTTTGCTTAATAACATCCCGTTCATAGTGCTTGTAATTAACCTATTTCTAGAATCAGTTTTAATGGCATACTAAATATACGCTTACATGCTGCATGTGAAAGTGGCAAGCATAAAATACGCACAACAAACAACGCCAAATTTTTAAAAACAAATTGTCCAGTTTTGCTTTTAAAGTTTGTAAGAAAGGTATGCAAAGGAAAATTATAATTTGGCAAATTACGCCACTCATCATCTATTATTTGCCTACTACTCGGGGCATAGAATCGAGCAAATTTTTCAAAAATGGGAAATAATGATGGATAACGACTTCGGGTATCGATCGAAAGAGCATTATTTGGAATGAAAATATGAAGTTCTGACAAGATATTATCTTCATCAAAATTAAACGGGTTTTTTATTTCCGTGCAAAGAACACTTAGAAAATCGATCATAAACATAATTTAACAAATCGGGGCAATTTTAAACATTTGCTTTCTTGACTTCTTGAAATATTTCCACACCAAGATATGAATTATTATTTGGCAAAAAGTATGACCTGGATCTATTAAGTTAAAAGGTGTAGTGCGAATAAACTTTGGATCCATGTAACATAGCAACATAGGAATAACTCAGTGTAATTTTCTGCCATAATCTTGTATAAATTGGTAATTAAAACTTTGTCTGGCTGGAAATATTGATTCAGATAATTCATCTTTGGAAGCACATAATTCAAAAAATGGAAATATATCTTGACAAATGTGTCATTTAAACTGTTGTAAGAGCAGGCCATTGTTCCAGTATTATCGTTACTACTTATACTAAGAAAAGCCAGCTGGTCTGGGATTGATGTAGTATTTTATGTATTTCCAAATTGGCAAAATGTTGAAATTTACGGAATTCGCACTGCCTTTTGCTGCTTGTCTACAACAAAAAGTATAAAATGACGTATGAAAATATAATTCAAAACATAAATAACATACTTTAAAAAAAGCGTAGATATTTCTGGCCAAATTCTCGCAAGTTCGCGGCAAGCTTTTGCACGCTTGAGGCAAAGCGGACAATATTGTCTAAAGTGATACCCCTTTTAATTAAAAGTATTAATCAGTAACTCAAATAAGTGAGCTGCAGTTCTTTGATTATTAATATCTCTGTTTTCATCAAATGTTGGGATATATTCCTATAACGAGACAACGATTTTCCCGATTCCTCATCAAAGTATCATACAACAATGCATGCTGTTTTTGTCACAGAAACATCTTTTGACTCATCAACTAAGATGCTACATTTTGTGATTTTCAATATATTTGTCAACTTGGTCTTGTAACTTTCTGCAATTACATTAGTAATAATATTTTTCGCTTTAGTGCGTCGAACAGATAGATTCTTGGCAATTTTTGAGTCAGGAAGTATGGTTGAAAGTAATGGGCATAAATGATCCATAGACCCGAATGAAATATTATGTTCAGTTAGAAAGCCCTTTGTTTCTTATTCTTTAACGCTGGTGTCTACTGCACTGACTAAACTCGAACCTGAACTGCTTCCAGTCTGAACATATTTTTCAAGAAGTGAACTTTTTGTCATTTTCTTTAAATTTATTTTTTTATGTTTTTCAGAATTTTGATATTTTTAATGCTACTAATTTCTGCCACAAACTCGTTTTTGCAAAGCGTTCAAAAATAGACCATTAACAGCTGTTGCAAATTGTTCAGTGCAAGCAGAAACACATAAAGTATGCTTTGCGCACTCTACCCATAAGAACCAAGATAACAATGCGGTAATTAACGTACTATTGGCATCCTGCATGTATTAACAATACAAACAAGAAAACAAAAAAATCTATTTGCGCAGTTGTAGAAAAAATATAGTGTCAAAAATCCATCGTAGCTTACGCAATACAATAGATAACTCATTTAAATGGGACGCCTTGAATCGGTCTGGTAACATCACTGCTTGCCGAAAGTATATTATTTCGTGCGGTAACCCTCGACTAGACTACGGGAACGAGACTTGTTTTCTAATCACTAAATATCAAAAGGGATCTTTTAGTTAAAAAAAGAATATTGTCTGCAGTCGCTACTCTCGTCTGCCGGCTTCCTCAACACACTTGGCAACATTATGCGATAATTTCTCGGATGGATGCAGACTTTTCAAGGACAAAATTTTGTCTCTTGTGGTATTATATATGATAAAATAATAATCATGGATAACAGTAAGAATATTTTGCAGTGACTGTCAAAGTGTGTCACAGAAAGCCTGCTTTTTTCTTGATTTTCAATCGTTCAGTTAGTTGCCATAATTATTATTAACCATGGTTTATTCGATTCAAGAAAGGGTGGAAATAATAAAATTTTTGTTGGTTGTTTAATTATGAAACTGATGTCATCCAAATCGATCAATGAGTAGCACTCGTCAAATGGCTATTACTTCAGAAGTTACGCGCACAACTATTCAAAGATTTTGAAAGATCATACATTTCACCCGTACAAAATAATAATTGGTCACGGAATTATGAAGGCGATTATGATAAGAGATTGGAGTTTTGCGAAGAAATGAGCTAACGTTTAATCAAAATCTGTTATTTAATATTTGTTTTTCGGATGAGTGTACGTTCTATTTACACGGTGCTGTAAATGGATATAATGGCCGCTACTGGAGTGACTCGAATCCACATTTGTTTCGAGAGGTACACTAGCAATGTCCTGAAAAAACAAACGTTTTGGGCAGGCATATTCGAAAACTTATCGGGCGAGGAGCACTTGGACATGTTAGAAAACCCAATAGAGCATTAATTACGGAAATAAGAGGAAATGAGGACAATCATAATGAAAATGATCTTCATTTCCAACAAGATGGTGCACTACCGAACTATGTAGCTCCAGTAAGAAAGTTCAGTAATTTAGGCCAACCGAATATTCATACAACAAGGCCAATGGTTGGGGGATGTTTAATTGTGGGTGAACCAGGGAGGTCCATCCAAATTTAAGGGAGTTAGTTGCGCAGGTAAAATTGAAGATTATATTGTTAATAGATATTATATATTTTTGAATTTTCAGCTTTCTGGACTCAACGCAGTTCAAATGACTAGTGCGTATACCGTCTTGAAGTGGAGAAAAAGTCTGAAGGTTTTGTAAATTGTGTTATAATAACGCTATTAAGATATATTATAAAGAAACATAATTACAATCAACGACCAAATTACAGATCTTGATCAAGAGCTAACATATTTGCGTATGATATAACCTATTATTCATTAGCGAAAATATTCAAATTAAGATAATTAATATATTCTCTTATTATTAGAATCAATAAAAAAACGATATCTGCATATTAACAGGTTCGGGCAAGGCTAAATTTTTATAAAACCAGACCTTTTCCTTATTCTGTGGCGTTCCCAAAATAGTGACATATGTCTCATTACTCATTAAATACAAATGTTTGTGTTAGGTATATACTTTATACTTTAACATATTCAATAATGTTTTTCTGATGTATTCTAATTGTTAAAATTACATAATCCTTTAAGATATATAGATCTATAAATCTAAGACCCGATTTATAGAATAAAGTTAAATTTTGTCTATTCTTTTTTATTAGATGATTTATTAGTTATTCTTTGTATTATAGAAAATGGCAACTTCAGGTGATAAATCTTTTTTTAATGATGGCAATTTCAAACAATTGTACTAATTCAGCGATTAAAATAAAAATGAATATAATATCCTGTGATTCCCGTGTCTTAAAAAAAACCTGAAACTTTTTATTTTTTTATCATTGTCATCATAGTGAATATCCTGTTATGACTTTGTAATATTGAATAAAAATTCCAATTTTGATATGACAGCTTTTTACATCGGTGACGTAACAAAAGATAGCCCTATTGCAATAAGTTTTTTTATGAAGCTCAGAAAGAGTTTTTATTGAATTTGGCAAATAATAGTTTAAGCATTAACAGTTAAATGCGTTAATATAATTTTTTATATGATTTAATATAATTCTTTATTTATTAAAAATGTATTTAGAAATAGCCGGTATGGCCATAGTCTCCCAGGTTCTTATTTTTCTTCTTCGCTTAGTTAATTATTAGATGTTTGGTCAAACATTTTTATACAGTCCGGTGTTGACTTGCTTTGGTCCGATTAAGGATGATAATGAGCATCGCCGCGCGCTGCTTGTATGTGGGTGAACACTGACCACCCGGATAAGACCGTGTAATAGGTAATGCAGCTGTTCTACCATACAATAACGACCGTGGCAGTACACCGTGTTCTCTAGAAAGGTATTGTCAAGTGCGTTGACATGTTTCGGTATTTTTGAATATATCTGACTTTGCGCCCAGTAAAACATGGCGTGAAGTTACAAACGCAACCATGGATAATGAAACGGACCATTATTCTTACGCCGCCCGGCTCTATATGTTGGGAGTAACGCTGGGGTCAACCGGGTTGCTCCAATGTGTCGACCGACAAAATAGTTTTGGCGTCAAGGTGTGGAAGTGTGTCGAAACCCAAAGTTGCATTTTTATAAATAATAAGTACGGTGTGATCTCTAAATTTATTTTGTTTAAGTAATATACGAAAATGGCTATTTTTGCTACTATAACGCCTTGTAAAATCCAAACTGTTTAACTTAGAACAAAATAATGAACACTTTCTCAACTTAAATTTGAAATATCACCTTGATATCAACTTTCCGTTTCGCCGAAAATTCAGGTTTTGACATCTTCATATCAACAAGTGAGACTCTGATACCAAATTCCGTCATAACCGGGAGTTGATATCAGGTGATACATATTTCGAAACTAGGATAGAAAAGTGCAAATCATTTTGCAGTAAATTAAACCGTTTAGATTATATAAGGCCTTAAAGTAGCAAAATAGCCTTTTTCAGATATTATTTACTCAAAAACCATTTAAAGATATAGTATATTATATAAAAAATGCCCAGAATTCATCGTGAAATCCCAAAATGTAAAAATATTCAGGATGTTTCATTTAAAAAAATGTAACTTTTGGATGCCACACGCTTTTGTCAGACCCAGTATAGGAACAAACTAAATATTTAAAAAACTTAGGCCTTTTTCCTAAAATTTTTACTTAAAATATTTTTTTGTAAAGCCAACATTTGAAAAGTTAAGCGGAGGCTACATTTATAATCAATCATCCTCTACAATTATTTTTTAAATATCAATAAATCGGCGCCACTGCATTGTTTTGGATATCCATAATATGTATCATTTGGTTTCTATTATTTTTTTAAATTAACTTTTATGTAATTGTTTTTAATACAGTTTAGCCTCTTTAATCCGGACAATTAAATGCAAGGCGTGTGTCGGATTAGCGATTTATCAGGATTACTGGATATTAGTAAAAAATATTACATATTTATCGTTGTGCTGTCCTCATTAGCCTATACGTCTTTAATAAAAAGGTTTTTTCAAAAGTAATGCAACTTTTTATATTGAATGTAAATACACTCTTTTTATTGACAAATTATGTACAGGGCTGTCAAGAGTTTTAGGAGATACAAAAAAGTCCATAAATATTCCTTACTTGGAACTTCCCTCGTTATGAATATTTCTTCTTATTAGAAATAGTGAAGTGTGGCCCAATGTAGTTCAGTACATCAAGCCAAAGCCATCTTGAATTCCTAGCACAGCTTTACCGGTTTATCTCTCTATCATACTTATGCTTGCACCAAATTTGAAATTAATCTAATAAGTAGTTTTTTCAGGCTGATGTTTTTAAATATTTTATTAGGTCGCCATTTTGTTCCGCTATTTTATATTTATACTGAAATGTTACCAGTTCATTCCTATGTAACACTTGATTTTGGTGTAAAACTTGAGGTAAATTGAATAATTAGTTTTTTTAGTAATATTTTTTTAACGTTTCACTAGGCTGCCATATTGTTTTGGCATATTGGATTTGTACCAAAATACTAACAGGTGCATTCCATATGATCTTAATTTTAACTAAAATTTGAAGTACTGATAAGTAGTTTTTAAGCTATGCCGCGAATTGACAGACAAAGAAACAAACTGGCAGACGGACCGACGGAATTGATAAAACATATGTTTTGACATCTAGGGGCGCCAAAACGAGAAGATATGTAAAAACTGACAGGGTAATTGTTTTCACAATTACAAACATTTTATTTGGCCGCTATTTTGTTGCGCCATCTTGAATTAGTTCCGCAGTTGTACTAGTTCATCTCTATACTAACTATGTCACACAATTTGAAATCAGTTTATGATATAGTTTTTTGGGCTTAATTTTTAAATCTTTTAAGCTACTATTTTGTTCCGCCATCTTGGATTTTACCAGTTGATTCCTACATAATACTTGATTTTTGTACAAAATTTGAGATAAATTGTAAAAGTACTTTTTTTGGTAATGATTTTTTAACATTTCACTAGGCCACCATTTTGTTTTGTCATATTGGATTTTTACTAAAATGTTACCAGGTCATCCCCATATGAACTTTAATTTCTGACTAAACCAATCAGGTAAGTAGTATTTTAGCTATACCGCGAACAGACAGACCGACAGACAGACAGACAGACAGAGAGACAGACAGACAGAAGAGACAGACAGACAGAGAGACAGACAACAGAGAGACAGACAGTCAGACAGACAGACCGACGGAATTGAGAAAACAAGTTTTTTGGTATCTAGTGATCTTGAAACGTAAGGACCTGAAAAAATCTGGGAGGGTGCAAAAAAATTTAAAAACAAAACTAGGATTTTTCTTGTATTATCTGTTAAGAATACTAAAAATGTTTAAAAATCATCACAAAGTTAAAAATATACATCACCTATGTGTTTTTAATAGGATAACCTTAATATTATCATTCCATTAATGTGCCTGTTCTTAAATATACCAGCATACATACCATACATACCATTGGGAAGCCGCGTCTTGGAATAAAAAATTCTATTGGAATCTAAAATTAATTTTTTAATTAAAAAAAATGTAGGAAACATAAAGTGAAGTTTTATTATAATGTTCTTCAGTTTTTTTACAGGCATAGTGTTTACAGTGATGCAAAACATTCGGCCAAATATTTTTAAAAATTGATGACTTCAGGTTTACCAAGATTTATAATAAAAAATATTGTATAAGCCAGAATAAACAGAGTTTCAGATATTCAGATAATGTGATTTATTTAAAAAGCTTATTATTCTTTACAATAATTAACCTTACCAAATTAGCGAAATAATTTGGAATTCGAAAATGCGCTTTCGTGCATCTTGGCTCTCGTCCCGAGTCCGAATAAATGAGGTGCGTTCGGATTTTGAGTGACAAAACTCGTCGTCCAGATTACTGTCCGGATTCGTATGTATCTGTATTAAAGAGTCTGCACTGTATTTATTGCAGGTTTAAGTGGGCACACCACAGTAGCAAGCGACGGGCGACTTGCTGCCTGAAAGCAAGTACATTCGCAACTTACGTCTTCCATATTTACTTTCATACAAAAATCGTACATTGCTCTACTTCAATGGTAAAAACAAATCAGTTGCCTAGATGTCGTCGGGAGAAGACAATATTGCGTTAATCTCTGCTGGGATTGCACGGAGAAGGAGAAAAAAAGTACGAAGGTTTGGATTCATCCATATTTATGAGATAATGCTGATACACACAGGACATTTATTGTATCGAAGCAGCTACAACTACATCCTCAGAAATTTCGAAACTTCTACAGGATAGAAAAAAACTTTCAACAAGCTTGTTGATCTAATGAAACCATCAATGCAGTTACAGGATACAAATTCTCGTAAGTAATAGGTTAGTTAATGCATGAAAGTAAAGGACAAGAAAATATATTCAAATATTAATTTATTTATGTACGTACAAAATATATATAAATCATAAGATTCGGTCAATGAAGAATTTTGGTTAGGTGAATTGACGTCGTAATTAGGCTGATAATTTCGTGGACAACTACCATCGTTGACGAGCATGTTTCCGAATTGATTCAGAATAAAATTGTCAGCATGTTTGGGTCCAAAATTACCAGCATAATTTTTATAATGCATGTGCACCGAGTTTGATGCCAAAACATGAGAAGAATGCATTAAAGAATGACTAGCCTGCCTGTTAGCATTATCCACAAGAGTCAAAGCGCTCGTTGATATTGATTTGTTATTTTCTTGCACCATGTTGTCTTATGTCTGCAGTATCACTACCTTGAATCTTCGTTTCTGCAATGGGTTTAAAGTATCAACATCAGGAAGAATGCTTTTAAAAAATCTAAGTCTGGGTTTTCGGCTTGTTGTGCACTTCTTTGAGAAAGGTAATTGATTTCAGCTTGCCCCTTTTCATCGGTTGGAGGTTTTGGCGTAGCTTTTCTTGGTATCGAGGATCTACTAGATCTACGTGACGGTGTACGTGATAAATTATTAGTATCTGGTAAATTAGCGTCCGATCAGGGGTGTGCTTGACATTCCTCCATTTTAACAGCCTTTGACTAAACCAAATAAAATCGAGTCTATATCATTAATTTTTGCTTACTGAGATGGTACTAGTATGAGTTATGTCACTAGATGATAACTTATTAGTAACAGTGAAGAATGACCCTATTTATTTACGCACATAGTGATTTAGTATGTTTTCTTTCACTTTTGCTCCACCATATAAATATTAAAATTTTTATTGAAATGAGTTAGAAGTATATATACGGGTAAAGAAAATGTAGATTTTTTCTTAAAAGCATTAGGCCATTTTCCTCCACCATATTTTAAAATCCCGCCATTTTGTTCCGCGATGTTAAATTCGTACCAAAATTTTACCAGTTTATCACTATGTATAGCATCTAACTTTTGTGCAAAATTAGTGGGTTAAAAAAGAAAGTTTTTACGCTGATTTTGTAAACAAGTTATTTAGCCTCCATTTTGTTTCGCCATCTAAAATTGTCACAACAATTTACCAGTTCATTTCTATACCAAACTTAATTCTTGTGCAAAATTTTAAATCAATCGAATAAGTAATTTTTCCAGACTGATTTTTTAATCATTTTATTAGAACGTCACTTTATTTAGTCCATTTTACCAATTTATTTCTGCCACACTTGATTTTTGTGTAAAATTTCAGGTAAATTAGATAAGCAGTTTTTGAGTAATATTTTTTTTTTACATTTTGTTAGGTCGCCATTTTTTACGCCACATTAGATTTTTATCAAAAATTTACCATGTCATCCCCATATTATGACCTTGATGAAGTCAATCAGGAAGCTAATTTTTTAGCTATGCCACGAAGAGACCGACAGACGGAATCGTGAAAACATGTCTCTTGGTATCATCCGAAGAAGAAATAAGTAAAAATCGGTATATTTCCTTTACCCAGAACTTTCTTTGTTATTAATTCTTCCTTTTATTAGGCATTTTATTTAGCATTAATTCTATTTAATTTCGTTATACACTCTAAATATAGTATAAGTATTTTTGTATATATTCTATAGTTTGAAGAAGTGTTCGTAGTTTGCTAAACATTTATTTGGGTTTATTGCCACACCTATTTTTCATTTAATGTAAATATATTTATACTTTTTATGCTACGAAAAAGAGAAAAAGTTCCTTTAAAAAAATCTCGGACGCAACAATAATTAATCACTTCAGCAACAAAACATGCAAAAGTTTTTTGGGTAGGTTACCTGTTACACATATTGACACCTTTTTCTGAGTTGTCAAATCTATAAATAAAAAGATGTTAGATAATATGTTAAATCATTTCCATTAAAAATGTTTTTTTTTCAATTTGGCGCTCTATACTTAAAGTAAATCGCCATTTAAATATTCGTGGAGTCAATCTACCGGAAATTCTCTCTCGTGAAAAAAAAAGTATTACTCTTCCCCTCAGGTTTTTTTAAACATGTTGGTTACTTCACAAAGGAAGAGAATCTTGAGTTTTTACATTGCACACCGACTGGGAGCCATATCTTTTAACTCTTGTAGAAAAATGGCGATTTTCATGACTCTTTATTAACAAAAAAAAAAACACAAAAACCACGTGACATAAGACTTTTCAAATTCTCTTCAACATTTCTATAAAAACTCGTGAGAAGATATATCAAGTGGTCTTTGTATTTAATAGAACGGGTACAAACTGAAAATTGAATCGTCTGTAGTTTTTCCTGATTCAATTTTTTAAATGTTGTTTCATTTCATTAAAAATGACACTAAGAATTGTCTTTAATTTCCTAATTAAAAAAATAAACATTATGAAAAAGTTGTTTTTTTGGTGTTTTAAATATTTATTTTTATAATTAAATGTGGAAAAAAATCAAAAAGAAAGCCAAAAGTAAAAAATGCTTATTTTCAAATTAAAAAGAGAATAAATTATATTTAATAAAATTTTATTTTTAAGTAAAATAAGTTTTATTTCATATTTAAACAACTCATAATAATAGTTTCTATCGAAAAAAAATTATAAATGAAATAAAATTTATTTTATTATAGATAAAATATTATTAAATAAAATAATTTTTTTTTGCTTAAAAATACATCTTTGTAATTATTTGGCTTTTCCTTCTATTAAATTTTGTTAATTTTCTTTTAAATTAACTATTAAGTAAATAGAATTTATTTAAATTTAATTTTTTCAGTTCCAATTTGAAGAGAATAAAAAAACTATATTTATAATGAATAAACATTAAGTTTGGTCGGTTTGAACAAAAACTACGGGCGAATCAATTTTCAAACTGAATTTATATTATGTATGTAACGTTATCGTATGCAGGTTATTCTACATACTATTTTTCATTCAATGTATAATTACATATTTTTAATGCTGCAAAAAAGCCAAAAAGATCATCAAAAACCCAACAAAAAATTTCTTTACTTGTAGAATAAGGATGCTAAATTATTAATATAAAATACATAAGGGGATCCTCTACGAACGCTAAAATGTTTCTTTTGGAACAATGGAGTTCCCGTACCAATCGAGTTTCGCCCGGCACAATTTTTTTTGTTGACGAATTAATTAAAATAAAATTATTTCGCCGAATCTGAACCCAGTCTTGGTAATCCATTCAAAAACTGCTCCCTTTTTTAACCGGATTTTTAAACATATCTCGTAGGCGGAGATATACGGAAGTCGGTGACAAAGAGTTGAATTCATTATCGTAGGCTTGAAATTTGTTAAAAAAAGTTAAACTTGGTCAACATTTTCTACACTTAAAAAAAATCGAGATTACATAATTTTCTAAATATAATTAATACAATTGTCTGCAAATTAGGCTATTTAATTGCTATATTACCTAGATATTTAACATTATTAGATTTTTCCTATTTGAATTTTTTATATTAAAATTATACCATATTCTTTTACGAATGTTATGATTTAATGCCGTAGGTTTCTGATATGTAATAAAGAAGCTTTTAACTTGTTTCTCTAGTACGGCATATCATATCCATAAAGGCAGAAATATCAATGTTCGTTTGATCCTAATTGATAACAAATTATGCGATTTACAAAGATCAATGGATTATCATTTTTGTTTGTAAAATAATTTTAGAACTAAAATTTCTTTTTACCCTATATTTATAGGATGTTTCATTTTTTCCTACAAGATCTTAAAGCCTTTCCAAGGCATAAAGGAATATTATTTACATATTTTTTAATATACGGTATAGCATGTTCGCTTTAGCATTAATCACCAAGATCATCTCGTAAACGATGTTTAGGAAAACTTTGTATTCGGAATATGCACGTTTAGATGAATGAATTTATTCAGGTGTGAATTTTAAATCCTGTCTAAATTTAAATTCCTAACTCTATCTTCAGTTGCACCATTAATTTACTGGAATTTGTATTCTTCCTGATTTTGAACAGTCAAGATTAAAATCTCTCAAAAGCCTCATGCATAAATTTGAAATGTTATAATATAATTCTAATTTTACACACTCTGCAATAAACTTCACACTCGGGCAGAGTTCTATCAGAATTATTTAAATCCGCACACTAAAGCTCAATAGTATATTGTGTAACAAGTGCGTGAAGTTAACGTTTATACACGAGTGTGATGTTTGTGGCCCGAGCCGAAGGCGAGGGTCACAATATCACACAAGGGTATAAAAGTCTTCACGCACGTATTGCACACTATACTTTTTCTACAACCGTAAATAATACAAGTACGAAATAAAATTAAACTATTTAATTTTCTCCTTTATATAATACAAATTAAACTAATGAACTATTTATTTAATTTTCTGTTTTATAATAATTGTAACTTTTTAATAGAACTTATAGTTAAATTATTTAATTTTCTACTTTATAATAATTGTAACTTTTTAATAGAAATTATAGTTAAATTATTTAATTTTCTTCTTTATAATTATTGTAATTATTAATAGTAATGTTGCAATTTGTTAGATTACTAAATTTAACTTCTGTAGCCTCCTTTGATGATGATTTGTTAATAATATTGCTGCTTGTGATCGAGGTCATATTTGGATTTTGAACTGACAAAAGTCTATTTGAAATATCATTTTTCTTGTTAAGGGAATTTTCTACGTAACCCTCAGCTACCGTTGAAGATTTCCAACCGCCGTGTTGTTTTAACATTAGTAAATCTGCACCGGTTTCAACTAGCAAGGAAGCAGATGATCGTCTGAAACAATGGCCTGTATATTTTTCTGGATGTGGTAGTTTTAAAAATGTTGCTATTTCACTAGGCAATTTTCCAAATTTGTTTATCCCGACGACTTGGCGAGTACATTTTCCTCCTTGATACTTGATGAAGAATTTGTTTTCTTGATAATTTTGGGGACGAAGGGCGGCATATTTTCTGTATAATTCTAAATGCTCGGTAATGGTAAATTTTCTTGTTATTTTGGTTTTTGTATCAGGGACGGATACAACAAGAACACTTCCTAAATCTTGAATATCGCACATTTTTAGCTTATAAATTTCGCTTCTTCTTAGAGCACCAGCAATCCCAAATATTAATATCACTTTGGTTAATAAAAAAACTTCGTCAGGAGCCTTATTTATGAACTTGAAAATTTGTTCTTTCTCCAATATTCGAGATTTTTGTGGAATATATCCTTCATTCTTCCGTTTTAAAAATGCATGAACTTTTGGATATTTACCAATGTCAATGTTATTTTTAATGCTAATAGTACTTTTTAGCATTGAATAATGACTCCATAGTGTTGATGATTTCCCATTTTTTGACAATTCTGATAAATATGCGAGTAAAACATTTTCGGAAAAGGTTTTAATATTGTTCTTACTGCGCCAGGTCATAAATTTATTGTACGTGTTTTCATAAATTTCCTTTGACTTCTGAGGTAACAGAGAATTACTAGCTGTTTTCGCTGCTTCCGTAATATCTGGTGGAGTACACATTTCTATATCAGAGTCCATAATTATTGCTTATTATAACTTAAAATAATAAACTGTTCAAATTACTATTCGAACTTAAAGTGTCTATTTTAAACTGTTTGCATTGGCAATTTGACAACTCGTTACCATGACAACGATACAAATTGCGAGGCACGGCCGCCTAATAAAATTATTACCAGTGCGGGCCCGGTGCCTAAAATTAATGGCGGCCCATGCATTTCTTATTGAGCCGGTGCGTGAAGTAAATCCTTTAGGGAAAGCATTGTATTTCACGCATCGGTGCTTGAAAACAAGCTTTAGCTACTGCAATCAGTGTGTAAAATAGGATTTTAAGGACGGTTGTAGAAAAAACTGTTTGTAAAGGGGGAGGGGGGCAGGTTTCTAAACATTCAAGTCAAGTCAACCATATTAAATGGAAGCAAAAATAATAAATATTCATGTTTCGTCTATATACCATTAGTATGGTGACAATCTCACCAATTTCTGTACGCCATGGTTGTATTTAAAATAGCTTAAGACTTTTAAGAAATCATGGTTCTTGGGTTTAGACCGTGTCAAATTGGAATTACTTTCCGATGTTTCGTCTTCGATTGCACGAGGCATCTTTAGGTATCTTGACTGTACAAGATCAAAAATTGAATGAGCTCCCATGAACAGAGTTTAGGTATTTATACCCGACCTATGCCCATCGACGCGTAAGTCACTATGATGATTGGTTTCCACGCATAATGTAGCACGTAGTCCGCGTCTGTATTGAAGTCTTCAGGGTGCTTGATAATTTCAACTAATTCTCTAATTTTTCGTTTATAGTAATCCGAGACTGATGTAAGAACCATGGTATCTTTTACATTAATCATGTGTCCTGTGGTGTGTTGGTGTTCAGCGACAACGACAGAGACCGTCCAGTTTCACCTATATACACTCTATCGCAGGAATAAGGAATTTTATAACCTCCTTCTGATTGCAAAGGAATTACATCGTTTGGTGTCTTTAAGGATTGCTCAATATTTTTGTGTGTACTAAAAATTTTATTTTACAAAATTTCCGCAGAATTTTTGCAATTTTCTTTGTGGCACCCTAAATAAAAGTGAGTATCCAATACTGGTTTAGGTATGTGATTATTATAATACCTAATTGAAGGCCTAATAGCTTCAATGTAATATCCGTTTGATTTTAAAGCTTCAGTCAGTTTTTCTGTTTCTTCTGGAATTGAATTTTTATCACATATTGACAAAGCTCTAAAGACTAATTAATTGATAATGGATTGTTTTCGAGATGGATGATAGTAAGAACTAAAATTTAAATATCTATTTGTATGTGTCGGTTTCCTCTAAATCGTATGACCTAGTGTGTTCTCGTTCTTTCATACTAACACATCCAGAAAGGGAATAGCATCATCTGACTCAATTTCTATAGTGCATTTTATATTAGAATGTTGTTGGCTAAAAATATAATTAAATTTTCTTCTTCCATATTATAAAAGTATCATCTACATATCTAAACCAACATTTAGGTTGTAGAGGGGCAGAGCTTAAAGCAATTTCCTCGAAAGCCTTCATAAACATGTTCGCTACCATAGCGGAGTTTTCGTGGCGGCACCCAAGGTTTGCTTATAAAAGGTCCCTTGAAAAATGAAATATGTGGTCGTTAAGCATTCTCTTATCAAATTAGTTAAGATTGGTTTAAGGTTTTTATGTTGAAGTATATCAGAAATGATCGTCAAGTTTGTATACAGGGATTCAACATCAAAACTGACTAAAATATTACCGGGATCTAAAGTAAAATCTTTAAGCTTTTCTACGAAATGTTTAGAGATTTTTCCACAATTAGATCGTCTGGTGAACGGGTTTAAGATATTGGCTAAATATTTATCTATTTCGTAAGATGGCGAACCTATTGCACTGACGATGGGACGTAACGGTACATTAGCTTTATCTATTTTTGGACGTCTGTAAAATCGAGGAACCTTTGAATCGCTTGACTTCAATTTCTCCTTCTCTAGATCTGGCAAGTCCAAGACATTATTAAAACTGTAAATTGTCCTTTCAAGTTTTTTAGTTGGAATCGTTCGAATTGTCCTACAGTTGCCATCTTGAAGTAATGCCTATATTTTCTCTACGAAGTTGTTCTTGTCCATGACCAACTTTATCTGCAGGTAGAATTATAACATCTTCTTTGTCATTAACGCACTTTATAGGTGTTCTTTCAGCGGCTGATAAGTTGGGTTTTGGATGTTTAGAGCTGCGAAGAATTTTTACTGTTTTATATCGAACTGAATCTGCCTGCTCTTGTGGTAATTTTCGAATGCTGTCCTCTACATTTGCTATTATGTCCTCTAGTGGAATGGTTCTTGGAGCAATCACGAATTTAGGTCCTTTAGAGAGAACCGATTGCCCTGCTTTTGTTATTGAAACAGATGCTAAATTGATGACCGTATTCTGTAGGGGCTGTACTGGTTGGTGTTTGCTGTTCAGAGTTTCGAACTTTTTCTGTTGTTGTGCAGGTGTACCGGCGACTAGCCTTGATCCTCTCCCTTACGTGAGCCATGTTAGTGCGACTGTAAATATTCCTTCCTGCCCTTGTTGAAATATGATGATTGACTTGAAGATATTCGGGAACTATTTCTTCATGACGACATCTTAGGAGGAAGGCCAAGTGGCTGGTACGAAGATCGCCAAAAGTTTTGATATCTTTTTTGAGGTCCTCCCCATAGAGGTTTCTTAATGCGGGCTACGTGTTGCATTATGGGTGGAAACCAATCATCACATGCAGGTGACAGGTCGGGTATAAATCCCTAAACTTTGCTCATCGAAGCTCATTCAGTGTTTTGATCTTGTGCAGTGAAGATCCCTGAAGATGCCTCGTGTAATAGCAGACGAAACGACGAAAAGTAGTTCCAATTTGACACGGTCTAAACCCAAGAACCATGATCTCTTAACAGTTTTAAGGTATTTTTAATACTACCGTGGCTTACAGAGATTGGTGAGATCAATTTGACACGGTCTAAAATTAGGAACCATGATTTCTTAATTGAATCGTTTCCTACTATGTTAGATTAAGACTACTAACTTAACCTATTTTGATTTAAAACTGTTTTTAAGTATTTTTAGCTCGCCCAAAGATCTTTTAATAACGGTCTTTTAACAACTGATTTTCAGTTGTTAAAAGAGAGTCCTCATAAATTGAACCACTTTATAGTGGAACGTTTTCTGTCTCTCTCTAACACATATTACTTCTTATGGCACGTATTTTCACACATATCTAGGAGGTTTTTGAAGATAATGGTACCAAGCTTAGTACATTTATAGTCAGCAAGTCAAGAAACATTGGATATGTAATATACTCAATTAAAAACATGTTAACTCTGTCATACATTGTTGAGACATTCTATATAGATAACAATCTTCCTGCATCTTTTGTATTTAACAATGTTTTCTATCTTCAAAATATCTATCAAAATTAAACCAATTGTTAGTGTGGCCGAAAAAAAAATCAAGTTTTAGATTTGCTGAGGCCATCACGCTAATTGCATAATCGGGAATATATAGCATAGAACAAGCTATTACACGAAAAACAAAAAACTTATGTGGATTAATCGATGAAAATATTTAAACTTACAAATGCAGTTTGTTTAATGCCGGACGTCGTATTAGCCAGAGGGGCAGTTGTGTCTGTGATTCCATGTTTTGCCTTTGCCCTATTCGGGGTTCGCTAGTCTATGGCGGCCTGATAAGCTCTAAAAAATAGATCATCAATAGTATCCTTGTTATGCCGTTGGTGCAACATGAAACAAAACTATATTTTCACTATTGTTTCCAAGGAAAGTCAGGAATCAAGAGTCTTATTCAATACCAGCCGTGCTTTTAGCGAGCAGAGTAGTTGTTTCTGTCTTTCCATATTAAGGAATGAAACTGCTGTAGAATGAGTATCCATACAATATAAATATATCGTTAGTATTTATTTTGAAGATGAAGTTTTCCATTTTATTAACTACACTAAGTAAGAAAACGTACTTAAGTGAGCAAAAAATTATTTACGTAATTCATTAAGTTTATATCACCTGCTGACGATGATAACTTGGTTAGCAAAACGCGCGTTCAGAACGTAACAAGTTGTGTTGTAGTGTGGTGAGAACTCTTGTATTTTGATGTATCTTCCACCACAGGTTCCAGTGCTATGACGTAATTCATTCAGTCGATTATATTATCTTTAAAATTTAAGATTATTTTGTTAATGTCACTAATTACCAAAGAATTTGTTTCAATTTTTGCGTTTATTTTCATGTTCTTGTTTTTAAAGATATTTTTTTCTATTTCATTGTTTATTTATGTACTATAATTTTGATATAACCATATTACAGTTCGCCGTCAAAAGTACTTAATCTAAGAAAAAACCTACCTGTCGGGGGCTTCCGCTCGGAACATCGAGCTAAAGGCACGTCCCTTGAAGGCTCTATGGCGGCGGGGCAGTTAGTTTTTCGCGGTATTTCGGAGGGCAGTTCAACGACCATCGGAGAAGCATCACTGGAAAATTCCCCTGGATAGCCTTATTTGATAGTCTAAAGGTGACCAGAAAGTTCCACGGAGCGCAAGTCCGGCGTCTTTTTGACAGAAAGAGTTATACGTCAAAAATCAGTCATTAGAGTGAACCTTTTGATAGCGGAGCCGATGTGCCTTGCAATATTACAAATAATTTAAATAATTGAAGTAATAGGAATGGGCGTAGTCCCAGATGCACTTTAACTGCTCCCGAAAAAAATCAGTAACGCTAGACCTAAGGGGGTAGGCCATATCAAATGTAACATATAATACAATACCTACTTTTCGCTGTATTATTGTTGATTTCCTCACAACGTTTTAACTACTTTAATATCTCTAGTCGTCATCAAGCGAACACTAAAAGCCAATCTTAAGACTATTTGTTTATGTACTAGGTATGTGCATGCGTAAAGCCCCGCCCACTAGTCATAACACTTAAAATTTAAGGTTCCTTCTTTAAACTGTGTTTCTTCCAGTGCTGTACTAAAAAGCTTAAAGTTATTGGCCATTATCAAAACAAAGCAAAGACAATCAAACTCTAGAGGAATTGACCACACTGCCTCTAGAGAAAATAGATCTGTTTTAAGTGTTGTTTTCGTAATAACTACTTCCAAGTTGAAGATAAGTTCTACGCACGGGATTACGGCCCTCCATTCGCTTGTCTCTCGGGTGGTACCCAATATATTTATGGAATGGTTCGAAACCTGCGCAATTAAAACTCCAAGCATCAAACCCAGGCTTTGGGATAAAGAAGACAAACAACTTAAAGAGCTCTTAGGTCATTTAAATAGTATACGCCCAACTGTAAACTTCACTATACCTACACTTTTCACCCTTTTTTGATGTTATCGTAAAAATAAGTTATAACATTATTAAGGACTCTGTTTGTCGGAAACCAAACCACATGGAATAGTACCTCAACTAGAAGTCTAACCACTCTTCAGCTAGGAAGCAAGATATTACAAAGACTTTACATAATCGAGCATTGGCAATATACAGCGGTTAGCCCTCTCTATAGAGGCGAAAATCAGCAATATTATAAAACATCGCATTCGAAATGATTATACCGAAAATTTGATTCTTAACACAATCTCCAAATACCAAGAGAAGAAGTGCGCCTCTAAATGAAGATCAGTCAACAAGTTGTTTTATAACATTTTCAGTGCAGCACTGGTAAAAAAAATTCTAAGCAGCGGCATTTATTTGACTGTAACAATATTTGGGGCCGCGCGTTACCAGTTTATTTTGACTTTCTCAAGCTTCAAGGCTAGTGGGCACAGCTCACGCATTACTTCATACACCTGACACACAAGCAAGTAGTCTTAAGATTGGCTTTTAGTCTGTGCTTGATAAAGATACTAAACTAGTCGAAACGTTCTGAAAAAATCAGTAATAAAGACAAACATTCAAATCCGATAGGTAAGTTCTTTACATTATAATCAACTTTCTCAAAGATACTTAACATAATCTATAACAAAACCTTTAACAAAATCTTAAAATATCGAAGTCTAAGCCCTTTGGGTACGTGGGGTTTTCAAGCCAAGGACTGCCTGTGAGTAGATATCAAATACGGGAACTGGTTCACCCCCCACCACTACTCCTGACCTTGAGAGCCCAGGTGTGCTGTGTAGTTTGGCCTTGAGGCGATGTGACGTCATATGACCTTGAGCGCGCATCACGCGGCTTCGAGGCCATGTGACGTCACATGACCTTGAGCGTGCACCAAATTTTTCGTTCTTTGATTTGGGAGCCCAGGTGTGCTGTATCGTTTGGCCTTGAGGATTTTTAACATCATATAACCTTGAGCGTGTATAAAACTTTTCGTCGTTGCATATTGTTTGGCCTTGGGGGTGTGCGACGACAGAGGGTCTTGAGTGTTAAAAGCTATTAAAGCCAGGTATTCTACCCATAAAATTGAAGAGAGGCACTCTGTGCGGTCACAAGGGATTTCATCATTAAGTTAATGTTTGGTATATTCTTTCTCGGGCACTAATACTGGCAGATCATTATTTAAATTTGGGTGTTTAGAATAAACAAAATTTGGAAATATTTACTTAAGACATTTTAATAATTATTGTATCAAATAGGGATGTAAAAATTAAATGTACCAAGCAATAGCGGATCAATATTTAAATTTGGGTGTTTAGAATAAACAAAATTTAGAAATATTTATTTAGAATAAACAAAATTTAGAAATGTTTACTTAAAACATTTTAATAATTATTTTATCAAATAGGGATGTAAAAATTAATTGTAGCAAGCAATAGCGGATCAATATTTAAATTTGGGTGTTTAGAATAAAACAAAGTTTAGAAATATTTGTTTAATTTGGTATTATTGTCTTCTTTTAAATAAAACTCAATATGTCTTCATAAAACAACGCATTATTAATACAAAATACATAATAAGAATAATAATAATAATAATAATAATAATAATAATAATAACTATTCTAAACAATAATAATAATAATAATAATAATAATAATAATAACTATTCTAAATACCTATTCTAACATGCTTGTATCGTTTAATATTAATATATAACCATCATCTTGCGGTATATAGATGGGTGATGGATTGCCCCCATCATCATTACACCCATTGCCCCCATTAGTCAGATGGCTGTCCAAACCAACTTCTGCATTATCCACATAAACATTGCCCCCATCAACTGGAGGATTGTCCTCCTCTGAATCTGTGTCGGACTCATCGCCCATATGTTCTAATGTCATCATATCATTGATGGTGTGCTAGAACAATATAATAGAAATTACAATCAAATTTAATTATGTCATAGTCATCTAATTATCTTATTAATAGATGAGTAGCGTGACACAAAGGGGTAGATTATACTAAAAGTTGTACCATTGCTGTAAAAATACGTTTTATTTGGTGGAACATAAATATTTTTCTTAAATCAAACCAGTTTCACACTATGATAAAAAAGAAAGGTTTTGTAGTAAATTAAAATTTCACAGAAATGTATCACAAAACAATTCGCTACACATTTCCTTTCTACATTTCAATTGTGTGGGGAATGTGGTATCATCCATACATTCTTACACTACTACTACTAAAACAATTGATTTAAAAAATTAGGTCTTGGAGATTTTTCTTCAAAATAAAGCATCAAGCTATGGACTTTTGACATAAACTAACAAGCAAAAAAATGCAATAATAAAAGAAAAACATTTATTATACAGGGTCTTTCCTAATAAGTGTCAGATATTTACAGGATAATTCCTCCAAAAGTTCCCAAAGAAAAAATAAAATCTCATTTTTTCTTCAAAATAAAGCATCAAGCTATGGACTTTTGACAGCAAAAAAATGCAATAATAAAAGAAAAACATAAGTTGGTTGTGGAATTATAGTTAATTTTGCTTGCGGTCACCTATCCACATAAACAATATAAAAAATTATTTCCTTTCTACGTTTCAATTGTGTGGGGAATGTGGTATCCTCCATACATTCTTACGCTACTACTAAAACAATTGATTTAAAAAATTAGGTCTTGGAGATAATAAGTAAACAAAGTGACATATCAGCTATAATAGAAATTCGTTTATTATACAGGGTCTTTCCTAATAAGGTAGAAATTAAGGTTATGTATTTTTTAGCAAATGTATGTCCTCAGCAAACAGCGTCTTGTGCAGCTGTTGGTTCAGATTATTTTATGAAATTTTAACCACAAGTTAAGAAGACTACCTCCTAACGATATACGGTGCCGAGAAGATTCAAATTTATACATGGTGTCTCAGATCATTGGACATTTTATAAAATTTTCAATTCGCAATATCCAAGTTTTTTAAATGGATCACCCTGTATTTGATATTTTTTTCTGAAAGAGGCTTAAAAATCTTTGTTATTATCAAACTTTTGGACTGGAGTAAGTTTGGTTAAATCACAATATTTTCACCCAAAGAATCTGCAGTTATGCTGTGTACCTTTAATTAGCGAAAACCCTGTATAATAATTAACCTGTCCTATATATCTTTTTTCTGAAGGAGGCTTAAAGTACCTATCCACTGATATATACATGCCCTATATCTAAATCTAATAGTTAACGAAATACATAGAAATATATGAAAATTTACAACTAATTAATGCTGACTATAATGTAAAGCCTTAAATCTATAAAGATAATTAAAAGAACGCTTCAAGGATTTTTAATTTTCCAATATCCAAGTTAATTGGGTCATATATGTATATATACAGGGTGTTCAGCTAAGGGTGGTTTTCGGCCATATCTCCGAAAGTATTTGCCCTAAGTTATTGGGGAAAAAAATCGAATAAGTAAATCGCCAAAAATAAAAAAGCTGGAAAATTATTTTCGACGCGCAACAACAACCGTAAAAATAAAAAACACGGTTTTTTTAAATAGTTCCAATTAATCCTTATCGAAATTATTTTTTGTGATCTAATAATTCCGCATTATACAGGGTTTTTCCTAATAAGGTAGAAATTAAAGTTATGTATTTTTTAGCAAATGTATGTCCTCAGCAAACAGCGTCTTGTGCAGCTGTTGGTTCAGATCATTTTATGAAATTTTAACCACATGTTAAGAAGACTACCTCCTAACGATATATGGTGCCGAGAAGATTCAAATTTATACAAGGTGTCTCAGATCATTGGACATTTTATAAAATTTTCAATTCGCAATATCCAAGTTTTTTAAATGGATCACCCGGTATTTGATATTTTTTTCTGAAAGAGGCTTAAAGTACCTATTATCGGGAAAAAATCGAATAAGTAAATCGCCAAAAATAAAAAAGCTGGAAAATTATTTTCGACGCGCAACAACAACCGTAAAATAAAAAACACGGTTTTTTTAAATAGCTCCAATTAATCCATATCGAAAGTATTTTTTGTGATCTAATAATTCCGCAGAATAATAGTCCCAAGTCTGTATAAAGTGAGGTAAAGCAAAATATACTATAATAAGAATTTTCTTATTATGATTAAAAGCTAATATTATTTTTTATCAGTGGGAAAACAGGTTATTTTGAAGTAACTAAAAAATGAAGAGAGATATCAAAACGCGGTTTTCTCCAGAATTTAGGTAATTTTTCCCTCTTTAAACTAACTCTGTTGAAAGCATACTGTTCCGTTTGGTTTTTTCGAGAAAATCTCTAAAAATTGAATTTTGTTTAAACAACGCCCTCTAGTAGGTGTACCAACAACTATCGAGCGTCAAAAATGACAACAATTATAAGAGCATTAAATGCTCTTTCAAACAAATACCCACTTGAATACCATTAAATAAAAGATGTAGGAGGCAGAGCACTTTGAAAATTGATTTATTTATTATCTTCCCCCACCCTTATTATCGGAAATATGACAAATCGCCTTAAACAATACTGACGCAGATTTGGTTGGAGTTTTTGTTGCTCTTATTAAAATGTTACCTCATATTGGGTATTTTCGAATAAAAAGTTGTTTTTTTATTTTCTATTGCAGGTACGCCGTCTTGTGGTAGTTTTACAAACTTGGAAATATTTTCCAACAATTTCTCTTGGCCACTTTAGTAACGAAAAAAAATTTTTTTGGGAGGCTGTAGCATCCATAGTCTGAGAAAAGCCAGCCAGCCACCCTTAATGGGACACCCTGTATATACATATATGACCAAACTAAAAAAACTTGGATATTGCAAAATTAAAATCCTTGAAGCGTTCTTTTAATTATCTTCATAGATTTAAGGCTTTACATTATAGGCAGCATTAATTAGTTGAAACTTTCCATATAATTCTAGATATTTCGTTAACTATTAGATTTAGGTATAGAACATGTATATATCATTGATAGGTATTTTAAAACTCTTTCAGAAAAAATATCAAATACAGGGTGATCCATTTAAAAAACTTGGATATTGCGAATTGAAAATTTTGAAAATATGATCTGAGACACCCGGTATAATTTTAAAACTCCTAACCATCATAGATCGTTAGAAGGTAGTCCTCTTAACTTGTGGTTAAAATTTCATTAAATAATCTTAACTATCAACTGCACAAGACGCTGTTTGCTGAGGATATAAATTTGCTAAAAAAATACATAACCTTAATTCCTGTCTAAATGACACAAAATTTGAATAAGAAGTTCTTATAAAAGTTACCTTTATTTCTTTCAAGGAATCTAAAAATGTAAAAATATACAGGGTGTTCCATTTAAAATTCAGGGTTTGAAGTCGGTACAGCACTTTTCGAATACCCTGTATTAATAAAACTTAAAAAATTAAAAAAATTCATTAAAACCAAGAAATATTTTTACCTAAAGTATCTGCAGTTATGCTGTGTGCCAGTAATTAGCGGACACCCTGTATAAATATTTTTTAAGATATTTATTTAAATTTTAAAGAGGAATTTTTGCTTTCTTTTTTGTATTTTACCACATTTATCGCTATTAAATATGTGAGGATAAATATGCATTCCAAAAAAAAAAGCAATACAACTGAGCGATATTATTTAAAATGTTGGAGTGGTTCGGGCTGTTATAAACATTTCAATAATTAAAAAAAAGCAATACAACTGAGCGATATTATTTAAAATTTTGGAGTGGTTCGGGCTATTATAAACCTTTCAATAATTAAATTGTATGGGGTCCTTAATTTCCTATGTTTTAAATAGAAAGTGTATTATAAAATGTCAACTAAAAGGCATTGGATAAAACGAAGTTAATATGTTTAAAAAATTGTGGTTATTTGTCGGCAAATTGGAATCATGATAGCAATTTCGTGGATATGGAGAAAAAAAATGTTTATATTATGAAGAAAGTTTCTAAATAAAGAAATAATTGTACCTATTTTAAATAACTAAATCCAACTTTAATAATCCAAGACCGTTTAAAACTTACATAAATTTACACATACTGCACACATTTGGAACGAAAATTTCCGAATGTTTAAAAGACGGTTATACAATACTACATGATCACATTGGTTGGCTTTAAGATAAAACCAACGGTTATTTGAAAAATAGGATCGGTCTGCTATATACTTGCGTGGGCAAAGTTGCCGACTTTAGCGCGAAAACTATCGATTTTTCACACTTTTTCCTAATAACCAAAAGTGATAGTATTTGGATAGGGACAACTTTTTTATTTGAAACTTTTTTTTTCGCATCGTATTTTAATGCAATTAAAATTTTAATTTCAACACTTTTCTATTTTACATGCGAAATATGATAACACTATCTCTGCTGGCTACCGAGAAACCATGTGATTACAAGCATTCTGGAACACTGTGTACATAAAATATGTTTAAAGAAAAAAATCCGCAAATATCTAATATCACAATATTTTCACAAAAAAAATGGCAGTTATGATAGGATCATGTGGATAATTAAAAATTCAATCTCTAAAAATTATTGTTAACAGCCTTAAACATGCATTAAAAATATCATCTGTTTGAGCCTACATAAAATACGGTTAAATAACTCATGTAGATATTTAAAAATTCAATCCCTAATTATTAATAATAGTCCTAATCTCTAATTATTATTAATAGTCCTAAGCACGCATAAAATAACATCCGTTGAACTCACCTCTATATATGGGATATCCTGTGGGGATAGGTCTTTTACGATGATCTGACACATTTTTGACTAATATATATCTAAATCTATTTATCAATTTTTCGTGTGCTGGGTTTGAAGTTAAAACTAAAATACCCGCATATATATATATATATATATATATATATATATATATATATATATATATAGACATGATTTTAAGCCTTTAAAATCTAACGGCACTACTTTTAATGGTTTTGGTCATTTTAAAGAAGTTTTTTTGCCTATTGAGATTTATGTGACAGCTATTTATTTATGGTAGGTCTATAAAACGGTCAGCCCTTTGGCGTTGCACAAACGAATACAAATATGAGTGCTTCTTGGATGTCAAATACCAAATGTATTTTTAGTTGAAAAAATAAAAGCAGGATACAACAATTATTATACATACACTAATAATATGCATCCTTCGTTAAATGTTAATGTGTGATAGATGTCCCAATATGAATTTTAATATTTCTAGATGTTGTAACAATATATAATACATAATATTTTTCTTTATCTTGAATAACCAAAATACCAAATTTAATTAGTCGAAAGAAATACATCCAGTAAAATATAATCTCATTAAAATTTTTTCGAGTTTGTAAATTAAAACAAAAAAAACATGTTTGAACTAAATATCGTATTTCCGTGTGTTAAAATCTCTAATGTCTATGTTTAAAATAATGAAATTTTTATTGTGGGGAAATGCAATCTAATATTTTGTTTTATTACCTAACTAAAATTATTTATATTATGTATAGTAAATAAGTTTTTTTTTCGGTTTTGTGATACTTAACTATTATATGCAAAAATCGGGCTATCTTGGTTCTACATAATGTAAAAAATTATTAATTGTATCACGAGCTTATAAATATGAATGTTTTTTTTCCTCTGCATACCATACACGTAAAAAAAGGAAATACGAAGGTTTGAATAATTTCACTGAAACGAAAAGAGTTTTCTTTGAATAAGGTTTTTTTCACACGACAATTTTTACGATTTTTTAATAAAATACATTATATATGTAAATATACCGTCAGAGATCAATTAGAAACTTGAATCGCTTTTAGGAAAATCTACAAACATTTTCCCCCAATATTTGGGAAATAACCTAAACAATTATTGAAAGTTTTATAATGTGTTTATTTATCACCATAAATAACCGATTTTCATACGACAATTTTTACGATTTTTAATAAAATACATTGGATATGTAAATATACCGTCAGAGATCAATTAGAAACTTGAATCGCTTTTAGGAAAATTATTATTTTTAGAAACAGAAGGGATATTTTTTAAATATTTTACAGCTTTTTATCTAGGAAACTGTTCAGCACTATGGTTTTCGGGGATGATTAACAAGAATATGCCACTATTATTGTATTTTTTTTTTGATGAGTTCTTTTTTCATACGACAGTTTTTACGATTTTTAATAAAATACATTGGATATGTAAATATACCGTCAGAGATCAATTAGAAACTTGAAATTGATCTCTGACGGTATATTTACATATCCAATGTATTTTATTAAAAATCGTAAAAATTGTCGTATGAAAATCGGTTATTTATGGTGATAAATAAACACATTATAAAACTTTCAATAATTGTTTAGGTTATTTCCCAAATATTGGGGAAAATGTTTGTAGATTTTCCTAAAAGCGATTCAAGTTTCTAATTGATCTCTGACGGTATATTTACATATATAATGTATTTTATTAAAAAATCGTAAAACTTGTGTGAAAAAACCTTATTCAAAGAAAACTCTTTTCGTTTCAGTGAAATTATTCAAACCTTCGTATTTCCTTTTTTTACGTGTATGGTATGCAGAGGAAAAAAAACATTCATATTTATAAGCTCGTGATACAATTCATAATTTTTTACATTATGTAGAACCAAGATAGCCCGATTTTTGCATATAATAGTTAAGTATCACAAAACCGAAAAAAAAACTTATTTACTATACATAATATAAATAATTTTAGTTAGGTAATAAAACAAAATATTAGATTGCATTTCCCCACAATAAAAATTTCATTATTTTAAACATAGACATTAGAGATTTTAACACACGGAAATACGATATTTAGTTCAAACATGTTTTTTTTTGTTTTAATTTACAAACTCGAAAAAATTTTAATGAGATTATATTTTACTGGATGTATTTCTTTCGACTAATTAAATTTGGTATTTTGGTTATTCAAGATAAAGAAAAATATTATGTATTATATATTGTTACAACATCTAGAAATATTAAAATTCATATTGGGACATCTATCACACATTAACATTTAACGAAGGATGCATATTATTAGTGTATGTATAATAATTGTTGTATCCTGCTTTTATTTTTTCAACTAAAAATACATTTGGTATTTGACCAAGAAGCACTCATATTTGTATTCGTTTGTGCAACGCCAAAGGGCTGACCGTTTTATAGACCTACCATAAATAAATAGCTGTCACATAAATCTCAATAGGCAAAAAAACTTCTTTAAAATGACCAAAACCATTAAAAGTAGTGCCGTTAGATTTTAAAGGCTTAAAATCATGTCTATATATATATATGCGGGTATTTTTAGTTTTAACTTCAAACCCAGCACACGAAAAATTGATAAGTAGATTTAGATATATATTAGTCAAAAATGTGTCAGATCATCGTAAAAGAGCTATCCCCACAGGATATCCCATATATAGAGGTGAGTTCAACGGATGTTATTTTATGCGTGCTTAGGACTATTAATAATAATTAGAGATTAGGACTATTATTAATAATTAGGGATTGAATTTTTAAATATCTACATGAGTTATTTAACCGTATTTTATGTAGGCTCAAACAGATGATATTTTTAATGCATGTTTAAGGCTGTTAACAATAATTTTTAGAGATTGAATTTTTAATTATCCACATGATCCTATCATAACTGCCATTTTTTTTGTAAAAATATTGTGATATTAGATATTTGCGGATTTTTTTCTTTAAACATATTTTATGTACACAGTGTTCCAGAATGCTTGTAATCACATGGTTTCTCGGTAGCCAGCAGAGATAGTGTTACCATATTTCGCATGTAAAATAGAAAAGTGTTGAAATTAAAATTTTAATTGCATTAAAATACGATGCGAAAAAAAAAAGTTTCAAATAAAAAAGTTGTCCCTATCCAAATACTATCACTTTTGGTTATTAGGAAAAAGTGTGAAAAATCGATAGTTTTCGCGCTAAAGTCGGACTCTGCCCACGCAAGTATATAGCAGACCGATCCTATTTTTCAAATAACCGTTGGTTTTATCTTAAAGCCAACCAATGTAATCATGTAGTATTGTATAACCGTCTTTTAAACATTCGGAAATTTTCGTTCCAAAAATATGTGTGCAGTATGTGTAAATTTATGTAAGTTTTAAACGGTCTTGGATTATTAAAGTTGGATTTAGTTATTTAAAATAGGTACAATTATTTCTTTATTTAGAAACTTTCTTCATAATATAAAAATTTTTTTTCTCCATATCCACGAAATTGCTATCATGATTCCAATTTGCCGACAAATAACCACAATTTTTTAAACATATTAACTTCGTTTTATCCAATGCCTTTTAGTTGACATTTTATAATACACTTTCTATTTAAAACATAGGAAATTAAGGACCCCATACAAATTAATTATTGAAAGGTTTATAATAGCCCGAACCACTCCAAAATTTTAAATAATATCGCTCAGTTGTATTGCTTTTTTTTAATTATTGAAATGTTTATAACAGCCCGAACCACTCCAACATTTTAAATAATATCGCTCAGTTGTATTGCTTTTTTTTTTTTTTGGAATGCATATTTATCCTCACATATTTAATAGCGGTAAATGTGGTAAAATACAAAAAAGAAAGCAAAAATTCCTCTTTAATATTTAAATAAATATCTTAAAAAATATTTATACAGGGTGTCCGCTAATTACTGGCACACAGCATAACTGCAGATACTTTAGGTAAAAATATTTCTTGGTTTTAATGAATTTTTTTAATTTTTTAAGTTTTATTAATACAGGGTATTCGAAAAGTGCTGTACCGACTTCAAACCCTGAATTTTAAATGGAACACCCTGTATATTTTTACATTTTTAGATTCCTTGAAAGAAATAAAGGTAACTTTTATAAAAACTTCTTATTCAAATTTTGTGTCATTTAGACAGGAATTAAGGTTATGTATTTTTTTAGCAAATTTATGTCCTCAGCAAACAGCGTCTTGTGCAGTTGATAGTTAAGATTATTTAATGAAATTTTAACCACAAGTTAAGAAGACTACCTTCTAACGATCTATGATGGTTAGGAGTTTTAAAATTATACCGGGTGTCTCAGATCATATTTTCAAAATTTTCAATTCGCAATATCCAAGTTTTTTAAATGGATCACCCTGTATTTGATATTTTTTCTGAAAGAGTTTTAAAATACCTATCAATGATATATACATGTTCTATACCTAAATCTAATAGTATATCGAAATATCTAGAATTATATGGAAAGTTTCAACTAATTAATGCTGCCTATAATGTAAAGCCTTAAATCTATGAAGATAATTAAAAGAACGCTTCAAGGATTTTAATTTTGCAATATCCAATTTTTTTTAGTTTGGTCATATATGTATATACAGGGTGTCCCATTAAGGGTGGCTGGGTAGCTTTTCTCAGACTATGGATGCTACAGCCTCCCAAAAAAATTTTTTTTCGTTACTAAAGTGGCCAAGAGAAATTGTTGGAAAATATTTCGAAGTTTGTAAAACTACCACAAGACGGCGTACCTGCAATAGAAAATAAAAAAACAACTTTTTATTCGAAAATACCCAATATGAGGTAACATTTTAATAAGAGCAACAAAAACTCCAACCAAATCTGCGTCAGTATTGTTTAAGGCGATTTGTCATATTTCCGATAATAAGGGTGGGGGAAGATAATAAATAAATCAATTTTCAAAGTGCTCTGCCTCCTACATCTTATATTTAATGGTATTCAAGTGGGTATTTGTTTGAAAGAGCATTTAATGCTCTTATAATTGTTGTCATTTTTGACGCTCGATAGTTGTTGGTACACCTACTAGAGGGCGTTGTTTAAACAAAATTCAATTTTTAGAGATTTTCTCGAAAAAACCAAACGGAACA
This sequence comes from Kuschelorhynchus macadamiae, assembly GCA_030620095.1. Taxonomy (NCBI): domain Eukaryota; kingdom Metazoa; phylum Arthropoda; class Insecta; order Coleoptera; family Curculionidae; genus Kuschelorhynchus; species Kuschelorhynchus macadamiae. The sequence goes on from JAUTXW010002101.1 coordinate 158,441, forward strand.
GTATGCTTTCAACAGAGTTAGTTTAAAGAGGGAAAAATTACCTAAATTCTGGAGAAAACCGCGTTTTGATATCTCTCTTCATTTTTTAGTTACTTCAAAATAACCTGTTTTCCCACTGATAAAAAATAATATTAGCTTTTAATCATAATAAGAAAATTCTTATTATAGTATATTTTGCTTTACCTCACTTTATACAGACTTGGGACTATTATTCTGCGGAATTATTAGATCACAAAAAATACTTTCGATATGGATTAATTGGAGCTATTTAAAAAAACCGTGTTTTTTATTTTACGGTTGTTGTTGCGCGTCGAAAATAATTTTCCAGCTTTTTTATTTTTGGCGATTTACTTATTCGATTTTTTCCCGATAATAGGTACTTTAAGCCTCTTTCAGAAAAAAATATCAAATACCGGGTGATCCATTTAAAAAACTTGGATATTGCGAATTGAAAATTTTATAAAATGTCCAATGATCTGAGACACCTTGTATAAATTTGAATCTTCTCGGCACCATATATCGTTAGGAGGTAGTCTTCTTAACATGTGGTTAAAATTTCATAAAATGATCTGAACCAACAGCTGCACAAGACGCTGTTTGCTGAGGACATACATTTGCTAAAAAATACATAACTTTAATTTCTACCTTATTAGGAAAAACCCTGTATAATGCGGAATTATTAGATCACAAAAAATAATTTCGATAAGGATTAATTGGAACTATTTAAAAAAACCGTGTTTTTTATTTTTACGGTTGTTGTTGCGCGTCGAAAATAATTTTCCAGCTTTTTTATTTTTGGCGATTTACTTATTCGATTTTTTCCCCAATAACTTAGGGCAAATACTTTCGGAGATATGGCCGAAAACCACCCTTAGCTGAACACCCTGTATATATACATATATGACCCAATTAACTTGGATATTGGAAAATTAAAAATCCTTGAAGCGTTCTTTTAATTATCTTTATAGATTTAAGGCTTTACATTATAGTCAGCATTAATTAGTTGTAAATTTTCATATATTTCTATGTATTTCGTTAACTATTAGATTTAGATATAGGGCATGTATATATCAGTGGATAGGTACTTTAAGCCTCCTTCAGAAAAAAAATATATAGGACAGGTTAATTATTATACAGGGTTTTCGCTAATTAAAGGTACACAGCATAACTGCAGATTCTTTGGGTGAAAATATTGTGATTTAACCAAACTTACTCCAGTCCAAAAGTTTGATAATAACAAAGATTTTTAAGCCTCTTTCAGAAAAAAATATCAAATACAGGGTGATCCATTTAAAAAACTTGGATATTGCGAATTGAAAATTTTATAAAATGTCCAATGATCTGAGACACCATGTATAAATTTGAATCTTCTCGGCACCGTATATCGTTAGGAGGTAGTCTTCTTAACTTGTGGTTAAAATTTCATAAAATAATCTGAACCAACAGCTGCACAAGACGCTGTTTGCTGAGGACATACATTTGCTAAAAAATACATAACCTTAATTTCTACCTTATTAGGAAAGACCCTGTATAATAAACGAATTTCTATTATAGCTGATATGTCACTTTGTTTACTTATTATCTCCAAGACCTAATTTTTTAAATCAATTGTTTTAGTAGTAGCGTAAGAATGTATGGAGGATACCACATTCCCCACACAATTGAAACGTAGAAATTAAATAATTTTTTATATTGTTTATGTGGATAGGTGACCGCAAGCAAAATTAACTATAATTCCACAACCAACTTATGTTTTTCTTTTATTATTGCATTTTTTTGCTGTCAAAAGTCCATAGCTTGATGCTTTATTTTGAAGAAAAAATGAGATTTTATTTTTTCTTTGGGAACTTTTGGAGGAATTATCCTGTAAATATCGGACACTTATTAGGAAAGACCCTGTATAATAAATGTTTTTCTTTTATTATTGCATTTTTTTGCTTGTTAGTTTATGTCAAAAGTCCATAGCTTGATGCTTTATTTTGAAGAAAAATCTCCAAGACCTAATTTTTTAAATCAATTGTTTTAGTAGTAGTAGTGTAAGAATGTATGGATGATACCACATTCCCCACACAATTGAAATGTAGAAAGGAAATGTGTAGCGAATTGTTTTGTGATACATTTCTGTGAAATTTTAATTTACTACAAAACCTTTCTTTTTTATCATAGTGTGAAACTGGTTTGATTTAAGAAAAATATTTATGTTCCACCAAATAAAACGTATTTTTACAGCAATGGTACAACTTTTAGTATAATCTACCCCTTTGTGTCACGCTACTCATCTATTAATAAGATAATTAGATGACTATGACATAATTAAATTTGATTGTAATTTCTATTATATTGTTCTAGCACACCATCAATGATATGATGACATTAGAACATATGGGCGATGAGTCCGACACAGATTCAGAGGAGGACAATCCTCCAGTTGATGGGGGCAATGTTTATGTGGATAATGCAGAAGTTGGTTTGGACAGCCATCTGACTAATGGGGGCAATGGGTGTAATGATGATGGGGGCAATCCATCACCCATCTATATACCGCAAGATGATGGTTATATATTAATATTAAACGATACAAGCATGTTAGAATAGGTATTTAGAATAGTTATTATTATTATTATTATTATTATTATTATTGTTTAGAATAGTTATTATTATTATTATTATTATTATTATTATTATTATTATTATTCTTATTATGTATTTTGTATTAATAATGCGTTGTTTTATGAAGACATATTGAGTTTTATTTAAAAGAAGACAATAATACCAAATTAAACAAATATTTCTAAACTTTGTTTTATTCTAAACACCCAAATTTAAATATTGATCCGCTATTGCTTGCTACAATTAATTTTTACATCCCTATTTGATAAAATAATTATTAAAATGTTTTAAGTAAACATTTCTAAATTTTGTTTATTCTAAATAAATATTTCTAAATTTTGTTTATTCTAAACACCCAAATTTAAATATTGATCCGCTATTGCTTGGTACATTTAATTTTTACATCCCTATTTGATACAATAATTATTAAAATGTCTTAAGTAAATATTTCCAAATTTTGTTTATTCTAAACACCCAAATTTAAATAATGATCTGCCAGTATTAGTGCCCGAGAAAGAATATACCAAACATTAACTTAATGATGAAATCCCTTGTGACCGCACAGAGTGCCTCTCTTCAATTTTATGGGTAAAATACCTGGCTTTAATAGCTTTTAACACTCGAGACCCTCTGTCGTCGCACACCCCCAAGGCCAAACAATATGCAACGACGAAAAGTTTTATACACGCTCAAGGTTATATGATGTTAAAAATCCTCAAGGCCAAACGATACAGCACACCTGGGCTCCCAAATCAAAGAACGAAAAATTTGGTGCACGCTCAAGGTCATGTGACGTCACATGGCCTCGAAGCCGCGTGATGCGCGCTCAAGGTCATATGACGTCACATCGCCTCAAGGCCAAACTACACAGCACACCTGGGCTCTCAAGGTCAGGAGTAGTGGTGGGGGGTGAACCAGTTCCCGTATTTGATATCTACTCCTGTGGCCTCTTAATTAATCCGCCACTGGCCTAATAGTAAATAGAAAGAGGGGGATATGCTGAAAGTACTATATTAAAACGAATATAATGAATATATTAATTTACGGGATAGCTCAGCTTTTCAGGTGAAATCCTTATTATCATCTCCGGTACCCCATTTTGCACCATCTCATTTACGCATCTGTTACAGTATTTACAAATTCTATTCCAAGATTCGTTTAAATTATAACAAATACAATAATTCATTTTTGGTAAAATTCAAATTTATTTTCAAAATTTTAGGTTACAAAATATTACACATGAATTGCAGTTTATGTCTAATTCCTCTCTTACGTCTATACAATAGATATTTACAAAATGAAAGTAGTACACAGTTTATCATAGTCATAGGTTACGGAAACTTCAATTTTTTTATTACTTATTACAAGTAACTTATTTCTATTTTAAATTTAAGATTAAGGAGGATGGATACTCTGATAATACTACCATAAGGTAAAAATCCACTCTCATATTTTAACACTCGAACCTTGAAGAAGATCAGCATGTCTCAATTATAACCTATAATTATTTTTTTTTAAATAACTATCCGATACTCGTTCTAGCACAAAATCTTTTTGCCAAACCAGTCTTTTTATTTTCACCGAAAGTAATTCAAAACAGTTTCTCTTGGTAAGATATGATGAATGTTATTTTATTGCATTAATTGTTACACATAATGTTTTGTCGCAATTTCTTCTCTGAGATTCAAGTCTTTTCTTATGGCACACATACGTATAATGACTTTCAGATATGAAAAAGACAGTATGGTCATATTCAAACAAAAATAAGTTCTGTAAACCCATAATTGCTATATTTTGGAATGCTGATATTGACATATTTTAGCTCTAGTGTATAAATAAACTGGAACAAGTACCGCAGTTTTTAAAATATCCCTCAATTCTATTGTTTTAATTTGATTTTAAATTGTTATTAACAGTTTATTATTAATATTATTACGAACTTCTTAAAGCCCGGCAGAGGATACAGGGACGCAGCGAACATTTTATAGGAGAGAGGGGGAGTTGAGATGAAGATACACTTTAACCTGATGACTAATGAAAAAGTAAGTCTTCTCGATGACTAAAGAAAATCTACACCCCTCTCTTTAAGGTTTCAATTCATACATCTTTTGGGGAGTGGCGCCCGAAACCTCCCAGTATATCGTCATCTCTTTGGACATTTTCAGAGACAAGATGTGAAAGGCGAATGTTAAAGGGATTAAACATGGCGTAATAAATTATAGACCAGTCACTATCCTGAATGCAGTATCTAAAGTGTTTGAGATAGCTCATTTTGATAGATTATTTGATGAAATTAAACATAACATATCTAAATTCCAACTTGGTTTTGTACCTAATAAGTTCACATTAACCAATTTAATTACATTTTTTTAGTTTGTCCACTCTGCATTTAATAACAAAAAATTAGTTGATGTAATTTTTACAGATATGATGAAGGCGTTTGATAGGATAAAACCTAGTTTTATAATAAAATTCTTCTACGAGAATAATGTAAGTAATAATTTAATTAATTCAATTAGATCTTATTTGGTTATTAGACAACAATATGCTGAAGTCACCAGGTCTGATGTTTATACTAGTGCATCTGGAGTTCTCCAAGGTTCCAACCAATGTTGATTTAATAGTTATTAATGGCATATGTTCTGTTATTGGTAGTTCAGAAGGCTTACTTTTTGCAGATGATTTTAAAATTTATATGGAAATAGCCTCTATTCAGGAATGTGTTCGTTTTACCTTAATAATAAAAAAAGTTCTGCTATGTCTCTTACACTTAAAAAAAATGTATTTGAATATACTTATAATATTAATACTTGAGGACTCCAAAAATGAGAAAGACCAGGGTGTTACAGTTGACTGCAATCTGGCTTTTGCAGATCACATTGTAAATATGGTTAATGAGGCACATACAACAATGGGCTTCATTATCAGGTCCACTAAATACTTTAATGTTGAGTGTTATCTGAAATTATTTGACGGTCTCGTATTGCCAAGATTGGAGTAATGTCGCATAATATAGTCTCCACAATATCAGGTTTGGATTAAAACTATAGAACGCGTTCTACGTAAATTGCTCAACTATATATTTTATAGGAATATGGATATTATCCAAAACAAGGATATGATCATAACTTGTTATTAGATAGATTTAAGAGATTATCTTTCATAAAATTTTAAGGAATAAAATTAGTTCACAAGAAATACTTTCAATGCTTCCATTCTTTGTAAATGTTAGAAATATGAGACAAAGAAAGAATTTGAAATATTTTACAAACTCATAGAAGATAGACAGTATGAATCTCAGACTCAGGTCTAAGTAAGATTATGTAATAATTATATAAACAATTAAATTATAAGGCGTAACCGAATTACAATTTTACTTCAACCAAAAAAATTTTTAATGACGATTTTTTACCGAAAAATAATATGTGCAATATTTGGTGAATAATTATTTGAAAACAAAATTTTGGAACTTTTTTCTTTGATGTTTACTAAATGTAAAAAAACGGATATTTCAGGGTTGATAGCTCTAGAGTCCCACTTTTCAAATCATTGTTATATAACCTAATTGTCTAACGGTTGGAACAGAATGCAACCCTGGGTGTTGGTTGGTCTTTTTGTATACCTAGATGATATTAACAGGTTATTAGCCTAACAAGTAAATAGTATAACTAATAATTAAAATACTTCACATACTTTAGTATGTCTAGTAGTTACCGACGTATCTCTCACCTCTTTTAATTTACAAAGTTCTTAAATATTTACTTATGCTCATTTCATTCATCAGCTAATTAGCTGCAATTTTTGCGAACCAATATTTGTAATGACGGAAAATGCGTGGTGAAGATTCATACACGTATCATCAAAAATTCGCTTTTGGTAAAGTTTATACGAAGTCAATTGAAATTCCTCAAAAATCGGGGTACGATCAATTTGCCACAAAACACATTTAAAGAAAATAGCATTATTTTTATTGACAGCTCCTCATATTCGATTAAAAAACCCGGCCCGTTCAACGATCAATTATTGTCAGAGAGAAATAGGCATGTTCGGCGCGAATGGCGTGGGAAAGACGAAGATAAAAGATGCCTTGGATTGAATTGTCTGAAATTGGAGAATTGCACTGCTGGGCGGAGTTGTGTGAGGCAGTGGTGGAGCTATGGATAACATGGTAAAATTGTGGCACGATTTCAAGATAGTGTTTTATGTTTTATCTTCCCTAGATTTTAAAACATATATATTTTCTTTTCTGTCTATCTGTCGGTTCGCGAAATAGCCACAAAACAACTTACCCAATTAATTCCAATTTTGGAAAACAATTTAGGGTTATATGCGGATGACCTGGTGATACTTTGGAAGTATTACTAAAAAACTTATTTCCAATATTAAATAAAAAATGTTACATACAAATGAACTGCTAACATTTTGGTATGAATCCAAGATAGCAAAACAAAATAGCGGCCCAATAAAATAATCAAAAAATGGTTAGTTTTTATATCTTATTTTATTTATTTATTTTATTTTAAAATTTTGGAAATGTAATACAGAGTATTTTAAAAAATCGGGTCACTGATTAATCAATATTTTGCTCAAACCGCTTGCCGTAAAAATTGGAATTTTGGTATACGGATCGACTGCAAGGTGTAGAGGTTCGGAAAAAAGGGATTTTTTAAAACTCAAGTTACAAGGGGATAAAACCACCCCTTAAATAATACAATATTTTATTTAAGAGACAGTTAGTTTTTAGAAAAATACTTGATTAGGTGTTATTTATTTTTATTTTTTAAAAATGTATGCAAGGTGTGTAAAAAATCGTGTCACTCTTGGCATAAAATACAGAATTTTGATATAGAGGTTCATTGTACGGTGTAAAGGTTTGGTAAAAGGGGATTTTACGACCCTCAAATTTCAAGGGGTGAAACCGCCCAGCCCCTGCAATATTACACTTCTTATTATTTACAAAACGGTTAGTTTTTCAAAAAAAAAAAAAACTTTGACAAGTGTATTTTATTTTATTATTTACATTTTTTTATGTATACAGAGTATTATATAAAAACGGATCTTAAGAGGTACTTACATAAGATGATTTAAGTACCTTTTTCTACCCCTTTCATTGTCGACATACGCGAACGAAGTCGCGGGTACCCGCTAGTAGTTATATATGTAAAATAGTCAATGTACCCTCAGTATCCGTTAAATGTTCGTCAGTAAACTAGTACTATGTACATAATATGATTTATTTTAGTACCACGAATTGTTTTTTTAAACATTATTTATTTTCCTTTTACAATATACAAAAATCGGTAAAGTGGCGTTACCCGGAACTTTCCTCGTAACTAAATTGGTAATCAGTTTATAAACATTATATAATTCTTAATATGTGTCACTTTTCTTGATAAAAATAAGTATGTATATCTATATATAACCCATATATTTACTTTTTTATACAGTTTTTGCTACATTTTCCTATTGTTTTCGTAAAGCCAAAATACAACTGTTATTGCGTATACGGGGTTATTCACGGTGAGTGTCCTATTAGAAATATTTGGAGAACCAATGAACAGACTATCTTCAACATTTGTCTATGGCCATAGGTGAACATAAACTCTATTTTTAAAATATTTTAAATTATGCGGTATTGCCACTTCTAGCTCAAACTGATAGCAACATCCGTTTTCTAAATGGAAGGCCCTGTATATTATTGCAATTTTGTATTAGTCTGAAAATTCTAAATATTTTTTGTGATGTTTCCTATACCTAAATTCAACTGTTTCTAGAAAATGACGGATGAAAATTGACATTTTTGATGTTTTAAAGCTTTGTAGCTCCTAAACGACTTAACTTGCAACAAAATAGATTTCAATTTACTATTTTTGTTTTTAGTTGGCTATCTCCTGATACCAATTTTAAATTTGACAGAAGCTGTCAAAAATTTTTGAAGTTAAAATGGGTATCAGATGATATGTAACTAAAAACTAAGATAGGAAAGTGCAATCCATTTTGCTGCAAGTTAAAGCGCATCTCAATTTTCAGGTGCCATTTTCCCAAAGTCAGTTGAATTTAGGTATAGGAAACACCATACAAAAGTGTTTATCATAAAGACATTACAAAAATGCAATAATATACAGGGCATTTTATTAAAAAATAGATATTGCTATCGGTTTGGGTCAAAAGCGGCAACACTGCATAATTTGAAATATTGTAAAAAGAGAGTTTATGTTCAATTATGTGTAGAGCCAAGGTTTGAAAGTACTCTGTTTGTTGATTCTTCAGATACTTCTAATTGGACACTCACCGTGAATAACCCTGTGTATATACAATATACCTTTATCGATCAGATCTAATATACATACGTATATACATACATACATTAATTCACTTACCATACCTATTAAAATGAAATCACGGCTAGGTTACCCCAGTATAACATTTTTTAAATATTGTTTATGTTTGCTAATTTAAATTTATTTTAATATTTGTATTTTTCGATGTAATTAAAATTACATAAACCCAAAACTTTTAAAAGTTCTGTGTTTTTGTAATATTTAAATATTTTCACATATATTTTATTTTGTACTTTCCAGCAATATTTGGACTTCACAATATTGTATTATCATCGGGTTGTGTATGTGTACCAAATCTCGGTTTATTCCGATAGAGGGAACTATATTACCATTATATTTTACGCACCATGTATATGTAAAAGACACTCACGATTGAACATCTAATATTATATCGTGATCCAGTTAATATATGTCTACCAAATTTCAGTTAATTCCGGTTAAAAAAAACTGTTTTGTACCACTTTGTATTCTTTACGCACCCTGTATCAGATATTTACGATTTGAAACCATCATATTGCATTGTCACTGAGTTTATATAGGTGTACCCTGTACAAGACAAGATATTCAACACCATAATATTGTATCGGCAAGTTTATGTATATATACCAAATCTAAGACAATTCCTAAAACGGAAACTTTTTTGAATTTATTAGCAATATTTTGTAAGCACCCAGTATAAGATATTCATGATTAGACAACATATTATTGCATTGTTAACTGGTTAATGTACGCATACTTAATCTCAGTCACTTCCAATAAAGGCTTCAAAATAAGTTGCAAGATTTAACCCAAATATTTTATGAGGCGCCATTTTGTTATGCTATCTTGGATTGGTACCAAAATTTTACCAGTTTGTCTCCATGTCACAGTAAATTTTTCTGCAAAATTTTAGATAAATTGAATAAGTAGTTTTTCAGCAATATTTTTTTAAACATTTAACTAGGCCTACATTTTGTTCCCCTATATGGATTTTTACGAAAATGTTAGCAGGTCATCTCTATATGACTATTAATTTTGGACCAAAATTTGAAGTCAATCAGATAAATAGTTCTTTAGCTATGCCGCGAACAGACTGACATACCGACGGATTCGAGAAAATATGTTTTTCGGCATCTAAAAACCTTGAAATGTAAAGATCTGAAAAAATCTCGGAGGGCGCTTTTTTCACGATTACATACTTTCCTTTAGGAGGAAAGTAATACAAATCCCATGAATTTCAAAAACTAATAATGAATGACTGTACGATATTTTGAAAATATGTTATCGGTTATTGGCTAAAAACGTATTATTTGTTAAATAAGTATATTTGGCGGGACATACAGTATCTAAGTATTAATAAAAATACCTACATATATTCATTAGGAATTACTTAATATTTCTAATAATACATTTAAATTCCAAATATGTTTTTACTTTTTTTCTGAGATTTTAAGATATTATTGAACATCATTTTACATTTGTATCTCGCAAACCAACTAACCATAATTTTAGAATATATTTTTATTTGTTTCAAAAGAAATATTAGCGGTAATAAATAATGAAGTTGGCGCCACCACTGTGCGAAGTTGGTGGTATTGCCCATACAAAGAATTTGTATTCCAAATGTTTTTTTAACGATTTCAATTGAGATCGTATATACTTTACACACACACACACATATATATATATATATATATATATATATATATATATATATATATATATATATATATATATATATATATATATATATATATATATATATATATATATATATATATATATATATATATATATATATATATATATATATATATACATTTGATATAACGTATCGTTAAACCGGATTAAAAAATATTCTTTAAATATCTTATACGTACATCTAACGCAATAACGCACCAAACAACCATGGACGCCAAGAGAAAATCTAGGTCCGGGAGTAATGACGTGCCCCAACGAAAATTTTCTGGGTATAGTAAAGTTGTCCAAAATGGCCAATACCTTGTATTTTCTTATTAGAAACTCCTAAATGTAAACTTGACCAAAAAAAAATTGATTCATCTTTTTTCACGGGAACTACTAAATTATCTTATCTAGATTATTACTCTTCGATCGTAAATCGTACGGTGGGTAACACTGCCCCACATCGACCTCCCCACGTACATAATTTTCAGAAAAATCCAGGCTCCTTGGAGCTCGAGGGAATAACCCACTTATATATATATATATATATATATATATATATATATATATATCTTTCGACAGGCCTGCAAATGATAATTAAATAAAGAACTGATAATTTATTAATTTTGGGACTCACCGACTTAGTACTAATTCAGAATTACTAATTGTGATACATTAATTTGACGTTCGCCATTTTGGCGAGTCATAAACGGGAAGAACAGCGACTGTCTTCCAATCATTCTCTATTTTAAACCGCCATCATATATGAGGTATTTCCCGAATAACGAATATTTGGCATTTGCTGAGCGAATTGCCGAAATGCTTGCCGAGTGGCGAGTATATATGCGTTTATTCGCTTAATGTATGTTTTGACTCGGCACAAACTATTGAACATCAATCGTGAAAATAACTATAGTAAGCCGTTCATGGTGGTATGAAATCGCCGATTAATTATTAATCGCTGCTCGCTATTCGCCGAGTGCATGGCACGTGTGGCGCCGGGATAAGCACAAAATAATAAGGAACTGAGACTAGGAATCCCAGTATTTTGTTGCTTAGAGCCTTTATTCATTGACATTTATACATATAATTATTATTACAATTTTTCTCAGATACAGTTTGTTTATTCGTTACAGGATTTCAGGACACAACTTGGCCAACGAATATAAACTAATATACACCTAGGATATATTAGAATTTTCTGCCGTTGTTAAATACTTTCTAGGCCTATGATTTCAGCAGAAACTACTATGTCCTGACTGACCTTAAGAAATACAGTTTTGATACTATTTTGGGATATCTGACTCGCTGAGGTACACCGTTAATGAGAATCTAAATGCTACATAATTTCATAACCTGATTTTATAAGTACACTTTTTTACACCAACCCAAAAAGGCCTAAACAGGGCTAACCAAAACGCAGTCCGATTTTTACATACAAAATTATAGGTTTTGTTAAAAAAAAGCCATCGCCCGCCGGGGATGGAACACACGACTTTCGTAATAATCCAGTACCCTACCACTGAGCTAGCAAACCTCATACAAAAAACATAGTCATGAAATCAACATGGCATTAGTTGCTAATCAGCTATAAAGTCACAGAAGAGTAAATACATTTTTTATTGTCATGGTTGTCTTATTGGTTGTTCTGTACTTTCAGCTAATATAACTTTTACTTCACTTGTAAAATGGGAACCATCGTATTTTGGACCTCGAAAAAACCTTATCAGAGCTTTTCGAAAAAAACTATTCTTCGCAATAGAATATTCTATTGCGAAAAAAACTTCTAGAAAGTTCCACTTCTGAACTAATTAAAATCTGTGAATTTTGAATATTCCAAAGAGTTTAGGACCTCAAGAAGACATTTCAAGACAGTTTCTTGAAAGTTCTACATATTCTAAAACTAAGCAAGAATCATTCAATTTGATTTTGCCGGCGTATTTAAAAGAAAAAAAAAACCTAAAGAAATAAAAGTGCATGCGTAACACCAAACAACAGATAGCTAAATTGGAGGAGCAAGTAAAATAGATTGAGGAACAAGTCAACCAAACTACAAGTTGAGCAAGATAATCTTATGAAGAGGTCAACTGGTCAAGAATTTAAGAGAAAACAAGAAAGAGAAGCGGATGAGCCAAAAGACAGCAAATATAGGAGGGAATATTAAAATATCTGTAAAATTTAGAGTCCAAAAACCGAAAGAACAGGATCGGCTCGAGAAGATTCTAAATGAACAAGAAACTAAAAGGACAGATGGCAAAGAAAAGCATTTGCTCTCGCGAGCCAGGAAGCAACCGCAATCACCCAAGTTTTTGTTGAAGAAGTGGACTGTAGACATTCCACTGGAGCTTCATTCAGATCAAGAACGAAATTTCGAGTCAGCTATTTTTTAAAAAGTCGTGAAAATGGGTGAAAACATGGGTATATGATAAACTAAACAATACCTCTATATTCAGAACAATCGTCGCGCATACAATGTTCAGAAGAACATTACTTCATTTCTTTATGTGGCAAATAATCATAAATTTATTCATTTTACTTTTTAGTACTTTTTCGGAATTCTCGAAAATCTCACTGTGATTATCAAAATAGGACTTCTTTCTAAGGTAATTTATTCAGTGGTTAATTTACAATCTTCCTATTCGTCACATTGATTCGTGTTTTGTGTACGTGAAGAGAACTAATAAAACTAAACTGCTTCATGCTTCAGCATATACTGCTATTTTACTTGCATATAAGCTCCGTTTAAAGGTAAAAACTAATTATCACATGTTGCGATCTCCCATTTCAAATTCATTTTTAAGAACCCATATTTTATGTTGAAATTCTTATTAATTTGGCTCAGGGACGCATTTACAATTTTTAGAATTTTCTTTTATAGGAGATCTTAGTGAAAGAAAAAATGAACTATGGTTTTTAATCGATTCATCTCAGAAATTACAGTATTTAAAAAAAACAAAGGGACCATTTTTGTTTAAGAGGATATACTATCTTGGATTTTTTACATTTACATATTTGCTCTATCTGAAAAACAGATTATTGTAATTTCTTTCTCACTCGCAGACTGTCTGCCAACGGAAACTTTGATTAGTCCAAAAGTGCCCTCAAAAAGCAACAATTCCAAAAAAAGCTTTCTTCCTTCATGAAGTTAAAAAATGTAGAGAAACGGTTAAGTTTGTTAAAAATAAAGAACGGTTAAGTTTGTTGCCTGTTTCGACTTCTGTTCGTCATCTTCTGTTAGAGAAAGTACCCTGAGACAGTGGTAAAATTGTTGTATAGGAAAAATACAAAGTTGGAAAAGCATACAAAACTCAAGTCCAAAATTCGGATGAGTGTATGTTCCATCGGTATGCTTTTGCGTATCGATGGAACAAACAATATTTGTCGCCATGCAAATATTAGTACGGGGGGCGGGTGAATAAAACTAAAAATTTAATTGTAATATTAGTGTAGAGGTGGGTGAATAATGTATAATGTATTCGATACTTAGTTGAAAAAAAAAAACGTTCGTGCTATTTTGTTCATAAAGTAAGGTTTTATTGGGCGAGTTTTTTTTATATCCGAGCGAACTTTCGAGCGAAGCGATAAATAAAGCGACGAGGTCAATAAAGCCCGTTTATGTACGCACATCATACGAGATTTTATGCGCGATTGCAATCAAATGGCGACACTTAAAATATTATTTCTTGTAGGTACAATTTAAAATAAAAATGACGAAATAAAAAAAACTCGAGAAGCTTACTGTAGATGTGGTTATTAGATATTCACGTCGTTTTGTTTTTAATTGTTAAACACCGTCAGTTTTAAAAATGCAATTTGATCGATAAGGAAGTTCAGAAGAAATAAATAATATCGCGACTGCAGCTAAATAATGTTTACTGCCAACAAAGTTTAGTTAAAAATAGATCAGCAACTTTCGAAAATAATATTCTTGCGTATTTAGACATCTATTTTTGCCATTACAAAAGCTCATCGCTGTGGACCGAGTATTCTATGTTGCGATCTACTAGCATTATCCCTTATTTAAAAAGAAAAGCAGAACGAAAGCTGATAACAAGGAATCTTAATTTAACAAATGATAATATCCCACCTAGGATTGCCCAGTGTCCGCTTTAGTGCCTATGTGTCCCTTGTCCCGCTCTGTGCTTGAGCGGGACGCAGTATGTTCCGCTTTTTAATGAAAATAAAAAAAACATTATTTGTAATAAATTTAGAGTGATTTTCAGAAGATTAACTGTTATATGCAAACACGACCTAAAACAATTTAAAAATTTGTTGATAGTTTAATCCGTTTCTGCGTTTTTAAACTAAACGCAGATATCTTTACAGAAACTGGAGCAGTTTACTTGCATACTTCACTGCGATGATAACTTACTTGCCGCCCCTCACAGGAACACATTTTAAATACGCCACTGGGTACCTATGTTAAATTTTAAAATGCTAATAAGGAAAATGTCTAGCTTTTTTTTTGACATCCCGCTCTTTGCTTAAGCAGATCCTGCCAACCGCCAATCAGGCCTTGGCAACCCTAATCCCGCCCCTATCGGGTAGGATGGAAACAATAGTCGGTAGAATCTGAATTATTAGAATTATAACAAAAATATTAGCTATAACTTATAACAGAAGGACACAAAAATGTACTCCATGCGCCCTAATTTTACGAATGCTATTTGATGTGAAAGGCGGTTGCGGGCTAGATTTCTAAACCTATTCGACTTGTCATTGTCAAGTGCCCAGTGGTCAGGAATCGCCGGCGGAATATAAAGAGAGTTTGTTTACTTCTAGACAAGCCGCCGCACGGTGGAAGGGATGAGATATCCAGTAAGACAAAACTCCATACTACAAGTTTCAGATAATTACCCTTTTTTGCTCTAGAACTAAAGTAAAATGTCATACTTGGTTAATGCGTATTAAAAAATTACCATAGTAGGCCATGAACCAATTAAAAGTTATCCAAAGTCATCTGTCACTCTAGGCGTCTCAGTAATGTTTGCTTTGATTGCGAAATAACGCATATTTTAAGTTATCTTAGTTTACCTAAAATTACATATAAAAACTACCGGTATGGCAAACGGACAGAGGGGTATGTAAATTTTAAATTAGTGTAGAATTTTTTCCTTTATTGCATAAACTTTCGTCTCTTTTTAAAACTTTATAAACATATGCATCAAAACAACTTTTTCTTCAAAGTTGAACTACTCTGGACATTTAAAAAAATAGGTAAAAAAAGGTATTTCTGATTTTCATATAAAACTGAAGTTTACGATATTCTGTATAATATATCCAAAAATGGTTAGCCTCTATTTGCCGGTTTTTGAGATTTTTAATATTTTATGATTCTCACGCAGTTATGTTAGTGTGAAAAATGATTTTTTGTACGACCTTAAAGAAATTTATTAAAGATTTTATATTTTTTATTATGATTTGGTTCATTACTAAATCGCTAGAGTCGTAAGAGGGCATGTTTATGATGGAGAGGTCCTCATACACCTCATAATTTTGACCTAGTAAAGGAAAAAATTAGTTTTTAATTAATACAGATAACATTGCTTGTTATACAATCAGAGATATGCAGAAACTTTCTTGGCTATAGTCAACATTAAAACTTTACGTAAAAATGCTACTTGACAGATTTTTCAGTTATTTATTCCAGGAATTTGCCTGGCTGTCACGTGACTTTGACATAATTTTAAAAAAGTTTCTGCATAGGTCCAAATGTATTCTTTGCTAAATCTGCGAGGGATATTTTGGAAAATATTTCGTATTACAAAACAGCTTTCCTTTAATATTCCTGGCTTGACCCCGAATCGTATTTTAGGTATAACTCGGCAAGAACTTTTTATCGCTTTACGGCAAAATGGCAAGTTTTAGCCTATGTCCAAGGAATCCAAGAAGTGCCTTAAAGATTATATTACTAGCAGGCTTAATAATCAAAACCTCGAAAATACTAAGTTTCTATAATCATCCATTTTGACTTTTTTATCCGATTTAAATAAAAAATGGAAATCATGTCACAGAACATACACAAAATTCGTTTCTATATATGATTCTTTCTTCAAAAAGCATTAATCTGTCTAGGTTATTTCAAATAAAGAAAACGGGTGGTAGACCGACAAAACATTTTGCCGAATGTTCAGCTCGAACTAAAACATGCAAAATTCAAAATCTTGTGGCCAGCAAATCAATACAAGAGCTAGCCACAGCTACCAGAGTAAGTTTGAATCTTCCTGGTAAAAAAGACGCAGCCTTTTTAGTTAAACAAGCAACATCTCAAACTAACCAGGCAACTGAAATAAAAAATGCTTTTCTTGATAACCAAAAAATCTCAAGCAGTTTTAGCCACGGAAGCCTTGGCATTATTAACTGACCTAAAATTAAGTAAAAACCAGTATATTTCACTACGAGCTAGGTTAAAAGAAAAGGGATATAAAAATCTTATACCATCATATGATCTGGTTCAAGTCGAGAAATGTAAATGTTATCCCGCTAAAGAGGCTATAAAAATAACGGAGTCTTCAGCTGAGATTCGATTACAGCCACTACTGGATATTACTGCGCACAGAATTTTAGAAGTTCAAAAAGATGTTCTGGAAGCTTATATACCAAAAGAAAAACCTACAGAGTTGCAGTTTATACACAAATGGGGTATTGATGGGAGTTCTGGGCAGGCCAGCAAAGATTTTTGGATCAGAATGTGAATGATGCAGATTTACTCTTAGTTTCATTGGTTCCACTTCAAGTACGACACAACTTATCAGACAAACCGGATACACAAAAAATTATTTGGAAAAACCCTAAATGTTCATCTACAAAATTCTGTCGTCCAATAAGTTTTCAGTTTAAAAAAGAAACAAAAGAAACCACAAAATTTGAAGTAAATAAAATAGAGAACCAAATTATAAATTTAATTCCAACTGTAGTACCCTTTCATCAAACAAACATTATTATAAATCACAAATTATTCCTTACTATGTTGGATGGCAAAGCAGGTAGCAACTTAACGGATACGTCAACTCAAACCTGTAACATTTGTAAAGTTACACCTAAACATATTAACAATTTGGAATATGTTAAAGAGCTGCCCGTAAACAAGGACAATTATAAATACGGGTTATCATCGTTACATGCCCATATCCGTTTCTTTGAATGCCTGATTCATGTAGCTTATAGATTAGAAATAAAGAAATGGCAAATAAGAGATGCACAAGAAAAACAAAATTTTGAAATCAGGAAAGCTCATATTATTGACCAGTTTAAAAAGGAACTTGGATTATTGATAGATCTTCCTAAGCAGGGTGCAGGATCCACCAATGATGGCAATACTGCGCGCACTTTTTTTGAGAACTATGAAAAATCAGCTTTAATAACAAACTTAGATCAGACTTTAATATGGAGATTTTATATTATATTGCTTGTTATATCCGCAGAATATGAAATAGACACTGAAAAGTTTCGTAGCTATACTTACGATACAGCAAAACTTTTTGTTGATCTATATAATTGGTACAAAATGCCCCAAAGTGTTCATAAAATTTTAATTCATGGGGCAGACATAATAGACGACTTTATTCTGCCAATTGGACAGCTCGCTGAAGATGCCCAGGAGAGCAGGAACAAGGACTACACATTTTACAGGGAGCATAATACGCGAAAAAACTCAAGAGAAAATACAAACGAGGATTTAATAAAACGAATGTTGATAACGTCTGATCCAGTCATTTCTTCCATGCATCCATCACGATCATATAAATCTCTAAAAGAATATCCTTTAGAAGCCAAAGCGTTATTTAAATGTGTTGAAATTCCTAATTTATAGTTGATTCCTTTTATTACATTGTTACTTTCCCAATATACTAGTTTGCTTTTGCTTAAAGAGTTTTATTTACTATTTTTTTGTACCAGGCGCGTGTGGTGCAGGAATTTATAGAAGGGATATCTCATAAAACTTGTTTCTTGGGGCAGCATATATTAACGTTTAGGTAGAGTGTTAAATTAATTTAAATTGGGTACCAAAATATACCAAAATCCTAATAAATAGCACCCCAGAAAGCAAGTTATATTAGGTTATTCAAAATGATCCATCTTTTTGCAAACCCTGTATGATAATGAAAATATTCACTAGGTTTTAGTAAATTCTTAATTATTTCTTCACTTTTGGTCAAGATAATTCTATTCCAATTCTTATGAACCAATATATAGTTTTGTCTTACTGGATATCTCATTCCTTCCACCGTGCGCCGTGTTTAGATAGGTGTCAGTCACTCGGAAGGCTGCGATTCAATTCTCGTCTGTTTACATATTTTTTTTTATTTTTTCAAATTAAAAAACATAATTTAGTATGTAATAGTATTTTAATTATCGCACTACATTTTTGGTTAAAAAGCGACCAATAGGAGTCCAGGGTCCGTGTAGATTGGAGGCTAATACCGTTGGGAAGGCCGATAATTATCGATGTATTCAAAAAAATATTGCAATTGCAAATCGCAGTTTTATATATATATATATATATATATATATATATATATATATATATATATATATATATATATAGTGATATGGGAAAGTAGTCTAGGAGTATCTAGTAATATTGATGATAGGTAGCTGGCGACCTCTGACTTGGATGGTCGGGGTACAGAAAATATAGCTACTGCGTTTAGCTATATTTTCTGTGGGGGGCATACACAGATTTGTTGTAACAATTATTATTTGAACATTATTTTCTGAGAAGTGAGAAAAACGATATGTACCTAAAACAATTAATATTTTAGGTGAGTAACTCAGATTTGATCATATGCATTTTCAATAACTTTTTGTTGAAACCATTTTTAGATAAATTATATAATAATTGTACGCTTAAATCTGTGAGGCAAATAATATATGTTAAAAAATTGAGCAGGGTAGGATTACACAAAGGTTACAATTAATATCACAGGTCTACTTGGTAATGAAAACAGGTGCAAAGCAAATGAGTATTTATTCCTTACCCTATTTTTTTTATCTTAACTATGTTCAAAGAAGTTCTAGTAACTCAATACTTTTTTAAGTATTTAAAAATTAAATGCCCAATAGTAATAAAATTGAAAATGATGAAATACTTCTGGCCTTCTTTAAGCATAGTTTCTTTAAGGCACCTCCCAGTGGGCTTATGGAAAAGTGGAATCGATCAAATAGCTTGAAAATTTAATATAATCTTATCGTTGTCGCAACAAAATTGTTTGAGCGTTGTTTGAGCTACAGGACGTCAAAGTTAGGAAAAAACCCCTATTTTTAATTATAAAAAATTAAAATAAATAGGATATTTTTACTGGATTTCAATTATAAATTAAACTTGAGAATATAATCTAATTTACCTGGGTATTACGATATATGTTTTCGCAATATACGGGGGTAACCAACATATAATAAAGCAAAGAAATGGCGAAAACTCCCAGAAATTTTTTTTTAAAAGTTGCATTGTTAAAAAAATATTACTTATGAATTGCAGTAGTACAGAGGAGTCACAAAAATATTCAATGACACAAGAACAGGTCTTAGTATATTTTTGCTCTGTTCTGGAAAAATTAAAATGCAAGTAGATATTTTTGGGCACTCATGCACGTATGATGTTTTAAATCAATTTTTAAGTTTAAATTAATTTTTAATTTTTTGATGAAACTATTTCGATATCGCATTTATATAGGTAATTTAGACAATTTGAATTTATTATGCTACTAGAAACAAATATAGAAAGTATTTTGCAATGCAGGGAACAACTATCTAACAAGCACATCTGATTTAATTACGTTACTAAAGAAGTTAAGCTAGAAAATTTTTGACAAAGATGTGCGAGAGGGGGCCTTTAGGAAAGAAAATGTATCAGATTTTTTTCATTTAAACAATGGCTTATTTAAGGTATATTACCATAGGAATATACCAGTTAAATCTTGCACCTTTTTATATTCAAGATAGCACTTGCCAATCGGTTACAGATTGACAGTAATCACAACATTAGAAGATTAGGGTTATTTTTAAGATATCGAAATGCAATAATGCATTAACTTTTCATAGAGTATGCTAATAAAACAATTTAAGGTTATTACTGTAAAAATGTAAGTATTGTGGCTTCTATTCTATTGTATTTATGATATTGCCGGCATGAATCTAATGTTGGATTTCTGAAAGATTCTTTACTAGAAACAATTTTGGATGCTGAACATAGAAATGTAAATAATTTCTTATTTATATTTTGGGACACACGATTTTTTCTATTCTTAATTACAAGTGTTGTGTGAAAAAAAAAATAATATAATACCCTCATTAATGAAACACACTGCAAACTCTAAATTATCATTATTTTGTAAAATTAGTTATACTCTTTGGTATTATTCAATGTGCATATTTATTTTAAAATCACTCTTCCTATATTTATCGATATTTTCATGAATTCTCTGTATTAATGCAATTTATATGTAATGTTTCTTTTTACCTTGCAACCTCTTACAAGAAATCTTCGCCATTTTTTCATTATGGTTAGCCCGCGTATATAGCAAAAATATATTTTGAAATACCCAGGTAATTAAACCATATTTTTAGGTTTATTTTATAACTGTAATTTCTGCAAGAAATTAAAAAATAATTTTAAATTGAAAAATTGATTTAAAATGGCCAACATCTAAATGTGCTCACAATTTTTTTTCCAAAAATATAGCTAAATTATATGAAGATCTGCTCTTGTGTCGGATTAGTTGGGCTGTAAGGAACAATGCAATATTATTTGTTACAAAATACTGCAAATTGTCATATCCAAATTATTTATTAATGTGTTTGATCAGTCCCTACTTGTTTATGAATATTTCTGTGATTTTTCTTTATTACAGCAATTCGTATTTTATACTTTTTTATATTGCAACTCTAATAAAAAATTTTGGGAAGTTTTCGCCATTTCCTTGTTTTATTACATTTTGGTTAACCCCCGTATATAGCGAAAGAATGTTGTAATACTCACATAAATTGAGTCATATTCTCAGGTTTACTTTGTAATTGTAACCTAGTAAAACTACCTTAAATATTTTATTATTTTATTTTGAATATTATCCCTGATCTAATAGTGAATTTTTAAAATAAAGGTTTTTCAGTGACATTTTTAAAAGTGACCAATTTTTGAAAACGTCTGAACAAATGAACTAAAATGACCGGTCATTTACTTATAAGTGGGCGATTTTGAAAAATGACTGCATAAATAACCTAAATGATCGCACGTTTACCTTTATAAAAGACCGATTTATAAATTACTGTTAAATGAAAATGTTTTTTTTTATTCAACAGATCAACTTTGGTATCAATTGAAAGCTTACGACAAAGGCAACTTTTTACGCATACTTTTGATCGTTTAAAAATGACCGTATAAACGACTATAAGTGACTCAGCCATACATGGTATAAGTGACCAATTCCGGTCATTTGCCAACACTAGTTTTTTCCTAACTTTGAAGCCTCCCAGCTCAAAAACTGCTTCAACTATTTCGTCGCCAATAATATTTGCTCAGGAAGTGAAAAACTATATCACAAAAAATTCAAAGTTTTGATCGAGGACACTTTTCCATAAGTCCAATGCGGGATCCTTTAGAATAATAAACAGGAATTAAGGAAAACATGATGAATATCTTAACACATTTTAACTGCTTTCCGTATCTAAGACATAGATACCCTAAGCCCTAATATTAGAAACTCTCATCAAACACAGACTTATTTATATATAGGCCTACAGTAACAATATTTTTAGTAATTATCCTGGCTGTACAATTAGAATATGGGTGTTTCTAATAAATGTAAAATACATACTAAGCTTATATCGGATAATTCAGTTTAGTATTAGGATTTTGTCTGATCAATGCACAGTTAATTTGTATTACCAAGTCTTGTGTTATCGTTTTGAACATTTGGTTTATATCTTAAATATAGTTTTAGGTTACTTGGAAACAGAACTTTAGTTTTATTTATACTTTCAATGTTAATGTCAGTTTTCGAAAGTCTTCTCAGAAGTACTTATCCGTCACTGAGGCGCCACTTGCGGCGATTTGTAAAATATATTTTGACTGTTTTATTATAAATTCATTTTATTACATATATGAAAAGAAAAAGGCCTAACCAGGAAATGAAACCGAAGACCTCTTCAATCCCCCTGTGACAAAAATAAAAAATATTTCAAAAGATCTAGATCAGATATACTCAACGTGCGGCCCGCCAAGCTTTTATGTGTGCCCGGAGCACGCACACACCAAAGATTTCTTAAACAGAAATAACGCATACATTTAAGTAGTCATTTAGGGCATGTTCTAACAACATGTCCTGATGGGTACCCTTCATGATGGAATCGGAAAATGGATCTTTTTATAATACAACTTGCTGCTAAGAAAGAAGTATAATTTACCACATCTGTTATCATTTCACTGTATCATTCGTCAAGAAAAGTTGGTAGCACGTATCTACGTTGCTGAAGTAGACGCCGTAATGAAAACTGTCATACATATGGTAAGGTGTATTCGAGCATGAGAACTAAATTACAGGAAATTCATGTCTTTTAGAAGAACTGGACAGTAATTATGACGATGTTTTCTCTTGCATGCAGCAGCGGTGCGATGGCTACGCAGAGGGAAAGTTCTCGAACGGTTTTGAATTCTTTTTATAATACAACTTGCTGCTAAGAAAGAAGTATAATTTACGACATCTCTTATTATTTCACTGTATCATTCGTCAAGAAAACTTGGTAGCACGTATCTTCGTTGCTGAAGTAGACGCCGTAATGAAAACTGTCGTAAATATGGTAAGCTATATTCGAGCATGAGAACTGAATTACAGGAAATTGAAATTCATATGTCTTTTAGAAGAACTGGACAGTAATTATGAAAATGTTCTCTTGCATGCAGCAGCGGTGCGATGGCTACGCAGAGGGAAAGTTCTCGAACGGTTTTGAATTGTTTTGTTCCTACAACAGAATAACACGGCTTACAGCGAATTTGAAAATAACAGCTGGTTGTGTCTTTTAGCCTGTCTGTGTGACTTTTGTTCCTACAACAGAATAACAAGGTTTAGAGCGAACTTGAAAATAACAGTTGGTATTGTCGTCTCGCCTTTCTGTGCTACATCGCATACAAACTTAGGAACTCAATCGTCATTTACAGGTTAGGAATAAAATAATTACCCAAATGGCAAATAAGGCATTTCTGAAGATAAGCAAAATAATGCATTACGAGGAACTGCAAAATAAAATACTAGGCAGTTTTCCAACATAAATTGATGTAAAACAAGATGGTATTGACGTATCTTCACAGAACTATGTAATCATGTCAAATTATTTAGCCTCTTGATCCAAATAATTTGAAAGCAAATTTCAGGATTTAAGAAAAATCAAAAAGTGTCTGTTACTTGTTGAAAACTAGCTATATTGGGATATGATCATATAAAGTTACTTGATCAGTTTAATAACTTTAAAAACTATACACATTGGGAGGCTGTTTTTAAGGAAAAGGTAGGAAAGGGAATGGAGTTTTGGAAATTAGTACCCGACTACAAAACATTGAAAAATTGTGCCCACTTGCTGCTGACGGTGTATGCATCGACTTACCTTGCCGAATCATCATATTCTAAAATGAGATATGCAAAAAATGTATACAGGAATTGGCTCACTGATTCTCACCTTGACGACGTGAAAAGTGTGGCATGTAGCAATTACAAACCTGATATATCTGACATTGTTAAAAAAAAGTCACAGTATCAAATATCACATGGATTTTAAAATATCAATGAATAATTTTTGTAATATCGGTTTCATCAAAATATTTTCTTTTATTTCAGAGTTTTATTTTTATCTTATTCTATATTTTTAGTACTACGAATATCAAGATGGGATTTGAGTCTACGGCCCGCTCAAACTAGGGGACACATGGAGGTGGCCTGAGTAAAAAAAAGTTAACTATGGCTGATCCAGATCATCTGCTATATTTGGAAGTAACACATAACTGCTTTGAAAGTTCCTGCTTTCTCAGATTTATATTTTAAAATGTTAATTTAATTTAGATTTAAAAAGGTTACCAAGATATGTAAATAAAATCTACCTAGTAATTCCTTTTGCGAACCACGTACAGAAACGGAAAAAGTGTCTAAGTGCTAAACATTTTACATTGTCAGTAATGGCTGAAAACGCAGTTAAGTTTATCATAAAGGTAACCAAATAAAAGCAGAAAAAAAGGTAAGGAAGGTCTTAAAAAGTAAAAATGAAAGAACAGCTAACATGTAATGTTTAAATAAAAAAAAAAAGATAAAGCGAAACATGCGGGAACTCAACTATCTTTTCTTGAGTGCAACAATCGAGAGTGCCGAGAATGTGAAAAATATAAAAGGTATGTTAGATTATATACTTACAAAATACTACCGTCTTTCTAATAATTTGAATTATTTTTACTATTCTAAGCTAGAACAATATATTCGACTTAGATTGTTTTTGATATAGCTTAATTTGGCACATAGATCAATTTTTGGTTTCTTAAATTCATTACTTTTTAACAAAAGATTTTTTGCTTTTTATTAGTTTTTTGTTCAACAACTTCATCCATGTAATATCATATATCATAAAATAAAAACTCCGATTTACACAACTTAGATCAACACTTTATTAATTGCTCGAGAAGGAGATCGTTCTGGTGGTGTTAGCTTAGGAGGATGAAAATAATTCTAAAACGTGTTTTCTTTTATTTGTCGATGAGGAAGAAATGACTACGGTAAAAGTAGATAAGTAAGTGATTTTTTCATAGTTTATAGGAATGTCAATTTTCTTTGTTCTGATTTTTTTTCAATTCAAAAAGAATATCTTATTTTTTAATAAAAAATTAGCTACTTTCTTATGTTAAGTTATACAATTTAAGCAAACTCTCTCAAATCAGAAAGGTTTTTTTTATAAAATATATTTTATTAATAGGTATCAATAGATACATCGAACCTACATAATAACGTAAGTACCTATTGAACATTTTGGAAGATGAATCGTATGTGGTGCTCTATTGCTTTAGCTATTTTATTATTCACCATCTATCAGTTGTATCTACTTTGATTTGCATACTTTTTAAAAAATGTTCGTAATAAAAGTTTTTCGTAAATAAGTAATTATAATATTCGGTGAATAAAAACTAAATTAACAGATATATGCTTAGAATTATGATAATTTTTATTTTATACCCAAGAATATAGTCTTGGATAGAAATATACGTTTTATTCAAATTTTTCAGTTTTTTATCAACTTCCTTAATTTAATAATAATGCTTACCAGACATTTTTTAAACTTTTATAAACAATATGGCAAAAAAGTGGGTAATTTATTCGTAAAATAGTTTGTGATTAAATGTAATATTCAACAAATAATAATTCTTAATAGTTTGATAAAAATATAATGAAAATTAGACATGTAATAAGCTGTTAGATTTATTTTGAAAAACTGCATTTAAGTATGTTACGAAATTGAGGTGGGTGTATTTATATGTTGTTAATTATACGCAAATTTCGCCAAATTTTGGCGTCTTAAAAATATGCGATTAGAGAAAAATGTCCTAAGCATTTTTTTGAAATTTTATTCCTGCCCTGAAAACTGGCACTTATGTAGCCTACTATATTTATCAAATTTCATAATGATCGTATTTATATTTTTGTTTTTAAAGCGCTTTGAATTAAGAAAAATTAGCATATTAACTTTCTTACAATTTTACGTCTCGACGTTGGCCAATACATTAGGTCATTGTATTACATTTCATATTCATTAAGGATTAAGGTAAAAGCTAAGAGTACCCACACCAGTAATAAATCTTGTGCTTATAAAGATTTATATTTTACGTTTCTACTAACTAGTAAGTTAGCCACTAGCAAAGCATAACCGGTTTTCGTTTTAAGTTAGCTTTATATACCTATACCAGAAACCGATTGTACTCTGAATATACACTTCAACAGGCAGCTAGCATATAGCAAGATTTGGGGCAGCGTTGTTAGTAGCGTCTATTATCTGCCGAAGCAAGGTCGAATCAGCAGGTCGGAGGCCGAGGCAAGCATTACTGAAAGAGCGAAATTTGGAATCTATTATTTTCCATTTGTTGGATTGTTTATTGGGAATATAACCAGTCCGTGCCTATACAAACACACTTTTTTGCCATTTTTTAAAATAATACAATGAACAACGTGAATAACATTAATCTGTACAAAATAATTATGGCAGGCTATTTATAGCGTTCAATAAACTTGAATCACATGACATATAATCATGATTTTTTAAAAACTGACGTAAAAATTTTGACATCCGTGCAAAAATTAATTTATTCTAAATTAGTTATTCACTTCAATCAGCGCGTCTACAAAATATTCTCTATGATATAAGTATCATAAATTCCATAGCAGTTTTTATAGATATACTAAATATTTGCCATATGACTTGCGATTTATTGAACTTTTTCGTATTTTTCTGATTCTATTAAGTACTTAATATTTATGTTTAACACTAAATGAACAGTTTACATCCCCTATGTACATTCATCGTTAATTCATTTAATCAGTCCACAAGAATAAAGTAATTATATACGATTACTTTCTAAAAATAAAACACAACCTTTATACGTCTAGTCACCTTCGAAACAGATATGTCGTAAATACAAGAAGGGTAGGAAGAAGTGGCTTAATTGAAGAAGAACTCGAAGTTTCTCTGTGCCCTCTGGCAGGTTCTGCCAGTCCTAAAAATGAAAATGGTGTGAGACAATAATGCTTAGTACTAATGTAAACAAAATTAAAATAAATAAAGATGTTTATTAGGAGCCCAAAGTACAACTTTTACGATTTAATACTAAATTTAATTTTTTGAAAGCGACAGATACTCTGCTTCCGATTTGCATATATTTTTTTCTGCAATAGAGCAGAAAAGTCGAGAGGTCATTTTTAGGTTGGATCTAACGGTCTGTTTCCAAACAAAGATTTGTTCCGTGTAATCTCTATAAGAAATTTTGTGCTATTATCCTAATTAAGAATATTTAGTTTCTACCATAGACTGTGAAAATAAAGAGTAAAAACAGACGTATCAGAAGTAGAAACGAAAAATAAAAATGTTATAATTAAAATATTAATAATATATTACAAGTGGGGTTATGAGAGTCCATATGTTTTGTATTTTCGAGGCTTGTGTTCAGAGCTATTTTACTTTGTGTTTTTTATAACGGTTATGTGCTTTGAACCCGATTACAAACACTAAAATGAACAGCAGGTATGTTAATTTTTTTGATTTCCAAAGAATCAAGTAATAAGACCAAAGTGGGTTAATTTAATTCAGTAATATATCTTCATTTTAAAAAACTATTTCAAATATAAACGAAGTTTTATATTTTAAAAGCCAAGATAGAGGGTCATCCAATTATTCATAACTTTGCGCACCACTTTGTTAAGGGTGATATGAATAATTGACCAAATCTTTCTGAATATAATAAAGAAAGTATATTTAAATTTCATTCGCCAAAGAAAAACACATAATAGTATCTAATGTACATCAATATTTACACATTTTTTAAAAGCAAGGCAAGTAAACAACAAGATGACATAACCTCACTTACATTAAATTAGAAATAATTTAAATTATATCACTGTTACTGACCGTTTATATTTTTTTGATGGTCACTTTTACCCTTTATTTTCAAAGTTTATGATGAAAACTCACTAAAGAATTTTTAATTAGGATAATATCGCACTTTAAAAAAATTTTATGGAGCTTTACGTGAAGCAAATCTTTGTCTGGAAACAAGTGCACACCCTAAAGAATGACGTCAGACTTTTCCGGTCTCTTGAAGGTTGAATAAATACATAATTGGGAATGTAGACACTTTAGTATTTCCTGTAATTTTTTTATTTAATTAAAAACGTAGCAGAGCGCTTTCGGCTTTCGCCATCATCAGTGCCACCTGAAAGCAAGGAAATCACTTTCTTTAAACGGTAAAGATTAAAAGAAGATGAAATTATTATAAATTGAATATTTTAAGGGAAAAGAAAAATTTTATAAACGCAAAGGAAGTTGAGGAGCGAATTAGATGAATTATTTGTATTTTTTTCAATATTATATGTAAACCTTTGAATTTTCTCTTTTTGATCTATTTTCTTAAGATTCTGGCTTAAAAATTTCCATACTTTAATGACATTGTTTTGTTTTATCACATTTAATTGTTTTTACATGTAGCCAACCTAACGTAGTTAACTTCCTCTTTAGATTTAACCTACAAAAAGATTTGTCATTTGAAGCGTTGTTAAAGTTTCAAGATCTTATGGTTTAGATCCCCAAAAGGGGTGAAATAACACACCCTTTTTGTTTTTTAATGTGTTTTTATAGATGTGACGTTAACAGATTTTCCATGTTCACTGTTTTGTCTCATCATGTTCCTTCTTTGGATTTCCTGTGCTCACCTGACTAAATAAGTACATCATACATATTTTGAAAAGAATTTAAAACACATTTTTCACAAATAGCTATAATTGTTGCGATTTCCAATTATGTTATAAATTTCATAAATGTCACTACCTAGATATCTCAGCTCTATTAGCAATATGTCTTTTATCTTCACCACTTAATTATACAAATAATTCATCTAATTCTCTCCTCAACATTGCATTTTATAAAATTTTTCTTTTTCTTTAAAACATTCAATTTATGATAATTGTATCTTCTTTTAATCTTTACCATCTAAAGAAAGTGATTTCCTTGCTTTCAGGTGTACTGATGATGGCGAAAGCCGAAAGCGTTCCGTTACGTTTTTAATTAAATAAAAAAAAATGCACGAGATACAATAAATGTGGTTTAAGGTTCTTGATATAGGGTAAGGGCAATGCAACAAAACAGCTGACTGTTGTCAATATGGCTGCCATAGGACAAACAGTTGTTTACTTCCCTATGAGTCCGTGATAATTTCAAAGCAAATTTTAAGGATTTTATATATACATTTAGTGCCTTTTTAGTACATGACTTTTTTTAAAATTGCATGTTTGCTTTAAACAGTTATGACGAGAACATATTTTTTGAAGCTCCAAAGTAAGTACGCAGAGATCGCCGAAGGTACAAACAATAGATTTCTATAATTCAAAATATAGATTATTTTGTTATTAAAGATACTAAATGTAGTGTAGATCCAAAATACTCTTCTCCAGTGACAAATATGGACATTGTTAGTTACCGAGTTGTTAAATTTAAGTTATTTATTTCAAAGTTAAACTAAGTTCTTTTTTTAACAACCAATTTTTGCATATTTAATGTTTGGGCTGCACCCAATTATTTATTTTTCATAAATAAGACATATATATTAATAAAACAAACATATTGTTATTTAAATAAATTGTCATGCATACAAAAGTAAGAAAATGTATAGCTTTGTCGGTGTGAATATAATAATAGAGAGAAAAAATTATGTCTTTGTAATAAATCTGAGTGCAAGTGAAAAGGAACCCATTTTTTTTTTCAGCATAATTAAACCTTTACCATCTACTAGATTTACTTATGTCTAGAAAAAATTAAGCTACATACTTGCACTCCAGAATTATAATGTCGAGCCTCTAAAATATAAAAAAATAGTTGTTACATATTTTCGTGCCTTTTTTTAGATATCATCCAGAAACAAACTTTGAAAAGAAAGTTCATGGCTTTATTGGGCTATCTGTAATCCTTCAGTCTATTTAATTCCCACTTTTCATATAATGAATTTTTGGAGCTTCCGTCATGAATGCATATTGAGATCTTTCATTTGGTCATAGGTTTTGCCAAGAGACACTTTTGATAAATCTGGCTATATATCTAAGGAATATAGACTTTCCAATAAAGCTGTGAATTTCTTTTCGAGTTTAGTTTTACGTAAGTAAGAACTGTACATAGTTAGCGTAGCTTCATTTATACATAAAAATAAAAATTCCTTAAAAATGGTAAACCACAGCTTCTACACACTCATGCTATAATAATATCAATCTGAAAAGTATACATTAGTTGGGTCCTAATAACTGTCTAATAAACTTACAAACACTTTGAAAAATATACAATTTATTTGATTTAAGTTTTGAGATAAAATGTAAAAAAATATATACTATAATGAAGTTAAGAACTTTGATTTTCTCCTTAAGTAGGATTATCTCAGTTTCCAAAAAAAAAAGAGAATTACAGAGTTGTATAAAGGTCAAAATATTTTTTTTTATTCAAGATTGTATATACGAATAATATTAGTAAAAAATAAAGGAAAAAAAAACACAACATTGTAATATGTAAAGGTACAAAA
The DNA here is from genome assembly GCA_030620095.1 of Kuschelorhynchus macadamiae. Lineage (NCBI taxonomy): Eukaryota > Metazoa > Arthropoda > Insecta > Coleoptera > Curculionidae > Kuschelorhynchus > Kuschelorhynchus macadamiae. Next base: position 189,350 of record JAUTXW010002101.1, read on the forward strand.
TGTTTCGCACAGGCTTGGGCATATTTTAATTTAAGTAGTAGTTAAATCCTCTCTCCTTATTGCAGTAATCCACTACTTCCTCAATTTAAAATACAACGAAAAGAAGACATTTTCAGGTGAAAATTAAAAATAAATAACAAAAGCTCGTATAATCCCCTGTAAAATTTCGATTTGTTCGTTCTAAGCCCGTCAAAAACATCTGATCGATGACGTTCCAGTGACGGATCATTGTATTGCCCCATACGATTATTGAAGCGGTTTTGTTTGGTTAAAAAATAAATTGTTTTATTTAAGTTTTATTTACTAGGATTGATAACTTGTTTCCAAAACCATTAATTAAGACTACTCTCTCATACACAGAATCTTAATAATTTTCTGGATTTTTCGGGCGTAGAATAATAACAGACTTACCTCCTACAATGCTTAACGTATCCTCATGGGGACTTCCGGGACCAACTTTAATTTCTGTAACAAAAATCGCACATTGAGTAAAAATTTTCGCTTTTAATCTCGCTAGAGTATTTACGTAGGAAAATTTTCGTATAGTGCTGGAAATACTTTAAGTCAAAAAACAAATGATTAATACTTTTCTAGTTACCATTTGCACGTGTATTCATATTTCAGAGTCTTTTATGAGAGGCGGTCAGAACATAAATCTAAAAGTGAGATTAGAGGCCGGGGAGAGTTTCGAAATATATTTATACTTTCAGAAATTTATTAGATAGTAATAATAAAACGAAGTAATTGAATTAACTATAATTTTATGACACTGAGTGATATTGCATAATGACAATGATTTGAGATTTTATGATACTTAACATTTTAATATTATCAGAGCCTATCTATATTCTAAATAGTCGCCGCGCCTCCTGCACCTGCGAACTGCCGCTTCTAGCGGTTAGTCGGCAGGTTACTTCGCAGTGGTTAGGTACGCGGTGTCCTAAGATTTTAAACCTACGCGCTTACGGAGCGTTGTACGCGGTCACCAAAAATATAGAATTTGGAACAAGAGTGCGTTTAAATGTAACTTTTTGGAGACAGTTTTGGAAATAGCTTTTCAAGCTAGTCATTCTTCTTACTGCAGTGTTTATGGATGTGACGTTAACATAAATAGGGGAAGTGTGTCACCTATTCCTCAAGATCCAGCAAGGTATGTTTAAAGAATTTTTAAAAAGTTGTTTATTATTAATTTTTATTACTGAAATTTGGACAAGAACTTAATTCGGGTAAAATGGACATACTAAGGATTTTTCTCAAATATAATATAACATTACTAGTTTTGCTCTAAAAATTTACATTCAGCCGTTAAAACTATAAATGACTCCTGCCTAGACTAGCATGAACCGATTGTGTTCAAGTTGAGTTCTTTTAAATATCAATATTTTTTTGTTTATTTACCTATCGCCAAAATTAGGGATAGTTTATTTTTAAAATAAAAAATCAATTTTCTTACGCCTCAGTCTTAAGCGGGAACTGCCAATACCTACTAAACGAGTAGGTATTGGAACTGCACGCAGTGTTACGGATTGTAAGCCTTCCGCCGCTGCAACATTGTGTTAAAACTATAAGAGATATGTATTAGCATCAATGTGATTTTAATATGGAAATATGTATAGTTGAGCGCTAAATGCGAATTTTTATGAAAAATTCGAATTTAGAATGAAAGAAGTAGTGGCAAAGTGGTCCATTTTCGATCTTTTTTTGACGCAGATACCGACCCATACAATTTTTTTTTTCACAAAATGGCTGTTACCGCCTTACACTGACCCTTTGCCTACATAACTGCAAAATTTAAGATGTTAAATCGCACTCGTGTCTTTGTATTTCTGCAGCGCGTGAACCGTGTTGAGCCGGTTTTTAAATGAAATATATTTTAAGTTGCCTATAGACAGCATACTTTTTCAAGTTCTGACGTGAAGGAAAAGTCTCATATTGAGTTATTACAAGGTTCGCTTGTCTAAGGTTATTACGCTATTTATACACTGAAAGAACGCGATCAAAAATATATAAATATATTTAAAAGTAATGTACAAGTGACTTAGTAAAATAAAAGAAAATTTCTGTTAATTAAAAATAAAAATGTGGAGAAATATAAAAATGTTGCAAAATGTAAAATAGATGGAATGTTATGATAAAAAAATATATTTACACTACGTCTTTTAAATTATGGATATAAATATAATTCCACTACTTCGGTGATCGACTTGACCTAGAAATAAGCATCAAATCTATTTTTAGAATTATAAGAAAATCAATATCCCGAACCGGCTGAAAGGAAGAAGTGCGATCCGGTACTCCCTTGGTGGGAATTCTAGTTCAATTACGTGAACTAGTTCATTCGTTCTTGCTCGTTAAAAATATAGTTCAAAAAACTAGTTCATTAGTTCACATAGAATTTTTGTGAACGAGATTGTGTTTTAATTTAAATAAGACGCAATTGTCCATGGATTTCACAAGTTTTATATTTTACTCATTAAATTAAACTGTAGATTCTCAAAAGTAACACATAATCTTATAATAAAGTCTACATATGTAAACAATTTGCTATAAAACAAAACAACTAGCAATAAGCAAAATATAACTAACTAAATAAAACTAAACGTAATTGGGTATTTGGCAAATAGATTTTAAAAAATATATAAGGAACTTAAAAGTTACTATTTAAAAATAATATTTACGAAACTTTTTTAGATTTTAGCTGTGATCTTTTTTCCGCCTTTTGAAAAAATTCGTTCGACATTTATCGTTCGCTCAATTTCGTTCACGAAAAGAGAAAGTTTTTTTATTTCGTTTGCAATGACAATAAACTACTGAACGAGTTTTTCGAACCATCACGAGTAGTTCATCACAAACTAGTTCATTTGAACTAGTTTGTTCACGAACTACCCATCTCTACATTCGTATTCTTAACGTTAGTTCGAAAGACGCTTGTTTGAACGTCTCATCTAAAATTTTAAGTTTTATTTGTTTGTGGCGTATATTCTTCATTAAAGTTTTGTTTTGGAATCAGGGTGCTTTATTAACGAATTAATGTAAATATATTTTACAGTAAAATTTAACCCAAATTAAAAATATGTCGGATCTAATTCAATTTGTATATAACTAAATTGGTACCGACTTCAAAAAAGGAAGTATTGTAATTGTGGAATAATCACCCTCCGAGAGTTTTTCAGATCTTCACGTTTCAGGGTCCCTAGTTGCTACAACATTCCGTCGGTCTGTCTGTCTGTCTGTTCGCGGCATAGCTAAAAACTACTTACCCGATTGATATGGAGAGACCCTGGTGATTTTTGTTAAAATACAATATGGCCCAACAAAATGGCGTTCTAGTGAAATGTTCAAAAAAAAATATTATTAAAAAACTACTTATCCAATTTACCTCAAATTTTGCACAAACATCAAATATTATGTTAGAATCAACTGGTAATATTTTCGCCGAAAACAAGATGGCGGAACAAAATGGCGGCTGAATAAATATTTGTGGTGTAGTGACCAAGTAGCGAAATTGTGGTACTAATTGAAGATGGCCGAACAAAATATCGGCCAAATAAAATGTTTGTAATTGTGAAAAATTCACCATTTCAGGTTTCTATATGCCAAAAATATGTTTTATTAATTCCGTTGGCCCGTCTGTCGGTCTACCTGTATAGCTGTCAGTTCGCGGCATATCTTAAAGACTGCTTACGATTGACTTCAAATTTTCAAAACACATGGGATGGAACATATGGGGATGAGCTGGTAATATTTCGGTAAAAACCCAAAATGGCTGAACAATGTTAATAACATTATTACTAAAAAAACTAATTATCCAATTTTGCACAAAAAATTAAGTGTTACATAGGAATGAACTGGTAACATTTTGATATGATTTCAAGACAGCAAAACAAAATAGCGGCCTAATAAAATACTTAAAAAATCAGCCTGAAAATACTAGTTATTAAATGATCTTTAATTTTTGTGCAAGAATTAAGTGTGATATAGAGATAAACTGGTGCAGTTGTGATACGAATTTAAGGAAAATTAAATGTAAAATGGGATAAACTGGTACGAATTCAACATGACAAAATGGCGGTATTTGACAATGTGGAAACTACTTATTCAGTTTATTTTAAATTATGCCCCAAACACAATTGTAGCATAGTTAAAAAAAAACTGGTAAAATATTGGTAGGAATGCAATATGATGGAACAAAATAGCGCCCAATAAAAACGTTTGAAAAGACAGTATACGTAACACATATATACTGTGACTATTTACTGAACCGAATTGGGTCCCATTTCACTCATACTTCACTATTCCCCATAAAAAATTATAACGAGGGAAGTTCCCGGTAAAGGAAATTTACCGATTATTTATGTATGAACCTCGATTACACTGATACATTGACTGATTTGAATAAATTTTTCATGAAGTATTCAGGAGATTACCGGGGTGGTCATATAGTAAGCACGGAAAAAAAGTGGCAGCATAGCACCATTTTGAATTCCTTCCCGCGGTAACTTTAAATTGCTTTATTATATTGCCTTAAAACTTAGTGCATGAAAGGGGGGGTGGGATTCATTACTTAGTAATGATATTTTGGGTGTCATAAGTTTAAATGTTTTTAACAAATCAAATAACTTCATTCTTGCACAGAAAGTTTATGAGGAGGGGGTATTCAAAAAATATCAATTTTCAACACAAACTAATTTAAATTTTAACCTTCGAGATTGGTGATTTTCTATGCATGTCAAGATATAGTTTATCCATAATATTAGTCAATGTGATTTTAAGTACACCGATTACTTCAGGGAGATTGTGGCCAACATAGATGATTTTTTAAAGAAGTTTTTAGTGTGGTACCGGAGTTATTCCATAGAAAATATATTAAAAACAAGTAAAAATGGAGTAATGCCATTCTAAATTATTTTCTGCCAGAGAGTTTTCGCACAAACTTTTAAATGCTTTAATATATATTGAAATTTGGAACATGAAAATGTAATTAATCAAAAAATATAATTTTGACATAGCTGGAGCGCCTTGATCTAGTAGGAGGCAATAATTTTCCTGGTCAGGTTATTTCGCTAGGTAATTACAAATCTTAATGAATGTTAAAAATATTAGATACGTTTATTCTGGACATAAAACTTTTCCTATGTCCTAACTGAGGTGCGTGGTGGATGACGAGTAAAAATTAAAAAAATATATGTTCTGAAGTGTCATGTTTCATATTTTTCGTAGTGTAATATCTTCTTGTTCTGGTTCGAACTACATGCTTAAGAAAATAATCAGCGTGCACTCCTTACTGTGTAACACTTTATTCTGCCCTCTTTCTAAATCTAATTACAATGGTATAAAACTACTTAGACTAACCTAATTAATAAAATAAATAATAATTTGATGATTCTATAAACTATTACTCCATATTTACAACAATCGAAAAGCTGTGTTGGACATTGTTGCAATAAGTTATTGCCTTAATTATAGTTCAATGATATGGCCTACTTTTGCAACTTGGATTCCATCACACCTTCCCCGAAAAGCAAAAAAAAAAAATATATACATATAGATTTTTTTCTTTGTGGGATTAACTAAAATAATGTTTTATTCTATTTTTATGTATTTCTACATTCTTATTTTTAATTTTTACCACTACATTTGGATCATTATCCTCCAAAACTGGATATGGACCATTAAATAAAGCTTCTAATTTATTATTTCTACCGTTATTTTCTACTAAAACCATATCTCCTACATTATAAGTTTGACTTTTACAATTGTTTTTGTCATACTCAATTTTGCGTTTATTTTTTGATGTCATTAAATTATTTCTCGCGTCATTCCACGCTGTTTGCAACCGAAATTTGAGTTCCTTAGGATAATCATAAAAATTATATACTGGATCGACTTGATTAACGATGTTAGATGGAATATTACTGGATTTTCCAAATACGAGTTCATAAGGTGTGTACTGCGTTGACGTGTGTACACTGTTATTGTATGAAAAACACCAATAAGGAACCCAAGAGCTCCAGTTAATAGTTCCTTTCGACAGTTGCATGCGTAGATATGCACCCAAATGCTTATGGGTATTTTCAAGGGCTCCTAAAGTTTGATGGTGAAATGCTGTAGAATTTAATTGTTTAATTTTAAGCAGCTTACAAGATTCTTTAAATATATTAGATAAAAATTCGGTTCCCTTGTCTGTTACGCAAGAAACAGGAATACCGTAACGCAAAATAAAATTTTCTACAAATGACTTTGCAACAGTCAATGCCTCTTTATTGGGAAGCGGATATGCGTCCACGAATTTTGTTAGCTCACATTGAAGTGTGAGTATATATTGATTATTTTCAATATCAACTGGTAATGGACCGACTAAGTCTAGGTATACTTTTTGAAATGCTGAAGTAGCCGTTGATGATATTGTCATAGGTTGTTTATTTGGTTTTGAATGCTTGTACCTTTGACATTCGTCACACCTTTTGACAAAATCCTCAACGTCATTCTTCATGGTTACCCAAAAGTAATATCTTTTTATATTGTTATACATTCGGTTTATCCCTGAATGTCCTCCCGTTGGTAATGTATGAAAGTCATTAAGGATTAACTGACGTAATTCCTTATTTTCTATCCTTTGTTTATCTTTTATAATACTGAGTTTAAGATTTGTCTTGAAAATTTCGTTTTTACATTTAATCATGCGCATGTCATTTAAAAACTGATTAGACTCATTATTTTTTATAATAATTAATTCCGGAATATCGTGTTTTTTACATAATTTCTCCAGATGCCTCAACGACTCACCTAAGTTCGACGTTGATCGGTATTTCTGGGATATGTACACTATCTTAGAATTGACGTCATACATTAAATTTTCATATTCAGTTTTTAATTTATTATTAAGCTTTATTTTCGTAAATTCATTTTCACGTACCGGCCGTAGTTCTATTATTTGAGTTTTAGGGTATTTTAATATTTCCACTGCAACAGGGTGATCAATCCTGTTTTCCATGGAAGTATTATCACTTGTCATATTGGGTTTTGTTTTGTTATTTTTTGTCTCCGAACGAGTGATTGCGTTTAAACTGGCACTCACTTTATTATTCATTTCTTTTAATTCGTTCGACTCTATACACACACGTGACAAAGCATCCGCTGTAACATTTTCAGCACCTTTCACATAGTGGATTGAAAAATCGTATTCCTCGAGCGTTAGCCTAAATTTTGTGAGCCTACTAGAAGGATTTGTCATGCCAAATAAGTATATTAAGGGACGATGGTCCGATAATATTATAAATTTTTTACCAAATAAATATGGTCTAAAATGTTTACATGACCAAGCGATTGCTAATAATTCCTTCTCTATTGTACAATAGTTTATTTCTGCTTTATTTAGAGTTCTAGAAGCGAATGCAATAGGCCTGTCATCTGAGTTCGACAATACAGACCCCAACGCGTACCCACTTGCATCGGTTCTAAGAATAAATTGATTATCTTTTGAAAAATTTGGATACTGTAACAAGGGCGGACTAATAAGAGACTGTTTTAAAGTTTCAAATGAGTTTTGACATTCTTCAGACCATTTAAAAACTGTTCCTTTCCTAGCTAGTTTATTTAAAGGGTGAGCAATTTCTGCAAAATTTTTAATAAATTTCCTGTAATAATTTGCAAATGCAACGAAGCGTTTGGCTTCGTCACAATTTTTAGGAACTGGATATTGAGAAATAACCCTTGTTTTTTCAGGATCAGGTGATATACCTTCAGATGAAATTAAATGACCCAAATATAAAATTTCCTTTTTTAAGAACTCACATTTACTAGGATTTAATTTAAGGTTTACTTGTCTAAGGCGTTGTAGAATTTTAGTTAAATTTTGATTATGATTCTGTAAGGAATGTCCAAAAACTATCAAATCGTCTAAATAAACAAAACATGCCTCGTAATTTAAACCCGCCATTGCTACAGTCATCAACCTTGAGAACGCACTAGGACTTATTTTCATACCCATTGGTAATCGTTTCATTTGAAATTGTCCTCTGTCCGTTGTAAAGGCTGTACAGGGCCTACTCTCAGGATCAAGTTCTAATTGGTAATATCCTTGTGCTAAATCAAGGTGCGAGAAATAAATCGCACCAGATAGGGAATCTAGAATTTCCGTAATATTCGATAGCGGAAATACATCATTTTGTAGGCGTTGATTACATAACCTAAAATCTATTATCAATCTGTGACGTTTAACGCCATTTTTGTCCGGTTTTTTGGGAACTAATAAAAGAGGTGAAGACCATTCTGAGTGTGCTTCCTCTATAATACCCTTTTTTAGCATATCGTCCACCTGGTTATTAATTTCCTCTTTTTGAGCATGAGGTAACCTGTAAGGTTTAACGTAAACTGGAGTTGCGTCCTCCTTTAACCTTATTTTTTGCTTATATAAATTAGTAACTGTTAATGAATCATTTTCTAAGTGAAAAACATCCGCATATTTTTTGTATAGAATTTCTCTCTTCCACGTTAAGGGCTTCTGTATTTATAAGATCTAAAATTGTATCAACTCTGTCAACGGAGATTTTATTTTTTGTAAAAGAATAAACATCATATTTTGATAGATATTCAACTTTAGGCTCAAAATTTCGCAATCTTATTTCTCTTTCATTCACATTCAATAGCCTTACAGCCACTTTACCATCTTTCGGTCTTGCAATACTATTTGCGATCAACACTCCCTCACATAATTCATCATTTAAAATGACACATTCATCTATGAGACTGGTACAGCAATGTGTAATTATTTCACATCGGGGTGGAATAACAGTATATAAATTATTTTTGGACTCCAAAGGTACTGTTATTTGCTTATTTTGATTAAGCCAAAAAGAAAATAAAAACTTTTCATAATCGATAATTGCACCATACTTAAGGAAAAAATCTGAACCTAGAACTCCATGTATACTAGAATCGAAACTTTTAATAATTGTAAAATCATGAGAAATATATTCATTGTTCATAGTGAATAAAATATTTGCAGATCCAGTTGAATATGTTGAGCCTGCAATTCCTTTAATTTTAATTTTATTAGTTGTATTTATAATACTACTATCTTTCAAATAATTCTCAAAAAAACAAGAAATACTTGCACCAGTGTCACATAAAAATATCATTTCTTCCCTTTCATACCCGACACGCACATAATTTAAAGCATTCATATTAAAACTAGCTGTATCATTATTTTTTAAATTATTAGAAACGAAAAAACTTATTTCCTTGAGATTCCTCGCCGTTTTTATTTATGTTACTACTTTCCACATTATCAACAAAATATACACTATTATTTGAAAACTGCTGACGCCTACCTCCTCGACGAAAATTTGACCTACTAAAGCTGGAACGACCTCGGCCTTGGTACTGCGAATTATTTTGCTGTCTGCTAAAATTGTAATTATTAAAGTTTTGCCTACTCGGGTTACGAGATTGATTATAATTATGAATTTGTCTAAAATTTGTAAAATTACCTCTAGACCGATTTCCTCGATATTGGTGACGCCCACGCATATGAAATAAGTTATTAGAATAAGTTGGGGTTAAATTTAAATTTTCTTCTTTAGCGCCAGTTATCGCGTCCTTTAAATTATTGTAATTTCTAGCTTTTATTATTGTTCTTAAATCTGAATTTTTTAACCCATTCGCGAAAGCATTTATCGCCAATTTTTCATTCACCGGTTGTAAAATTTTTGCCGAATTTTGATCACCGTCCGCTTGCGCTAAGGTTAAATTTAATAAAAGTTGCTCGATAGTTTTCGCATAATCATCTATACTTTTAGTATCTTGTCTAACGTTATGCAACTGATTAGCTAAAGCTGGTGCAGATTGTTTTGTAAGAAGTTGGTTTTTTATATCTGTGACCAAAGCACCAACATTAGTATACGTCGTTTGTAATCTTAATTTCGCGTTTTGTGTTAATTTGGCCTTTAAAACATATTTGATTAGCAATACTTTCCCGTTGTCGTCAAGCAAGTCGTTATATAATTCAATAGCATCAATCAACATTTTCGTAGTTTCTTCGGTACCATCCATAGATGGCAACAAAGAAGCTGCGGTTCGCAAATCAAATTTTTCACTCATTGTTGGACTAGGATGAATGCCCAAAACCAAATCAGTCTCTGCGAGCTGTAATTTTTTTTTATCTTTTATGGCAATTAACCGACCTGATAAAATAGATCTAGCTTTATCTATGTTTTCTCTTATTTCTAATACATATTTTTGAAAATGTTCTAATTTATCGGTGTCATGCACCTGTTTACTATACTGATCTCTAAGCTGAAAAAATTTATTTTCTAATGTTTCTACGTTGCTACTTAATTTATTTACCCTATCCAAAGATTCTCTACGCTCTAATGACTCCTTTTTTATATTTATGATAAATAATGAAATAATGTTATTCAATTTATCCAAATCGCTTAAATCTACTACACTCATTAAATAAAATAATTATCAATAAATTTAAGGCAATAAATAATATCCAATAAAATTGTATAGTGCTAAAACTATGACTTACTAATTATGTTAATACTTAAGTATGTTCATTGTCCATAGTCGCCTAAGATAAGTCCATACTGTCCATATTCACCAATACTAGGGGCTTTATCAATCCCAACGTTGCGCACTAGCGGCCTTTTGCCACACTAGCACGTGCCCTCGTTGCTGACCACCGGATTGGTTCGGCCAGTGTCTTCTTTTTTTCTCGACTTTATAAGTCTTGGCTTCTTCTAATTTCTAGACGTATTTTTCTTTCCAATTCCTTTTTACTGCGACGGCAACACCATAAAACAATTAAGGTAACTGCTATCATTATAGCTACAACTCCGCAAACTTGCCAAAGAGAATAGTTACTGTTGCTACCCTCTGCAGTCGTACCACCACTGTTGCCTGCCTGGGCAATTATAACTTCTTCTTTTGACTGTGTTTTTCCCATGTTTTTCTTTTCTTCTAAAGCACCATAACGATATTTTTGCACTGTTAACTTAAGCACATAGGCTGCAGGATCGCCATGTAATATCTTCTTGTTCTGGTTCGAACTACATGCTTAAGAAAATAATCAGCGTGCACTCCTTACTGTGTAACACTTTATTCTGCCCTCTTTCTAAATCTAATTACAATGGTATAAAACTACTTAGACTAACCTAATTAATAAAATAAATAATAATTTGATGATTCTATAAACTATTACTCCATATTTACAACAATCGAAAAGCTGTGTTGGACATTGTTGCAATAAGTTATTGCCTTAATTATAGTTCAATGATATGGCCTACTTTTGCAACTTGGATTCCATCACAGTAGTTTTTAAGAAAATGAACTTTACTTCTAATTATATTAATTTGTGGACATGAAAATTTCAATGTATTTTCTATAACTACGAATAGACTGCACTTTTATACATATATATATATATATATATATATATATATATATATATATATATATATATATATATATATATATATATATATATATATATATATATATATATATATATATATATATATATATATATATATATATATATATATATATATATATATATATATATATATATATATATATATATATATATATATATATAACCTTCCAAATTGTAATCTGATTGCATTGAAAACTGTCCCTATTCAAAATTTGTATCTTAAACCAGATAAAGGCAATATAAATAAGTTCGACAAAGTAAGTTTACTTACTCAGGTTGAAATTTTTGCTTCGCCATACAAAAATATCCTAAATTATTGTCCTAAAATCATAACCGGTAAGCCAGAACTATTTGTAAGAATTCTTGCATATTGAATCTATGTCCATAAAACTTACAAAAGAGCACTTATAAAGTTTCAGAGGCTAATATGGCACTTTACTCAATTCCGCCGTTTGCTAGTAACTTTCTGGCCCATCCGGTCATCTAGCTAGAAATTCAGCGTAAGCGTTTAGATCCCTTTCTAACAAACTTTTTGATTTAGTTCTAATACTTAAACTTTTTTTTTTGGTGTTTGCTCGTAATGGAATAAGGAGGGGTAAGGGTAGATTAATTAGGAAGTACAATGAAAATTCTTTATTAAAAATTACTAACAAATGTAGGGAAGGTGGGTCAAGTTAACGAACGGGGCAAGATGACAAATTTAAGTTAAATGGACATCAAAAGCAGAAATTTTGCAGTACACACTTCCCCTGTGATACTGGTCGGCACCTACTTATAGCTTAAAAAGATAGGTTCCACTTCATTCACTACGCCCGAATTTATGATTGCATTTGTGTTTTCTCGTTAGACTGACTGGATGATTAAAATCCATTGTCAATAATGTAAATAAAACATTTTCTGTTTTAGATTTTCACTTTTATTCACAACTTGTGACATATGTTTCGTTAACACTTTCAAACGGTATTTAAACTTACTTTATACTACTATTTTGTTAAATAAGCTTGATTTTTACAAAAACATATATCCAGGTAAAGACTTTTATGGCCTACCAGAGTCCTAAATCTGGACATCGGGATGGAAATTTTTAACAAAAAAATTTTCAAAGAGGTGAATTATTCATTTCTAAACGGTCGTTTAAGAGATAGTGGGTGTTTTTACGTTTAGTCATTTCCATTGACTCTAAAAGTGACAATTTTTGACGTTTGTTAATTGTATGTAATATTTTAAACTTTTCAGCGAAAGCATGGTATTATCTAACAAATGTTCGGCGTATGGTAAATCTGTCTTATTTTTAAAAAAACTTTTTTTATGTTCTGCTAATCTCTGTTTAAAAGTTCTCCCAGTCTGGCCTATATACACTTTTGGACCTGATCTACAATTTGATTTATAAACACCGGATTTATTTCTTTTATTTGCTATTTTTTGTAAATTTATTTTATATTAATTAAATGCAGTTTTAATGTTCTTTTTACGCAGTATGGAAGCCACCTTTTCTGTAGGTTTACCGATATAAGTAAGTATCTTATTTTTTTTTTGGGTGGTACCAGGGTAAATATCTGAAAGTGTTTTTTTAATAGTTCTTTTATTTAAAATATTGCCAATTATTATTATATTATCATATCCATTGTTAACTGTTATTTGTTTAATTAGGTATAATCCCTTTTGAATTTTTTTTTGTTTAAGTGTATATTAATTAATCTGTGCATCATGCTATGAAATCCTGCTAATTTGTGTGCTAATGGGTGCATTGATTTTGTGATTGATTTGCAGGTTTGTGAAAAATTGAAAATTTGTGTTTATTTGCCTCCTTTGTTATGTTCAAATCTAAAAAGTTGATAGAGTTATTAGTTTCTATTTCGACAGTAAATTGTTTATCTTTGTGTATGATATTTAAATCTTTTAAAAACAGGTTAATTTGTCTCATCGTGTCAGTAAAACATACCAATATATGGAGACTTTTTTAAAACAATGGGTTTTTTTAGTTTTTTTCTTCCAATTTATGCATAAATAATTTAGCCAAGAGTGGACTTACAGGGTTCCCCACAATAAGCCCTTCTTTGGCAGAAGATAACTCTTCATTAAACTGGAAGTAATTTTGGTTCATGCATACTTTTAAGACATTTATAATTTCTGATTGTAGGATAGGATTGGTTTTGTTTATAATAAGATGATTTTTTGTAATTAGCAATATAGCAAAAAAAAATGGTGGCCTAATAAAATATTTAAAAAATCAGCTTGAAAAAATTACTTCTATTAGATTAACTTCAAATGTTGTGCAAGCATTAAGTGTGATATAGAGATATACTGGTAAAGTTGTGGTACGAACTCAATTGGCGGCCAAATAAATTCTTTAAAAAATCAACGTAAAAAAATCTTATTCAATTGACAATTTTGCAGAAATTAAATGCGTTTTTCCCATAAACTGATGTGAATTCATCATAACGTAAACGACAAAATGGTGGTGGGTATCAATATAAGAACTACTTATTAAATTTATTTTAAATTATACCCAAAATTCAAGGGTGGTATAAGTAGAAACTGGTAAAATTTTGGTATGAATCCAATATCATGGAACAAAATGGCGCCTAATAAAATGTTGTTTGAAAAGACAGTATGTAGGTATATGTTACTAAATAACTGTGTACTGAACTGAAAGGAACTGACTGATTTTTTTTAAATTATGTTAATCGGCGAACTCCAAAATCGTTACATTAAACATGTTACAAAAGACAATCTTGTGTAAATTGTCTAACATAAAATCATCTATTTACATAAATAACTATTATATGTATCTATTTTTTTGCATATTCAATATCCTATCGTCTCATGCTGTAACCAGACGAACGTTTCAAAAAAAAACATGTAAATTGGTGCAGTACAACTCTATCACGAAATGGCTGAAAAAGCTGTCTTAGTGTTTTAAATATATAGATGATAGTAATAACAGTACTTACTACCAACAAAAATTTTAATAAAAGTAGCTTCCTAATAACTGACTTAAAGATTAAATGGCACATGACTTGATAAATAATACACAAATACGAATAATATAAAATGACAATAATAATAACTCCCAAACAAATCCTTGACTTTTGACGATGACGTGAAAAGCCTGCCTATGTTGATGTCTTTGTCTAGCAAGTTTGTTTTGGTAAGTAATTTAATATTTTAACCTATTTCTCGAGTTTGGAAGACAATTTCTTGTTCCTTTTTTTTCTTTCATCATTGATAAGGTAATACTAATCGATATTTCGCGATCGATGACGCATGGGTAAAGATCCAACGTAACAACTGTACGCGATGTTAAATGTGTAGCCCAAATATCTAACCTGTGATTTCATTTTTTACCGACTTATGATTATTTATCACGGAAGGCACTGCTTAAACAATGATTTCGCTGCAAACAACAGCAGATATAAAGGTTTCTACGAGAAGTCATTTTGTTCATCGTGACTGACACTAAAATAAACAATTACTTTCAGTATAAATAAGTCAAAAATGACTTCAAAAACTTATGAATTCGCTTATAATTTCAACGGCAACATTCCATAAATGTCTATTTTTATCGCCCCTCAGAACATTCGAGGAGATATATACTCATCCTGACGTTACTCAAAACATCATCTGCTACAGCGCATCTCGAAAAAGTGACAATTTGATAAAAACATTTAAAAAATCGACCCTTTATTTCTAAACTCGGTTTGCGCAATTTTTAGACCTCAAAAAATATGTAAATTTACGACTCGTAGCAGAATATCTGCCTAATCGTTTTTGTCCAAGGTGGTATTGATATATCGCTACGAAAGCTCAAAACCATGTAGAAAACTTCGACCAGACTCCAGCTCAAAAGCTTCCTAAAATTCAGTATTAGCATAGATCAGGCTGAAATTTATACCGATATCTAGAGGAAGCGTGGGAATTAATTTTTGTTTGACTGGGATGCTCAAAATTAAGGTTTCCGCTGCGCGAGCCACGTCCTCATCCACTTCTCCCATCAGCCCGATGCCTCGGAACCTCGCGCTTATTAACCTGATATTAACTATATTCCACAACTTATAAATGTATAAACTTTTTATACATTAACTATTTAGTGGTATATCTGCGCAGTTTCATCTCTTAATGTTAATAATTAAAGCGACACTAAATTAAAAACAAAAAATCTATGTCTGTTTTTTTTACGCGGAAAATATCAGCAAATACTTGAATATCAAGTTGAAAACGTTATTTTGAGGCGTTTTATTAGGCAAATTTTTGCACTGAAAATAATTGTATACTGTAGTGTCAGTCAGAATGAACAAAATGAACTCTCGAAAAGGCCTCTATATGTTCTCGTCTGCAGAGTTACTGTTTAAACAATACCTCCTGGGATAAACAATTGGCCCATACTCGTTAACGACCGAATTCACAAAGTCAATATTTTGCATACACATTTAGCATTACTTAGTCTATATTTTGTAACACTCTAATTTTGTTATATAGTTTAATCTTTAAGTTTAACATTTATAATGTACTCTTTTAGTGTTAATTTTTAATGATTGATATTGCACGCTCTGTTGACCACGAGCTTGTCTCTTGATACTTTTGCCTTTTTTTTAATTACCTTTGCGAGTTTTTTTTTACTTAATTTATTTAAAAAAAATAAGAGCGTAGCAATCTTGCACACTACGGTTATAAACCAGAGCAAGGGTTGCAATTTATATGATGTTTTAGGTTTATATGTCGATTTTTGTAAAATAATATTATTTAGATGCAGTAGATTAGAAGTCGTACTATTTCATGATCTATAAAGAGGATATTATATATAATAGTGAAACATTTAACGCAATATTTTCCTTTATTTATTTACATTTTGTGACCTAATGTTGAATTTCCCAAAGCTAAAAAATCGGTAAGTATCCTTTACCCGGAACTTCATTCGTTATGAATCTTTCCTTTTATTAGGAATAGTAAAGTGTGAGCGAATTTAGTTCTGCACATATTAACACATATATATATATATATATATATATATATATATATATATATATATATATATATATACTGTCTTTTCTTCGAACATTTTTATTGGACGCCATTTTGTTCCACTACATTCGTACTATGCCACACTTGATTTCTAGGCACAATTTTAAATAAATTGAATAATTAGTTTTTACACTGGTTTTTTTAAGACCTATCGGTTCGGTCATGTTCAATTCGTACCAGTTTATCACTATATCACATTTCCTTTTTGTACAAAATTTGAAGTCTATTGAATAATAATTTTTTAGTAATATTTTTTTTAACATTTCACTAGACCGCCAAAATTTGAGGACAATCGGGAAAGTAATTATTTAGCTATGACGCGAACAGACGGAGAGAAAGACTGACCGACGGAAATGAGAAAACATGTTTACTAGCATCTAAGGACCCTGAATCCATTTTCCGAGCGAATTAAAAAGAGAGTTACTTTATACTGGATAACCCTGAACATTGTAAAAATTGCCCTGTGAAGCCCATATTAAGAATCTAATGAGCAGTGGCGGCTCATGGATAACTTTTCAGGGGGGTCAATATATGTAAATATATATATATATATATATATATATATATATATATATATATATATATATATATATATATATATATATATATATATATATATATATATATATATATATATATATATATATATAATGTATATATATATATATATATATATATATATATATATAATGTATACATATACATACATACCTACACCTAGGCGGCTTTTGAAGTCTTAAGATTCTAAGCCACTGTAGCTAACATGATTTAAAACATTAATTTTTTAATTAATTTAAACCCCAAAATCAACCAACAAGTCTCGAAAATAAAACAAATTCTATAAAAATACGAAATCGTAACCACAACCTATCACACGATTCACATTAAACGCACTGACAAAAATGTTTAAGTTTCCTCGGCGCGGCTGTTGACCCAAAATTTGTCAACGTAAGCCGTATATTATCTATGCGCCCCTACGCTAATTAAATCGGGAACACTCGGGAAAAACTCGCCTCCTTTTATAACCAGGAGGACATCGCGGGCCGCCAGCCTCGTGGTCCAACAAAACGAAACATTCGGAGATTGCTGTGCGAGGCATGGACAGGGTGATTGCCGCGGAATCAACATTCAACGAGTTTACAGGCTTAGAATAATAGAAGGGATTTCCAAATTTAAATGAAATTAAAAAAATAAAAATTATTTATTATTTACTGTCTGGAAATATATTTATTGGGGGGTCATTGACCATATGACCTAATGGAGAAGCCGCCACTGCTAATGAGCCTGTTCACCAAAACGTCATTATAGGATACTCATTTAAAAAAAACTCAAGTAGGTGCTGTTTTGTTGTTTAGAGATTTGGTAAATATAGAACACTCTTGAAAAAACATTTCTCAATATTTCCGTGACCAGTCAAGTATTAGTTTTAACTATAGAGACAGAAGAGGAAATTGCAATTAAATACATCATTTTTAAGAATTATATGAGCAACTTTTATTTCAAAATATTTGCGTTTTTCTTCTTTGAAAATCGTCTCGCCTATAAAACCCTCAATGCAAAGTGTGCCGAACACTAGCAAAAAACCTTTCACATTCCTCGGGATAAATTTGAAATTGCTCCTTATCTCTAAAACCTCAAAGTAAATAGTTTCTGGATAAACGCTTTCTATATTAAAACTCCATAAAACGAGTATTTTACCAGGAGCTCATCTATTTAACTTCGCTGAACTTAATAGTTCCTCTGGAATATGGGAACTCTCTCGGATTAGAAACTGTAGATAATAAAAGACAAGCATAGGGGAGGGATTCGTAGTGCAGTGGATTTTAACAGCATTTTACCATTTTGAATAGGATTTTATCGCGCTTGCATACTTTTGGTTTTTTTATGTATAAAGAAGCAATTGCACTATTTAAAATAAACAACAACTTTTTACATAAAAAGAGATATATTATAATTTCCAAAATAGGAAAGCTTATTTCTTCGGCACATAGAATTGGTAAGTTGCTTTAACTTATTTAGCATTTTTGTTTGTTAAAAAAGTCATAAAAACATTAAAAATGTTTAGAGGTTTCCGATTTCTGTATCGACTTTTTTAGCATTGCGTAATATGACAGTTTTAAAGCTTGGATTTTTTTGTTATATTTTAATAATTTGAACAGGTTATATTATTATAAGACAAATACATCCATCCAAAGTATTTGCAACGTCTTTGAACCAGCGTTTTACAATGTTTCGTGGAGCAGAGAATGGCCGAATTATTAAACTCTTGCCAAATCTACGTGTGGTGCTAAATATTCACAAGACTGAATATTTTATTTTATATAGACCTTCCCAGTCCGAAATCGAAACTACGTAGCAGAGATGATCTTGGGTTTTATTAAAAAGTCAGTTATTTTTTGTATAAGAACTTTTTTAAACAAATTAAACCAGCTTTAAAACGATAATGTACTAAGGGGTTGGCCTGTATTTGTTCGCTCTTGTTCTATTCCCAGATTTGTACAAGAATTTAATTTTCACCCAGAGCTTCTCTCGTACATAATTCCAACAGGTACAGATACATAGTATATCCTATAAACAATCACTTATCATCATTTTGACAAATTTAAGTTGTGGAGCTGAAATGTATACTCTTTTGAATCCGAATTCTTGTCAGATAGGTGAATGAAACAGATGCATTGTAAAAAACGAGAAAAATGCAGATAACACTTGTATGCATATATTTATTTGATAATAACATCATACATGTTATAAGAAATGTAATATATTTTACTCAATAAAACAAAAAATTCAATATGAGGAAGTTTCGGTTACTAAAAGAATCGATTAAGCCCTGGTTAACAAATTTCCTTCTTTTACATATTTATATATTACAGTTTATATAAGGTCCTAAACATATATTTAGCAATAACAATTTACCTGAGAAGGAATATGTCCTCCTTTATTTGTTTTTTATATACAGGGCGGAATGAAATGCGTCGATAAAAATATTATATTATTTTATAGGATTCCTCATCCTGCAATGTTGTTAAACATACTCTATACTTAACTCATTGCCAGCTTAAAAAAAATATAAGATCTCTCTCTTGAGCAAAACCACTACAGGCTAGATCTTAAATTATAGTTTTGTCCATCCATCTCATCCCAAGAGATTTGGTGCCTTAATTCTATTCATAAATACATTATACTTAATCATACAATGAGTTATTTGGAAGTTGTTATTCTGAAACCTTTTATAGTAAATATCCATTAAGGAAATAAAATATCAGTTCCAAAAATCTGTTAATTAATGTTCTGTGGACCTAAAACAGCAAAGTTTGCTCGGGCATGAAAGCTTTAAAAAAGTCGAACGAAATTTAATAGACTGCTTTTTCATTATCTTTTTTGTCGAAAACGTCGTTTTTTTTTTTTTGATAGGTTATTTATTAAATTTTCATTACCTCTAGATTAAATATTTATCAACCTTTTATGAATATAAATATAAACACAAATCCTAACAAAACTGAAAATAAGAGGCTGTATTGTTTTTAATGCTTTCATTTCTTCTATCTTTTGATATACCGATCTTGATGACAATCTATAACAATTAAGAAATGATTCTTGAGACTAGAATAGTCGAAGTGGAATTACCTTCCGACGTTTCGCTTGGTTTCGATTACACAAGACATCTTTAGGGACTTTTATCTCTCAAGATCAGAACACTGAAGTAGCTGTCCGAGCGATAGCGACAGAGTGTTAACATAGAATTTCTATACACATAGCAACCTGCACCTCTGTTGACATTTTTTAAATATCCGTTTCTTTTCATTTACGGGGTGTTCAGTGAAATGCTAGTACTTAGCTAGAACAGATCGAACAATTTATTTCTTCTTAATATATCGTATGTTAAAGATTTTACATCTGACGCATAGCCAAAGTAAAATCTCAATTTTGTCTGAATTATATCTCTGTAGACAAGCTTCTAATTAGTAGAATCTTATAGCGCGATCCTAACACCGGACATGGCTCTCAGGATATTGTCACCATTTTTCACACTTTCTATGTATGTTAAAGATTGCAAGTCTGACGTATTACCAAAATCTCTGTAGACAAGCACAACACTTCTAATTAGTAGTATCTTATAGTGCGATCCTAACACCGGGTATGGTTCAGAGGGCAGAGACCGGATAGAAGAGACGATTTCAATACCTTCGAGCTCGTTTATTATTCTGATAGCGTGGGGTAAAGATCCCTAAAGATGTCTTGGGCAAACGAAGGGCTAACGCAAGAAATTGGTCTGATTCCAAGACCCATTATTTCTTAATTGGGAAAAAATGTGTAACCGTTATATGTTACCTTTAATAAGTTTTTTTTGAATTCACCTTGAAGTGTGCAGAATATCTCATCATATTTTAACCGCCCTTGATCTTGGCCTATATTGAAACTATCAGAGAAAGTTAATTAAATACGAAAATGTACTTGTACATTTTTATACAAAATTACTTTGGAGTATTCGAGGTGGCTTAACTAAAAAGTATGACAAAACGATATACATTTTTAAATGAAACCATCAACAAATGTTTTAGAGTTTCGCATTAAGTTTTAACCCTATTTCAGCTAACCTACCTTATATCTAAAGTTGTTAGTCTTTTGAGCATATTAAATCGATATAAGGAGAAAAGGTTGGGCATGAGAAAATTTAATTTCAAATCTATGATATCTAGATGGATATCAGAAGTACTTCTGTTACAATAAAATACTTAATAAACTTAAGAATTTGATTAAGTGCAGCATAAATAAACAAACCCAATGATTATAGTTATAATAATTTAAACAAACCACAGATGGCGGCGATGAAGCCCTGCGGCTGTACCACATTATATATCTTTTATATGTAGTTTAAATCACAATCACATGTACCCTATATCGCTACAGATCGGCAATAATATTGGAATTTCGATTCTAGGTCATCATATTTGTTAGACCATTGGGCATTGACTCTCTAGAACTGGATTGCGAATCTACTTAAATTCAGCATATTTTTTTGCAAATTACCCACTTATTCATTATTCTTAGATTTTGCTGAATCTGCAAGTTTGATAACATCTTACTGCTAATATTCATTTGATTTTCTATGCTTAATCCAGTTTTAATGTGCTTGAATATGTCGGGCATTACCATCTGACGAGTCTGAGGTTAATATAGTAAGAAAGCTTTTACGGTTGGAATCATTTAAGAAATCTTGGTTCTTGGAGTTAGACCATGTTAGAATTAAACGTTTCGCTTGCTATTACATAAGGTATCTTTAGAGATCTTCCCTGTAAAAGATCAAAATACTGAATGAACTCTCATGAGCAGAGTTCAGGTATCTATACCTGACCTGTTCTAACCGACGGCGACGCCTGTCTCACTGGAATGATTTTCACGCTTGAAGAAGCGTGCAGCCTGCGTCTCTATTAAAATTTTCTGGATACTTGACGATTTCAAGAGATTCTCTAATGTTCTTTTATAATATTTCGAGACTGATGCAAAACCTTGGCTTGCATCAAGCATTTGTTGTGTTGAATGCTGGAGATCAGTGGTAGCGGAATGAACCATATGTTATCTATTTATACATTTTTGATGTTCTTTAACCCTAGTAGATACAGATCCCGTTCCACCTATATGCAATTTCCCGCTCAATA
The DNA here is from genome assembly GCA_030620095.1 of Kuschelorhynchus macadamiae. Classification (NCBI taxonomy): domain Eukaryota; kingdom Metazoa; phylum Arthropoda; class Insecta; order Coleoptera; family Curculionidae; genus Kuschelorhynchus; species Kuschelorhynchus macadamiae. The sequence continues at coordinate 211,472 of JAUTXW010002101.1, forward strand.
TTTTTATGTGTAATAAAGATTGAGCAAATGGTAGATCTAGGCAGAATTCTTGCAATTTTATCTGTCGTACTCTGTATAAAAGATATAACTTCACTACTTGATGAATAAGTATCCAATGCCTTGAGTTTATATACGTTTAACATATTGCCTGTTCTAGTATGGCAATACACTTAAAATTACAGTCGGTAGTATTTATCTATAATCAGCTACTTTATGGCCAATACTTATCTACAAAATCATCTCATAACTAATAAAATAATAATTCATCAAGTAGTGGTACTGTTTTTTGTCAATTTCTCCACTATATTTTTACCCGGTTTACCGCAGTCTAATGCTCGAAGGTAACAGAGATTATTATTATTTGTTGTATACTTTTTATTTCAATATTTACCTATAAAATCCTCCAATAACCGTAATTTATCAAGTGGTTGTACTTTTTCTGTCCTATTTCTGCACCATCAGGTTTATTTTTACTGTAGTCTGATTCTCGAAGATAACAGATATCCATGAGTTTAAAGCTTGTTATTCAAATAAGAATATGAAGAATATTTGCAACAAGTATACTAAATATAAAACAATAAGACTGGTGGGCTAGGCAATGGACTCGAAAATATAAATTTTATCTTGGATGTAGATATATCTCCATATTTTATTAACATATGATGTATAAAATATACACACATTTAATGCACAACACGTTTCTTTGTTAATATGAATAAGAAATCAGGTAGAAAAATGTTAGTAATTGAAATATAGAGAATAAATATATTAGCTAGCGCGTTGGAAAAAGTATACAACTAATTAATTATAAAATATTGAGACTGGAGAACTAGGCAATGCTTTCAAAAATATACATTTAATCTTAGATGTAGATATAATTTGAGATTTTATCAATATGATGTATAAAATTTATTAAAAAATATAATACACATCATATTTCATTATGAATATGGCTAAAAAACTGTGTGAAAACATATTTAAAGTAAAAATATATACAATAAATAAATAAATCTAAGTTCTATAATCTAATAAAGACTTCAATTAGATATGTGTTTTATTTAATATGATGAAAAGTAATTAAGGACAAAGATCTTTTATATGCTTCGTAAGCTTTGACAAATTTAATTGTTCGAGGGTCGAGACTGTGGAGGTATATTCCAGACGGCGAGCGCCTCAGTGGACAGCTAGCCCTTTTTGGCAATGGGCATTCTAATGTGTTTAACGATGGCTCGAATGCATATTAATGGTAACAGTGTAATTTGTTGCACCTTATGTTGGTTTATAAGTATTATGTCGTAAATATTAGACCGTCGAGGCGCACATAAAAATGATGTCACGGAGGGTCGAGTTAGTCAGAGGAATTTCAAAGGGACTAATTGGTTAGGATACGTGAATATTTTTTACCTTTAAAAATGTCACATAGTGGGGACAAACGAAATTTAGTTGGTCACATAGTTGGGTTAGACAATATTTATGTGGCTCATTGTGTGTTATTTAGGTTAAAAGAAGCATCGCACACGTGGGTTATTCCCTCCGGAGGAGGGAGGATGTTAAAATCGTTAGTGATCACTAGTAACGCACTGGCGATTCAATGAATTAGTATAGATTTCATGGGTTTTAATGTTTGACCATAAACAAAAAAACAAAAGATTTGTTAGTTAGATGTTAAGTTAGATAGCTTCGAGAATTCCGATCCTTATAATATTTCCCTAGACTAACTGGCAAGAAACTTTCTTAACAGTAGAAGACATTAGTGCACATATATACAAATGTATAACATGTTATTGACTATTTCGAGCGGCGCGGCCGCGGCGTAGGTGCCGAGTGGAATAACTTACTTTTAAGTACGTGTGTGAATTTCTTTTAAACCTTACATTTTGAAACTTTCATTTTGCTTAATTCTAATTTAAATAAATATATATTATAATTTTTAAAAACAATTAAGTTCAATAGCTTGGACGTATGGAACTATTTAAATTTATTAAAAATTTTGAATCGGATTTCAAAAGAATAATTTTCTTGAAAAAAAACTCAAAAAGATATATTTTGATTTCTTTTTGGCAAAAAAAATAAAAAAGAAAACCAAATATAGGACAAACCTATATACACTAAACTCTAATAAAAAAAAAGATTCGATACCCGTTGTTGTCCAGACCAAGAAAATATTATATTTAATCACATCGTTAGTGAACCTAAAAAAATATATTCCAAAAAAATAAAAGTTCACCCTTTCAACATTTGTTAAACGAAAACTATTTAGTGGTAATATTTAGTGCAAAATCATGGCATCTCAACCAACAAGTTTTAATAAGAAACAAAGGTCCCATGAAAGACTATACTTAGCTTTCATAAAAGTGAATCCGGACTATTGTCAGTGCTTAACAAATAACTAAACTAGAGAATAATTTAAGCAATAAAATTTGGTTTTAAGGTATCCACCCGTTGCAGACGTTTACTAGTTTCAGAGTTAAATGACAGGACTCAATTTTCCCTACCAACTTACCCGTCGCTACTTTAAATATTTTTTTAACTTCCGTTAGATTTGTTAATAATTATAAACCATATTTGGGCAAAGTCAAAATGTCCGACATCGGCGAGCATCCAAATTCCAGTGGTGTTCGGTTAAAGGGTGTAGGGACCTTGGGGTGTCAATTGGTTTCACCATGTCCAATTAACCGGGATAGAAATTGCCCTATACAAGAAACCACTTATATTTCTAATACATACAATTCCGCACAAATAAGGGGTCTTCAAAATAGTATTAATTTATTAATCGATAAAGAAAATTCTTTCCAGAAGTTCATTAAATCCTGAGAATTTAAATGATGAAACTAAATTATTAGATTGTCAAAGACTGGTCAACTAACGTCGCTTACCTCAGCGCCAAATATTTGTGAACAGTACTCTAAAACTAAATCAAAACATAAAATCTTTTAAAGAACGAACAGAACCACCACTGAACATAGACTCAGGGACCTTCAAGGCACTAAATCTTACTGAACGATAACTAGTGAGTCGCTAGATCTTAGCGTAAAATTAGCTATTGGGTTAAACAAAAGTATCAATCACATCACACCTTTAAATAAAACTCATAAAAGTCTGTTTTGTTCTGAACATCGCCTTTCCACTTTCACACCTTCCGGCAGAGCATGTCGTATGTCCGCGAACGTTTCGGATTTAAATTTAAACCATAATCAGGCTTACTTACAACATGGTATCCCTAGTGGGAAATTTCCATTAGCGAGTCGTGTTCATTACAGCACATTTAAATGTAAGTTACCACCAAATTCCTGCCATGTTAGAACAGCAAGAACAACATTTAAATTGCGTTTTCCGGTCAAATTAAAATATCAAATTGGTCCTCTCACACGGTGATGTTTTTATGAATAAAATAGGTATTAAAAGGATTTAATTATGCAGTTAATCATATCACAAAGAGGCAAAATAACTGAAATTATTAAAAAATAAAAATGATAATAAATAAATTAACATATGTTGTTGGGTTACTGGCCATAGGAATCAATCGCTACTGATGAACCACCAAGTGTTGCATACTTTAATAAGTAATAGTGGTTTCGTTGCACTAAGCTACTTACAGTTATGAAAATTTTGCAAATAACCTATTCCTCTTGAATTAATCCCATCCATTTAAAACACTTACGACTATTAATTGCGTGGAATCAGCAGGGAACAAGTAGTGGCTCTGTTTAATTAGATCGATGGCATGCAAACACAGGTTGCCCTGTTTTGCTGAAAAGTTTTACGAGTGAACAAACTTGCTCGGGGGTAAGACAAGCGAAGATTAATTAACGCGGATTAGCGCTGCTGATACGGCTTTTGCAGAGGTGTTATTTTACTTTCTATTGTTAATAGAATAAGTTAAATAATACCTTCGGGGTAAAGTTTTTAGAAATTATAATATACATGATTTTGTACACGCCAGTGACGTAACAGAAAATTTAACTAATTCTAATAATAATGATTGTTTTTAAATTTTAGGTTATTATTGCATTCTAGTAAGCACACTTTGTCAACTAATATAAGAAACATGCGAGTAGAGTCTCTTGTCCATGTCATAATTCAAATATTGTAGCCTCATGTATGGTCCTTTACTCAACACCCAAGAATATAGAACTCCTCAATATTGCTATTGAAGATGCAAACTTTCGATAGCGACCAGTTTGGTACGGTAAACTCCAACACCATACGCCTTGTTCAAGACTCTATTGATAACATATCGCTTCCATTTATCTGCCATTTCAAATAACTCGGTTAAATGCTTCATAAAAATGTTAATATAAATTGTACAAAACAAAAATGCTTCAATGCCTCCTGAAGCAAATAAAATAATTATAATGAATGCAAGTTCATTACTAGACTAACATACAAGTTCTAAGTAGTAAGAAAACTAATCTTTGGCCTGAATTACACATCAGGTGTTTGACACACTAGGCAAACTTTAATTAAAAAACTACAGTAGTTTTTAAATTATAGACAGTACAGTTTTTTGTACAAAGTTCTCATTTATACTGGAGTGATAGTTGTCAGCGTTTTAGTTGACCGAGTTTGAGATATTACAGATAGATTAGGCATACAATATCTGCTCGTGCTAATATAATTTAGTCTAAAGATTATATGTGGGATGTTCTTTTTCATTTAATATATAGTATTATTGTTCTTCTCAAATGGATACAGTAGATTTACGAATATATAGTACTTCGCTTTTTCATTGCATTCATTTCATTGAAAGAATGTTTAATGTAAAAAATACTATTGATTAGTAAATTTGATGGTTTGCAGTAACTGAATTAATAGATGTCAGAAATCAGCCTATTTAAAAAAAATCTGATTTATGACCAATCAAAATTTATTCTATTTAAAGTTAACATAAGTAATCTAAGTTAACTACATTTTTACATGCCTAAATAGTACATTGTATGAATTTTGTGTGAGATTAAGAATGCCTTGCAAAAGTCTCGGTTTGCTCCCCTTAATATATAAAAAAGTTCGACCATTAAATGATAATTACCTGGATTTATTATACGTGTACTAAGGGCTTTAAATACATATAACATAAATCTTAAATTGTTAGTTAGTTGCACTTCAACCACCAGTTGATGATGTGGTGAAGTGAAGCCAGAAAAATCTAACACCATTTTTTAAAATGGAAAACAATTTGGTAGACTGTAGTGACATTAATGGCAGCTTTAAATCAGGACTATGATCCAAGAGATTGGAGACTTTTCATTGATTCTACAAAAGTAAGTCTTGAAGCTGTGTTACTCCATAATGGAAACAAGTTGCCTTCAGTCCCAATTGGTCATATAGTCCACATGAAAGAAATGTATAGCAATTTGAAACTGTTACTGGGGATCATACAAAGGTTGTGGCAATTTTGCTTGGAATACAGCTAGGTTATATCAAATACTGCTGCTTCCTCTGCGAATTGGACAGTCGAGCACGATCGGATCACTACTTAATGAAAATTTGGCCATCGAGAGAATCTCTTGGGACAGGAAAGAAATATGTAACCAGCGCGCCATTAATTCTCTCTGAAAAGATTTTACTACCGCCACTTCATATAAAATTGGGATTTATGATAAACTTTGTGAAGGCCATGGACAAAAATGGCCGTGCTTTTAATTCATTAAAAGGAAAGTTCTCTAGAGTCAGTGACGCAAGAATTAAAGAGGGAATATTTGTGGGTCCCCAGATTAGAAAATCTTTCGGAGATGCGCAGTTCAATTCCATACTTGAAGGTAAAGAAAAAGACGCTTGCAATGCATTTAAAATGGTTGCAATTTTTGGGAGACATGAAAGCAGAAAATTATAAAGACCTGACTGCCAACTTCTTTTGTCTAACCAAACTAACCAAAAACCTAGGGTGTACTATGTCACTAAAAATTCATTTCCTGGATTACTTTCCGGAAAATTGTGGTGCTGTAAGTAACGAGCACTGAGAGGTTAAATATTTCAAACATGGAAAGAAGGTATCAGGGAAAATAGAACTGTGAGATGTTAGCCGACTACTGCGGGACTATTACTAGAGATGCCTCAGTGGTTGCTTTCAAAAGGCAGGCTGAGAAGCAGAACATAAGTGACTAAACTTTAGATTCAATGATAAAAATGTGCTATTTAATTGCTTTTGTTGAACCAACAATATATTGTTATCTGTATGTTGTATGTTCATTGTATCTGCCTATAAATTAAACTTTTTTAACAACTAATGCAGATTTTTTTGTGAGCCAACTAAATTCTTTAGTATGTATTTTTTAATTATTTGGGTGTAGTTGATTCTAAAAAATAGGTTTTGTTCAAGAAACAAAAAAATTTAAACTTGTTCCCTAGTTTTATTGTGTATGGCATGTATTTATGTAACTTTGTGTTTCCCTGTAAATTTGTTGACAAAAAAAAAATCTGATGATAATAATATTATGCAATGATTTCAATTTTTCTTCGCCTATTTCAGAAATTTTTATAAATTTGGGGTCAGGGCCTTGTTATGTTTGATGATGATACGGAAAATTGTAGGTTAGGACACATTAAAATGACCACCAAAGTTTATTTGGAATGATCTTGAGGCATAAAATCTAAGGTATATCAGAATTTGATTTAATTTTGAAACAGGTTGATTTCTTGCATCCATTGGCTCAATTACTTCAGGCGGCAAATTCACCAATTGCTGAAAGGTGTTCTTGTTCATTCTAAAGCGTTTCTTAAATTCAATGTTGCTTAGTTTTTCAAATAAATTATTTCTTTTTTGCAATTCTCTCACGAAAATTCTATTTTTGTTCACTATCAGAATCTGAAGAAAACTTTTAAAGTAAGTTTCGCAAATCAACTCTATCTATTTTTATAGTTCTAACAAGCAATTAAGGAAATAAAAGTAGGTATACTTCAATTTTGAGTATCGGTACTTCAAAAATAAATACTTTGTTTTAACATCACAAAATTTTTTGTTTTAACATCCAGAAGCTTTAACCTACTGATAAGCCTTAACTGCACATGGTGAATCAAAAGAAAATATTAGCAAACTGTTAAGTACATTAACAGGCCGATCAAAAGTTATCTGTCCTTCTTGCTCGATCAGTGATCGTCTCCAAATTTATTTGCCTCAGTGGACAACCCAATGATAAGCGCTTCCAGCATTCTCATTACCAGTTGTTCGGGTAACTCTTTGCAAGCTGGTATCTTCTTTAGTTCAGAAAATATAGAGTCCTTGGTATCTCTTAAAACACCGACAATGAAGACCGCCATTTGAACTAGATGGGTACAATCTGCGAAGTTCACCAAGCCGTTTTAGGAGTACTTGGACGTTTAATGTATATTGTGTCATCATGACAAAATTGTAAAAGCTCGCCTTTTCCCTCAAATCTAGAAACACAAATATTATCTGTATTACCAGAACTTCAAACATTAGTTTCAGATAATGAGGAAAGTGATAAAAGCTTCATCCATATGTTTAAATATTGATTTAATTTTCTTGTTTAGAAAGAGATCCCGAAGAGCCTTTTACAAATCAATTCATTTCTTTACATTTATAAGATGATTCGCTTTTATGCTATATGGAAAATAACATTATCATATTTTTTAATCATGATCATGGCATAAGAAAAAGACCAAGTTATTTTTATGACAATGGTGGTATATTGGAAATTTTGTGGCTATCTTCTATTTTAGTATTTAAACATGCTCTTAGAAATAAAAATAAACATACATTAATTACTAAAACAAAAAACTTTTTGAATATTAGTTATTCCAAACGTGTATAATGATAGGTAGATATGTTATTGAGCCTATATGATAAATGCTAATTCTTTAATTAGACAATAGAAGTCTTGGCGGAGCCCCTTAACAGGAACTTAAAATGGGACTAGGAAGGAGGAATGTCCATATAAGCAATTCGAGATATTCCATCGTCACCGCTGTTTTCCTTAGAATAGGATATTTATTATGTTGCGGCATAATATATGTATATTTCTGATCTTATATGGGTGGAATATCTAAAAGATAAAGTTAGTGTTGTTCTTAATAGCGTGTTAGTAAACAAGGATGGAAAATCTGCATAAAAGGAGCTCCAATCCCTGAATAGGTCCTGGCTTTACTCAAAATCTTACACATGGAAGGTGAAGGTTTCCTCTTGCTCTCTAAAATTCCTGTACGCGTTGGCTGGGCAATTCAGCCGGAAATTTTTGGTTTACCAATGCCATGTTTGCCATGAACGTTTTTACCAATCAGAAGAGTTGCTAGGGATAGTTCCTTATACAACTGATGCATTTTAAAAATATTAACAATTTCATCAAGATATAATCACTGAGATTTTTTTAGGCTGTAAAGACTTTTACATCCTTTGAAACATGATATTTGCCTAATAACATTTTTACATGTTTAATTAGGTATTTTATGAGGCCGATTAGAATGTTTGCACCTTTTAAAGACAAAATTTGCAATGGACGCAAGTTTGAACGTTTCAATGTTTTTCTCTTAGTTATACCATGAATTGCTAAGAATGCTTTGTAGCATACAGCAAATTCTTAAAATCTCGGATGAGTTTAATTGGGTAGCAATAAGCTTTATCATCTGTATCATTTTCGCGTTTATGAGGATGTCTTTCTTTTGTGTTTGTTGTTAAGTCCGCATGTATATGAATTTTGTTCGTTAATGTTTTCTATGCCACTAAATATATTTAAAATTAAGTGTCGTTCAACTGCATAATGTTCTCGAAACATTTGTGATTTATAAATGGCAGTCTGGTGCCTCATGCGTTCTTATTTTTAATTGTTTGGGGATATTTCACATGCGACGAACTATTTTTGTTTTTCTCGTCTTTTTGTACACACCACGGTCCTCTCTTAATCCGTTGTTAAGTTTATTATTTTGTTGTTATTATACCGCTTGCTGTACGTTCGAACGAATTAATCACGTGCCGGTTAATAACAAACAAACTAGTCTTGGGCCAGCGACTGGACTTCATGGACATTCCCGTTCTTTCTCTTTTAGAATAGACATTCCCCATTTTTGCAAATTATATTAATTTTTAAACGCAATTATCTTGTAACTATGCTCCCTTTCTCCGCAGAAGATTTATTACGGACAGATGGCACCAGTAATGCGATTGTGGTCCATCTATTAGAAAAAAGTGTTAAAATTATAGAAAGTTATGATTAAAATTTAACTTAAAGTGTGGTTTACCAAAGAGAGATTTTTTTTAATTGACTAAGAAAATTTAAAACAACAACAGTGATAAAAATTTTATAAACTCATCAAATATTCAGTGATTAAACTGTCATAAGCTTATTAAATATTCAGATTTTTCCTCTTCCGGAAATTGCTAGCAGAAAATTTCTTATTCATTACCACATCCTTATGTCTTGATTTACATATTTCTTGGGAGAGTTCTTTGTTTTATGCCTTCATTTAAAACTTCTTATAGGGATTAGTGCACTAGAGGCTAATCCTGTTAGTAGGACATAGATAAAAACATTTAAGGAGAAGATTTTCATAAAATTAATTTAAATTCTGATTATAATTTGCATGTTATCGCAGTTGAATAAAATTATAACAATTTTTTTTTCAATGTGTTTCCTAAAAACGAGTTATTTAATTTATTGATTGCCAAATTATCGTTGTTTGTTTAACCTTGGTTTTAATTATTGTCAATATTTTTTTCATACTAATTACGAGGTTATAGTTGTTTTCCTACGGTATACAGGTGTGTAAATTTAATGTAGTAAAACTCCTTCATTAAATTTGCAAATGTGTTTTCTCAAATTTTGTATCTTCTTATCTAACTTTAAAAAAGTGAATATAAAATATAATCCAACTGAGAAAAGTTGGAAAACATTTTTTGCAAATATTAATGTAGTATGTTAAAAAAAAGTTTGATATATATTGCCAACCTAAAACAATTTTCTAGTGCATCGACAGTTTTCAAATTATTATTGTTTAACATGGTAATTTTTCCATTATGGTAGTAAATGCAACATGCGCAAACTTGCTCCTTTAAACTAGATAAAAATTACAAAACAATTTTTGCGACATTGGCGATTTGACCACCGCATTTTTTTAAACATATTCCGCTATTCCAAACTATTAATCAAGGCTAACATTTTTGATCACAATAGCTGTCACATTGGATGTGGATGTTTATGAACAATAGCCCACATTATCTGGGACAATAGTAACTCAAAAAGAGCTGGTTAAAAAGTATTATGTTTGTATTATTATGTTTAGAAATAACAAGGGTAATCGAATTTTATTAAAAATGCGACAAAATTAACAAAAATATGTACGCCAATATCTTTCTCCCTAGTATACTAAGTATAAATTTTGTCATAAGAATTAGAGGATTTCTTTTATAAGTTCCGGAATTTTTTAATTTGGTCCATATAATTAGTGATTTAGGACCTGCTAGGTTTGTTTTGAAAATGACATGAGATTTACATGATAAGGATAAAACTAGAGGAGAAATATTTTGAAAAACGTACCCATTGTTTTGTAAATACTGTATTAGCTATAGTTAAACTTACACTTAAACTTAAACAATCTAAAAACAACTTTTGCGACGTTGGCGATTTGACCACTAGAATATTTTTTATTCTATTGGCAACTCCGAATATTTTAAACATATTTAGATAAATTTTGCTATTCCAAATAATAAATTAATGTTTTAGCGAAAAACGAAATCAATCCTGTACACGAAAAGTAAATCTATTTTTCTGATGAAATTTGCGACTTCATAACAACAGTTTGATAATGATGTAGACGAAACTACACTTAGTGGTTTATGGACACTTCTAACTATAACCAAGACCAATTCTGAATATCCAACAAAAGAAAAATAAAAAACTCCCTATAATAAATTCAGATTTTGTTTTCTTTCAAAAGAAAGTTCACGGCGGACTCTAACATGCTGGACCGACGTTGGTTCGACTGTCTATAAATTAAAATCGTCCTGCTGGCAACACTGCGCCAAATCTTGCTAGATACGAGCTGCATATTACGAATAAATTGCGACCCGTGCGATTGTTGGGGCAAATTTATAAAGCTGCTTAATGAACTGTGTATTTAGATTGTATAATACGTCTTCGCTAAACTAACAATATGTAGCCATAGCCATAGCTTATTTTTTATACTTTATTCGTACATCAATATCCGAGATTTTTTTTATAAGTTATAAGGTTTTATACAGCTACGAGTGAGATCCCGTCAAATTTCGACGGTTTAACTTCTCTAGATTTGGTATTACCACAGAAAAATTAGCTATAGCGTAGCTATTTTTTCCTGTGGTATTACTCATTAACTCGGTTGCGCGTCACTTCCAGTGGAATAATAAGAATATCGAGCGCATCCACCATCTGTCCAGAAATGTTATTGTCTCGTCTCGCCTCGAAATTTAGGTCGGGACGCGTTTACAAATTAATGTTCTATCGCACCTACCTGTATGTTAGTGCTTTGAATATGTCTTCTAGCCTTTTGTTTAATATGCCTTCTAACGTTTTGTTTGGAAAGTTTGCTTAGTTACAATATCTAATTTATCCCTAAATAAAAGTTCAGTTTTTATAAAATAATCGTAATTTTTTATGACATTATAACAGTGCTGACTGTACTTTCTATCAAACATCTTGCTGAGCGTGTGTACAAGTTTGAACAAATTTGAAGGTTTCTGAGACTCCCTGTTCTAACAGTGTGGTGCTTGCTATAGGAGATGAATTTTTATGCTAAATAATAAGTATTTCAATATTTTAAAAAAGTGCGTTTATAAATTGACCCCAATTTGTCTACCGGTGTATAGGTAATCTTGACCAAAATAGGCTGATACTAAAGTGTAGGTATATCGACTGATACCACAAGAAAAATGTATCTATTTTTCTGCCGATACTTTCAACTGCGTGACAAATACAATAAAGCGAAAAATGGCCGTGTTGCAGCGAAGACCATAAACGGTTACTAGTTTGTTTTTGTTACATTTGATTAGGTTTTTGAATGTACTCGAAAGTTGTGAGACGAACAGTCAGTTGAGTAAAGATTTTTGTTTTGAAAGGTTTTTCGATTAAATTATCATTATCTCCCCCCCGGTCGTTTGAAAAATAAAGCAAAAAATTTAATTTATTTTTTTCTAAATTCGCGATATAAAATATATATTCATTATTAAAAGTATGAAAAAAATAAAATAATTAAATAAAATGATTTACGGGGGTCATAATGAACTAAAAATACTATTTAGTTAATTGGCAGGTCATTATTTACGGTTTGCAGCTATTGGAAGGTAGGCTTTGGATTTGTATATTTTATATCAACTGCCTTAAAGCAACGTCAAATTCGATATATTTATTTTCACCTATTGTGGCTAGCTAGACGTTTTTGCGTTTTATTTCAGCGAGTTAACATTATTTATATGAAAACTAATTAAAATTGTGCTTAAATCATATAAGTTAAAAAACACTGGTCTGCATCGTGCAAATATCACGATCCTGGGCATATAGTTAGATTGAATCACATTATTATACTAAATAATACAATTTAACCCTTACCATATTAATATTTAATAGGTTTTGCGGACATATTTTAAATTAGATATACACCTAAATATAAATTTCAAATTGTATCTGAAATTTTGCGTTCGTGGACAATTCTATTGAAAAACTAAGAAGTATCTAGAGTATTTTTAATTATTTTGATTTATTGTCATGTTTCCTTAAAAAAATGGAATTTTAGATTATCAAATGTAGAAGAAGTATCAAGAAGGGGCTGTGAACAATTGTTGACATTTGGTGGAGTACTATTTAAAATTTAAATTACACCAGCTCTAGATTTAAGAATAATTCAAAAATATTCAAGCAATTCCATTTATATATGTATTTTTATTCCCTATGCAGAAAAACATCAATAAGCCAAAACTTAATATAATTATTTATCGTGCGCCTGTACATCATGTAGTTAACAAATTGGTATTAGTATGCTTATTATTGATAATAAAAGATATTTAAAGGAGCAAAACCAAAGTCTAATAATTAAAAAATATAGGAAAGACATTTCGTTTTCTAAAAAACACTGGTCTTTTAGATTTTTGCGATGCAATTTTTAGTTAGACAAATTCGAAAAATGTTATTGATTCATAATATCCTTTGACAGAAGTAGAAACATGTATGTATGTATTTATATCTATAATGTGAAAGTTTCTATTACAAAAAGTCGAGAGTACAAATTAGTGTCTTGTTTCGCAGCATCACTACTCACATGTTTGATATGGAACTCATTACTAAATCTAGTGTTATACGTATATACTTGGAGGTAAAAACTAATAGGTTCCTGTAAATTGGGGGGACCATCAGCTATTTTGACTTTAAACACACAAATTAAGACCCAATAAAGAAGAAACTTCCTAATACATTAAAATGGGAAAAACGTTCAGTAAGAAAACTGTGTTGAAGTATGTACAGATGAGGCAGTAATCTCGTCAGTGTATCTAGACATATTGCATAATTCAAGGAAAGAATAAAAAAAGTTGTAGCTGTGAAGAGTTACAAGAATGCGACCCTTAAAATTCAGATATTTTTCTGCACTTTGCAAAGATATAAGTCCAGATCATTCAACTTTACTTTTTTATTAAGAATTAAGATGGTTATCACGTGACAAATTTCTACATCGTATTTATTTATTATTTACGAATTATTGGATTGAATAGCAATATTTTTAGAAAAAAAAAAGCGCCAGGAGGCTGACTTTACCGATTTATGATGAATATAAGGTACTTTGTCGTCATCCTTAAGAAACAAAATGTATTAAATCTTCACCATAGAGGTATTAATCCACATATTTTGGTATGACAAGTGACAAAGTAAATACTTTTTGCGGGAACCTATAATTATGGAACATAAACGTGAAGAAAACAGAAAAACTTATTGCAAAGATGTGAATGAATTTGTTAAAAGCCTACAGCTAAAGAGCAACACATTAATGTTTTATTTGTCACAACTGAAAATCATTTATTCAAGTTGACAACAAACTATGATTATTACGATTAGATACGAGTGTGACAGAGACACATTTCAAAATACTCCGGTGGTTCTCTCAAGAACAACTATTCATAAAATTTACTGCAAGTAGCGAGGAAAAAAACAAGATTTGTTAATAAACTATCCTTGAATTTTAGGTCAGACTGACTAGATATAGAAAAAAGTCAGTTTCTAGTTTAACACCTTCTCATGAAAAGTTCTGTTCGGAAAGACAGACTTAGACAAGCCACTTACTAGCTGGATTTTCTAATTAGTTAAGTGACCAATATATTGTGTTACCCGAATGTATTTTTCCATCTGTGACTTATATTTTATTTTTGTTATAAAAATATTTTTAAGATTTTTCTTATTTGTTATTTTGCTTTGAATAAATAACATGTATTCTTTTTGTAACTCTTTTACATCTTTGCGCCCCTTTGTGGAAGTAGCGCGCCTTCTTAAGGTAGCGCGCTCCACCGGATGAGAATATCTGTCGTAAATGAAAAAAGATGCTAAAAAGTCAGACGAAACGGACGAAAATGTCACATCATCATGGTATAATAACGTGATAATAATTTAACCCGACCTTTTAAAATGTCAAGATAAACACCACCATCCAACAGGCCAAGCACCAATTCTTCATATTTATATTTTGATACGTCTAACCCATGTCACCGAAATTAAGTGTTATTTCTGCTATAAACCCTGCAAGCTTTTTGTTAACTTGACTCTACTTGTATAATAATGGCAATATCATCACTAAAGTATACTCCTAAGTAGCAGTTTTTGCCTAATTAGCCTTAATTACATTTCCGCGTTACACTTTCTAATGCGTAGTTTCAAAGTTCTAATAAAAAGCTTAAATTATGTACTTTCATACATCAGTACTTGAAGAAAAAGCTATACGCAAATCTTATATAGATTTTATGAAATTACTCTACTTACTTAGCTATTACTTGAAGGAAACCCATATAACAAATACATTTTAAACCTTAGTTAAAACACACGAACACTAATAATTTCATATACATATAAAGTGTATAATATTATAAATAAAAAAAAATCATCTGAATAAAGGTCAGCTGAATAAATGTTTGCCAACACTTCAGGAATGCTATAAAATATTGTAATGCAATCTGATACGCATTAGTAAAATACAATATATTTTAGAATCAGTGCTTTAAGAAAAAGCTATACGCAAATCTTATATAGATTTTATGAAATTATTCTACTTACTTAGCTATTACTTGAAGGAAACCCATATAACAAATAAATTTTAAACCTTAGTTAACACACGAACACTAATAATTGTATATACATATAAAGTGTATAATATTATAAATAAAAAACAATCATCTGAGTAAAGGTCAGGTGAATAATTGTTTCCCAACACTTCAGGAATGCTTTAAAATATTGTAATGCAATCTGATACGCATTAGTACAATACAATATATTTTAGAATTTTCTACTTTCATCAATATTTTAAGACCTGTATTAACAAAAAAGATGATTTATACTGATTTCTCTTAAACTAATACTATTGATTTCTAGAAATATTTAATCAACAGCAAAGGGACGAGCGGGGATCAAACCTGCACCTCTGGATCTTTAGCCCATTGCTCTAACCAATTGCGCCTAGCCCATTGCTCTATAGTACCACGGATAAGCAATTCGTTAAAACTTGTTTATATTCAAACCCACCAGTATCATAACCATTGTTGATTCTGCCCGATATTTTAAACTTATGGCGCGGCGGCGCTCCTGACTGGACGTCAAATCTGACATCACTATTAGGTATCGTTCATGTTAGAAAATGTATAATTTTTACGTTATGCCAGTGTAAGCAAAATTTTGAATAGACGTATTTTATCAGTGAGTTTTTAAACTGTAAAATATTTTTTTTAGGGAAATATTTAATCAACAACAAAAGTTTATTCTTTAGAACTTGTAAATATTCAAACTAAATCCACCAGTATCATAACCATTTCTATAAAAAATATTTTACAAGTTAAAAACAAGCGCAAATGGTTAGAGCAATGGACTAGAAATCCAGAGGTGTGGGTTCGATCCTCTCTCGTACCATAATTTTTGCTGTTGATTAAATAATTTATATGAAAAATACTTCACAGTTTAAAAATAAACTGCTAAAATACTTCTATTTAATACAATTGACTTAATTCTATATACGCTGTTTCCGAAAAAAATAAAATAAAATAAAAACTTTTAATGCATGTAAATAATTATTATAGTATCCTATTGATATTTTATTTATTTGCGTATTGAATAATAGATTACTTTCAGAATATAATTAAAGCTTTATTTTCATGTTTTTAGTTGCATAACGGGATTTCATTTTAAACATATTTGCAACAATTTTTTTTCGGCAAAACGTCTATTAAGAAAATTTGGTAAAACTGGTAGAAATCCAAAATTGCCAGAATAGTCGCATCCTTGTCGGAAAGAACATTGCTATTACCGGTAATTTAAATATTTTTTTTTGATCCATCTCTAAGAATGTCAACGTTTTCGCATGTATTTTCGAATGTTATACTATGCCCAACAAAAGCACAACGTACTGCTAATTATGATCACGGCTATAACAAATCACTAAGTTCTTCAATATTGAAATTAGTGAAAACTTTATACCAAAGAGGTCACTTTACAAAAGAAGGCTACTTAGCAAACTACAACACAGCTGATACATCGCTATTCCTGGCATTCTGCCACATAACAGTCTTACTCAAAAGAAGTTTAAGAATTGTTCACTTGTGTAAATGAAAGTACTTACTTATTGTTCTCGATAAAAAAGGTATTTGAAATCATGAGTTTCTCAAATTTTGATTTGCCTTTTCGGATAACTATCAGCAAGTTATTGGTGAATTTGCATCAAGAATAAAGAAGTTCTGCAAACTGCCTAAAAATTTGGACTTATACTGGTCATTATTTATGTTTCTTATTAGCCATAGAATCAATTTTACTAAATTTATGGTCTAGTTATTGAATATATGCAAAGCTAACTTTTGTAAAGGGCTATCTTTCGTTGAAACCTACGCATTGATGGTGATAAAATAATATGTGTTTACCTTCCTAATGTAATATATAGCACAAATAATGTCTTGCATAGTCATTATTTAATATTAAAAAAACTTTAACTACGTCTTAACACCTGCGCATTTTTAATCAATTTTTGCACTTGGTATAAACTGCTTAAACTGTAATCACATAAACTGCGAAAATAATTACCAATAGATCTAACTTTACCGGTAGTACGACAATAGAAAATATATGGAAATATCTATGGGATTTGCAATGCAGGTCCACAGTTCTATTTATACATAAGAAAGGTATTGAACGCATGTACTTCGTTTACTCTCTCGTTATTTAAACTTATTACTATTTATTTTGAATTTTTACCTGTTAAGCAAATTTCCTAAATTTACACTCTTTATTTCTCGAGATCGTAATATTGAATTCAGTGTTCCGATCTCATGAAATAAAGATCCTTGAAGATGCTTCATGCAATCTAAGGTGAAACGTCGAAAAGTGATTCCATTTTGACACGGTCTGATCCCATGGAGCATGATTTTTTAAACCATATAAGTTCTGTTAGGAGAACCAAGGCTCTTTTCTTTAATCTATAAAATTATTTTTTTACCCAAGCTGAAAAATGTTACATGAAAAAATATTATGTAAAATATCCGGTCACAAAATGAAAGGTATACCAAAATAAATCATAAAAATGCAACCAAGGTCTATAAACTTCTGCCATCATTCACACTGAACGGTGGGGTTTGCGCCTACCTTTGTACCAATCTATTCTATAAAAGACCTCCCAATCTTGAATCGAACAGATCCAATATCCCGTGGCTCAAACTCTTCGTTAAAACACATTTGTTGCATGTCTCTATCTCTCTTTTTCCATCTTAGACAACTCTCTCAATTAGGTCTTCGACTTTCTTTCTGCTGAGGTGGATCTGAATTCCCTATCTCTGAAATCATTAGCCTTGAAGACCTTAACATTCATAATAAAGAATAGTTAAAGTATATTAAAACCAATCCCAAATGATCTTCGTCCAAACCGTTGTTCTTGGATTGGCAGTTTTCCTTCCAACAAAGGTATTTCGTAATAGTTAATGGTCATTCATCAAGCAGGCGTTTTATAGGTTTCGGGCGCCTACCTTATTCCTCCAGCACAGCAAACTACATTTATCTACAAACAATCCTGTTAAAACCATGCTGATGATAGCATTCCAATAACAATATCCCAAACTATCGACTCAAATGATAATAGGCACAAAGTAATGACTATATCCTTAATCGAGGAGCTCCATAAATATGTAGAATGGGGAGCAAAGAACCTTGTCCAGTTTAACGCACAATTATGTGTACTACCTCATACATTATTTGCCAGTACCCATACTATTCAAATGAATAATCAAATGCTCGAAGCTAACGATTATTTTAGCTTAGGTGGTATCATTTTCAGCAGGATGTTCACTGGCATCACATGACGTCAACCGCTAAGAAATTAGGTGCTCCTTTTCGAGCCCGAAACATCTTGTCAACTTGTGTTGACCCCTTACACTTCGCCCATGTCTTGAGTGATGTTTCCACACATATGGGGAGTAGCCTGTCCTTCAATCGTTAACATTCTTAAATCTGCCTAATTGATGATCCAAACATCATCCACATCATGGAAACTTGCTATACCAGAGTACTGTCGAAATATGTGTTTTTGAGATATTGCCATGGATTTTGTTCTGATGAATTATCATCTGTTATGCCTTCCTTGGTTATTCACACCAGATATGGAGACATGCATCCCTTGGAAGGCCTTGATCTTTCCAGTTGAACAGGACCTTCCATTTGTTCGCTCCTATATTCCCAAAGTGCCACGTTTATTCAATTTGTTACCAGTAAAGCCAGCAGCTTTTTTCCTAATCTGCAATTATTTAAATCCGGCATCAATAGACTTTCCCTCCCTTCTCTTAAAGTAAGTATGGTGTCTAGTATATAGGCCTTCGACCCACTTTCGGTTTAAGGTAGTTTGCCGCACGGTGCTTCAAAAACGCAACGCCCCCTGCCCGGTCGGAGAAAAGATTAAAATAAAACCATTTTTAGAAACATGTATTTCACAGAATCACAAAATGGACAACAACGTTACACACCACCAAGTTAAACAGTGACTTTTCTTAGTATGGCAAGAAAGTCAAAATTTTAACTTTTTCAAAGGACTGTTTTTTCGTTGTTTAATTACTACACCTTTTAACAATAATAATAATTATTAAGATGACCTTTGACATTAATAATACCTCAATCCGTAAAATACCTCAGTTGTATACCTACTTTTTCCAATTAAAATCTTCTACGACCTTATCGGTTCTCAGAGAAGATATTATTTTACTATGAAATTATCTATAGTCATGTCAAAAAAAAAGCAGTAAGTAAAGTTTGAAAATGTAAAACCACCTCAGTGATATGAATAACAGTATTAGTTTTGTAAATGTTTAATACAGGTTTATTATGATAAGTTTAAATTTCCCAACTTGTGACGTAATTCGCGCACTTTTTCTGATTTGTGAAATTTTTCTTCTGTCTCTCCATCTCAGAATCGGACTCCAAATTAGATTCATGGCAAGCATTATTTTGGTCATTGCTAGTACTTGATCCACCTTCGCGTACCTACCGCCCCTAAAATTTTACCGCCCGGTGCTACAGCACCCAATAAACCCCTAGGTAAACTCAAAGATTACAAAAAAACCACAATTAAGACATTTGCTTTATCAGTTAAATATTTCAAAAACTTTTTAATTGAATGTTCTCCAATTAGTTCATCCTAATCATTAAAAGCACGTAAAATTAACCGTTTTAGGTAAACATCTTAAAATGTTCCTAAAACGTATTAATTATTCTAAAAGTATACACTGATTTAACGCTGTTAAGTTTCCTATATTACTGATCCATTTTAATTAAAATGACAATTTCCATGAAAAAAAGTATATCAGTTTAATAAGATCTCGAATGGACTTATAGAACACATTTCTTTCCGATTTATATATTCTTTCTGTTCCATAACGTTTAGGCCACCTTAGATTAGTATCAGACCCTTTCACAGTGTTACAACGCAAAATCTGATTTTCAGAAAAGCTATTTCCAAGCCTATATTAATCATTATTGTGGCATGTAGAGGTAGGGCCAGTTTTATGTCAACCAAGCAAGAAATATTTCCTTGTGTGCTTAATGCATTATGTTAAATAAATGAAATCAGCTGTTATGATAAATTTATTTACTTCGGTTGTAATTTTATGTTCCGACTATAGCTCGTTAGTTAAATATTGTCAGAGTTTATTTCACATGTCTCGAACGCAATAGGTTAGAATTTATATATGATTACTTTGGGACATATGCCCAAATATGCTTGTTCTCGTAATAAAGGTTATGTTATTAAACTAAAAAAATACAACTGCATTGGAAAATCAGTTATTGAAAGTTGTTTTGAAAGTATAGATTTTGTAACAAAAATATTATTCCCATCTCTCTCTAGATATATGGGAGGCAAATCATTAAAAAATATCTCTAATCGTTTATAAAAAATAAAACCCGCTTTTAGTTATTTCTCGGAGATTTAAAAAGTAGAATAACAAATTAAAAACGGTGGTACAAATCGATAAAATAGTACACGATTGGTAAGGCTATGACTTGTAACGCACCCAATTAATTCATTGTTCCCGAAAACAATTCGGGGATGACAAATAAAGTAAGGAAATAAAGATGAGTTAAAAAGATCAAACCTGTTTTATTTTGCTAAAAAGCAGTTTTTTTGTCTTGGGAAGGGGCAAATGCGGTTGAAATTTTTTTTAGCTGACATGTTATATTTTCGCAAAATATTTCTTCTATAGAGTCTCCTGAAATTCTCTGCGGAAACTCCGAATTTTTATTTTACTTATTTATTATTTAGCTTTTTTTTAACTCAAATTTGATACATTCACAACATATTTGATTTCTATAAATCATTCTAAATACGGAACTTAACAAAAATTTCCTGTGGAAACTCTTATTTCTAATTTTATTTATTAATTTTTTACTTTCTTTAGCTGATATGTGATATATTCACAAAATATTTTCTTGGCTTGTATAAAGCCTTCTGAATGCAGTAATTAAAACATTTCTATACGGAAACTTCCATTTTTATTTCATGTATTTTTTATTCTTTGCCTTTTACTTAACTAAAATGTGATACATTAACAACACATTTTTCTGACCTTCTGGATGTACAACTTAAAAAAAAATCGCGGATACTCCCAATTTTTATTTTATTTGTTTATTTGTATCCTTTTCTTAACTGAAATATGATACATTCAAAATAATCGATTACTTTCCTTTTTTTTTAAGAATCCATCCGCGCAATCACCTTTCTTCTTTTTTATTGATTCTCTTGGTCTCGGACGTCACGGCAGGTGGCTTAGCTTACCTTCATAGAGACGTCAAATATTGATTCTAAAAATTTGGGGCTCTTCTGACCGAATTTACAAATGTGTGGGCTGCTGTCGGTGAATCCACGTTTGTTTTTTATGGTTTTTTCTCTAAGTTTCTTACATCTTTCAACTTGGTTATACCGCTAAGTGAAGAGGGTCTAATAAAACTGGAATACGTGTCTAGTAGTTACCGTACTTCATCTTATTTTGCAGAGATGCCCACAATTAGTTTCCTTTTCTTTTTGAGAAATCATCTGAACAATCAATCACCTTTCTTTTTTTATTGATTTCCTTTGTCTTGGATGTCACGGCAGGTGGCTAAGGTTACATTCGTAGAGACGTCAGATATTGAGAAAATTTGGGGCTTTTCTGACCAAATTTACAAAAGTGTGGCTGGCTCCTCTCAGTGCATCCACGTTTGGTTTCTATGGTTTTTTTTACAAGTTTTTTACATTGAGAGTTGAGTTTTTTACATGAGACATGCCTCAAAAAGCCCGGAACACTTCAACTTCAACCACATAAATGTGGAGTCGACAGAAATCTGATATCGCCTCTCATATGACATTTTTTTTGTCAAATTTCTCGGTTGTCTTCAATGGTAAAAGTATCAAACCTAGTATATTTACAATCAGTAAGAAAATACCAATTTAACGAAATAATACGATAAAGAAAAATAGGTTTTGTTTATATTTCTACTTTTTAACACTGTATTTCAAATTTCTTGTATCTCCCAGGGGCGTGCGGTGAAACTTTAAGAAAGGGAAGCAATTTTTAGAAACTTACCTATTTGTAATTTAATTCGATTCTTCGATCATTTCTTGCAAATTCGTCAATGACGTCATCATAAAAACGGCGATGCTCCGACATATTTTGGAGAAGTTTATTTTCAATGGGTAACAGCGATGTATGCGAAAGTCTCTCCTGCCCCGTTGAATTTCTCATGAAATTTTTTATACGTTTGTGTTGAAAAATTGCGTTCTACTGATGAACTTGTGGCAGGTATTGTCAATACTAATTCACACAATTTCGACACTTCGGTGTAGGCATCTTCCAGCTCCTTGCGCTAATGTCATCAGTTTCGTAAATCACTTTTAGTTCAGATCCCAGTAACACGCAATCGAAGAACTGGCCATAATGAAGAAGAAGAGATTTAAACGCATCTTCTGGAAAAGTTTTTCCTTTAAATGCATCAAAATTGCAGAGCTCGAGGAATTTAAAATCATTTAAACCGTTAAATCTATAGTTTATTTGTTGCTGAATTTGATCGATTATTTCATAAAAGAGGCGTCTGTATGATGTTTGAACATTTCCCACCTTGTCAGTTCGAAGACGCTTGGCTTGTGGCTCTACATTTAACGTCATCGTTTTCTCTCAAAATAGGTCAAAGTCATCTCTTTTTTGGCTTAACATGGACTTAGAATCATCCACTGTTTTTAGGCAAAAAGCAATATCATTTGTTTTGATTTGTAATATGTTAAAAACATTGTCCGAGAATGAAAATATTTCTGAAAATATGTTCAACAAATAATTAAAATTAAAATCTCGTTTCAAACAGTTTAAAAACCCCCTCCAACTATTTATTGCTTCTGAGTCACACGTTCCATTATTTTCTATTCTCAAATAGTTTAATCAGTGATTCACGATTTTCAGATACTGTTAACACAAGTCTTCCATTATAGTTCCACCTAGTAGGAGCTACTTTGGGCAATCGTTTGTGGACAATGGAGTCCAAAGCTTGTTTACGTTTTGTTGACTTGAAAAAAAAAAAGCAGCCATGCCACTTAAAGTAACGAAAAATACTTTACACTCTTTAATGTGATTGATGGACTGATATAAAACTAAATTTAATTTATGAGCAAAACAATGGACAAACACAGCACTTAAAGTAACGAAAAATACTTTACACTCTTTAATGTGGTTGATGGACTGATATAAAACTAAATTTAATTTATGAGCAAAACAATGGACAACACAGGAAAGTTTCTTGAACTTTAGCTTGCATACCCCCTAATTGTTCTGCCATCACTGCAGCTCCATCCATCATAGCTTTGAGCAACTCATTTTTTCTCTCCATTAATTTCTTTAGTAACGTTATGAACTACAGTATATAATGCATCTGCTGTACGATTTTCGGACACATTCTTAAAACCTAAAAATCGCTCTTGAATACTTCCGTCTATTTTAACGTGATTGGCTAAAATTAGTGATATCAGTTGTTTCGTCCAGAACAATAGCAATGAACCGCGCCTCGCCAATCTCCTGCTTAATTCTTTTTAGAATAATGGTTGCAACAGCAATCCAGCATTCTGGATTCGATTCGACGTTCCGCGAAAAACGCTAGACTGCTCTAAATGATTTTTTAAGCAATCATCATATTTAGCCATTAAACTAAGTAAATCTTGAAAATTTCCTGTATTTGAAGAAACCCTTGTTTCGTCATGACCTCTAAATCCCAATTCGTGCTGTCCGAGAAAACGAACAACATCGATAAGTTTTCTTAATATTTGCCGATTTTTATCGTCTAGTTCATTGTGTTGGCGGTGACTAATTTCCAACTGTTTATTAAGGGCGTGTTCAATTCTGGTTTTGCCGAAGACTTTTTCTTTTATGACGGCCTGCAAATGCGCTTTGGGCATAATGTGTCTTTTTACAGCTTTATGGAAATTGTTTAAATCGGAAAAATCAGTTTTATTTCAGAGCCCTTTTTCATTTTCAAAAAGTAAACATGCCCAACAAAATAATTTACTTATATTTTCACACCCTGTTAGCCATTTAAATTGTTTTCGTATTGTTTTTCCGGATAAAAACGTCTAATACAGTTTTTCATTTTTGTGGTTAAATTTTTCATAGGCGGTTTTGCCCTTCCTCTGGAAATTATTTGAAGCTTATCAGCGAAGTTTAATGTTGAAAATCCCTTTATTATTAAGACACACACCACACATTCACACACACTCTTCTTACTAAATTCTCCAACATTTTCAACGTTATTACCGACAGCCGAAGTTGACGGTATTTGCATATCCACGTCCGTATTATTGTCTTCCATATCGCACCATGCACGACGCGATGTACGTATCACACAACACACGGATAGCCGTTCAAACAAACCTACTCCAACGATAGCTTCCGCCTCCACTTAAAGCAAGCGACTGAAATGCAAAAATTGCAAACAGCCGGTGGAAAGTTCAATAACCTCTGGTTCGATTCGCCGGAAATCAAGCATACAGGACTTGGCTGCAGAGAAGCTAGCGGCCCGCATAGGTTCTATTCGATTCTATTGCTCGGTAGGAGTCAATGCCGCATTTATTATGGGCTTGATAATTAAGATAACATTTTAGCATTTTTAATATAAACTAAATTAATGGTTGCCTATTTCAAAAATTATATTTTAGAAGATGCTTTGTATTTTTTTTGGGGAAGCACTGCTTCCCTTGCTTTCATGGACTGCACGCCCCTGGTATCTTCTAGAGTTTAAACTGTATGTAGGTATCAAAATATATGAAAATGAAGACCCTGTTCTCATTAAGAGACATATTATTTATTACTTACATTTTTATTATATTTTGGTTCAGATAGACCCGGCACTTTCTGAGCGTGGGTATTTTAATTTTATCTCTTTAAGCGAAGCAGGGTTAAATCTGTTCTTATGTAAAAGATGGGAAGACAAAAAGGCACCTTATAGACAACATATTCGAAACGTTTTTATCGCAAACAACATGATGAAAAACCTATTGAAGTCAGTGGCGGTCCGCGGGTGAAAAAGTAAGTGTGTATGAAGTGCAAATGAAGCAAGAAAATATAGCAATAATTTTTTTTCCAGAATTTTTTTATATGTGGAGGCAATAGAATATTTTTTAAGACTTACCTAAATTTTATATACTAAATCAATTCTCCTATCCTTCATAGCAGCAAATTTCTTTATAACATCCTCATAAAATGGATGAGTTGCCCTAATCTCCTCCAGAAATTCCTTTTGAATTGAAATATTGCCAAGAAAAGTAAGACTTTCTTGAGATATTGTATTTCTTAAATAAGTTTTTACACATTTGAAGCAAGAAAAACTTCTTTCCACTGAAGCACTTGTCGACGGGATTGTCAAAATAAGGGAAACGATTTATACGCTTCGGTAAAAATATATTTATTTTTATTAATTTTTTTCAGTTGCTCTTGCAGCGATATATTCTAATTACTCTCATTGGCAAAAATAAGACCAAGCTCATTTTCAAGTCGTTGACTTTTTATAAATATTTCCCCATATAACTGTAACAAATTTTCAAACGGGCCAGTCGGAAAATTTAAATTATATTCAGAAAATTTAGCAGAACCTGCCAAACATGAAAATGTAAGTTTTTCACAGTCTTGAAATCTTAGTGTCATTTCCATTAAAATATGGTCAAATATTTTATTAATTTCTTCAACGTTTGTAATGATTTATTTCTGTAATAGAATTTGCATTATCAAACATGGTATTAAAAAAATGTTCGTTTCTTTATTTTACAGAGCGCCTCACGACAGCGTTTTATATTGGATATGCAAAAATGAATGTCACGCGATTTTTTTTGAAGAATGTCAAATAGTATGTCCGTGATTGAGAAAATTTCATTAAACACTAATGCCAGAAACGTGAATTCAAAATCGTTCATCTTACCTAAAAGTCCTTTCGCAAGGCGGATTGATTTTTCATCAGATTTGTCACAGTTTGTAATAAATTCAAAGACGTCTTTTAATTAATTCCAGTCTTGAACAATCACATTTACTAACTTCGAATATGAAGTTGTAACAAAACCGTAAATAAATATAACACAAAACAGCCAAGTTAACTGCAAAGGAACTCACCGGTTGCAGCGAAATCGGCGAAAATAAAAGTAAACAACCACCGCAAACTGAACGACACGTGGGTGTAGTGTACTGCGCCTGCAATTCATCGAGAGCGTTGTATGGCGCTAGGCTCAACGTCATCGGGTATGCGTTGTCATGGCAACATAGTAGGAAAATCATAAACTAAACATAGCACCTCCAGCAAAGCCAAAGTTATAGTTGTTATAATAAAGTTCGATGTGAATAAATGAATGTAAAAACTAAAATTTTAAGAGATATATAATAAATATAGTTAGATGTTTGCTTATTTATTTTTCCTGGTGAAGTAGCACTTCACCTACTTCACTTGAATAACCGCCACTGATTGAAGTCAGATAATTTATGGCGACCGACGTATAAAGTGGTACTTGATGTTATTGAAATCAAGGAAAGGAAAGAGAAGTACAAAAGGACGATAGTCCGGGCATTGAAGTAATACGAAAGCGGTTTACGATGCATGGACTAAAGCAGAAAAAAGAGGAAGGTGTTTATGGGTATGGTAGGCTCTCCAAGAGGAAGGATCCAACACTACCCGAATATGCACAGCACTGGGTACTATCAACCATTCGGTTGTCTATGTTTATGAAGACTCTTTTTATAGCAAGATACATAGTTTTTACAGCTTTGTACGCTCACAGCGTCTAAATTAGGTCAAAGTTAAAATTTGTTCAATTGCATCAGCAGATATCATAATATACCGGCCTAAGTAGTTCATAAAATAAATAAGGATTTAAAATAAAAAAAAAAACAAAGCTAAATTGCCATATTTTCATTTATGCATGAAAGAGCACTAGTTTATTTAAGAATCTCTTCTCGGGAAAAGAAATATGACTTTAATTTTTTCGAGAAGCTATCTTGGCAGTTTATATTAATCACTCGAGCGATCCTTAAAGGAATGAGTCAATTTCACTTTCCATTAGGCAATGGGTAATTTCCTGTATAAAGATAAAAATAGGGTAGACGAAAAAATGGAAATAAATGTTCAAATTATATAGAAATTTATTTTGGAATTTTAACGCAGGAATTCTAAAATTAATAAAATGTTTAGTGGGGCGTATTAAATAAAAATTATGGGCCAGACATTAGCTAGTTCTTAAAATGATAAAGTAAAATATATTACATTTTTAATATGTTGCGCAGCTCCTGTATAAAATACACAGGGAAAAACAGAATGACACAAAATAAACCTTTCATTAGATTAGCTTGTAGTATAAAATAAGAGAGTGATATATGAACATAGGTCCGCAAAGGTTTGGTTCTCCATATACAGGATGTTTATATGTAAACGTTATATACCCTATACATATTATTATCTCGGAAATAAAGCTTTACCAGATCTATGTTCATATAAAACTTTTTCCTATTTTGGAAAACATCGTAAGGCAAATCTTTTTTTTTTTTTTGTGTATTATATGGTGTTCACTTAAGAGCGTTCACTATCCATATCTCGGAAGTCCTTCATATTAGCATCTTGAAAAAAAACTATAAGAAAAGTGGCCAAGAGCAATTCTAAATTGACCGCAAATGGGGCAGCTGTAAGAGTAAACAATAAATTTCAAAAATTCTACAAAAACTCGCAGAACTAGACATAACTTTTATTACATCATTGGAGTTAATTTCCTATTATTCTGGTTCTTCTATTCTGGGGGACTTAGGAAATATTTAAATCTCTATATCTTCTGAACCCATTATCCGAACTGAATGAGCTTAGACTCATTTAAAAGGGTATTGCAAGCTTTTTTTGGATACAGATCGATTGATACTCCTTAATTTAATGGAACCTTAGTTATAAAGAATGACGGCCCTGAAAATCTCAATTCTGCTGCTGCATACAAATCATGTGATGTATGCAGTGTTAAGAATCGATGCGGCCTCTGAAAATCTCAATTGTCTGCAAATGAATACAAGATCATGTGATATATACAAGATAAGGCGATTGACCTTAAAAATGCTTGAAATTTTGTAGGCCTTATGTTTCAACGAAGAAAAAAATAACCCCAGCAAAAATATGTTGTGTTTTATTAAGACCTTCGGAAACATTTTTCAATAAACAAAAACCAACTTTTTTGAAACAGAACAAAAAACAAAATATGAACAAAATACTGAATTTTCGATAATCTTAATAAAAAAAATTAAAAAAAAATTTTCTTCGTCGCAAAATAAGAACTTGTAACGTCGATGCGTTTTAGAGTTATTCCTATATCCTTTTAAAAATGGTATTAAACAACTATTAGGTTGGGTCGAACGAACTAACAATATTATTTTTGAATGTTGGTTAGTCTTTACGTTATACATTTACGAGAGTTCTGTTGTATTCCAAGAATTATAAAATAGAACACGTTGCAACCAGGTGCATTCCTAGGGGGGTATGGAGGAAAAACCAGATGACTGGAAAAAGGTCCTCGCCGTTATATTAGTAACAACACTTAACTATCACAAGCGAAGAAAAAAGTCATTCCTTTTGTATTACAGTAATTTAGATACACATAGGTTGGATTATCCATAGGCCGGTTCTGATTATTTCTAAATGATGTGTCTCGTAATTTGCAAGTAGCCAAGTCAGCTATAACTTAGCCAACTGCTCAAGATAATGGGGGAGGGCAGCGTCGCTACTCCCTAGTGAGGCCTCTGGTTGCAAGAGAATTACTTTTTGAATTTTGGCTACTAAAAACATGAGGTACTGATTTCGAAAGCAATTTCTGTCTTTATGATATTTAGTTAAATACACTGAATAAGGTTTTTAATCTACAAGGTGAACCAAATTGGTAATACATGTATTGGTATCTCTAAAACATCAAGAAAAACAAAAACGTTTCAAAAGGGAAAAACTTTGTAAACGTTTGTAAACCTAATGAAGCCCACAGATATATTCTAGTTATTCTACAGGTTTTTAAGAAACAAACGCATTTCTGAAACCATGCTTTAACTTTTTTAATTCTGCTAATACATTTCCAAAATTTCTTTTAGCTTAAAACTATTTGATGTGGTCAGATTTTTAATCCAATATTCCCAAGTAGGGGCTCACGAACGATTTATTTTTTAAAATACTAATTCGTATTTAGCACAATCCTCTATTATGAACTCGGCATGAATTCGTCTTTCTCCAACACATGTCGGTTGTCCTGTGTAAGTTTAATTATTTTTTACTTTTCAGTATTTTTTTACATTTATTTTATTTTCTAATTTTTAGTATTATTTTTTACACACTTTGTATAAGACAATCACGATTCGACACCATAATATTGTATTGTCATCGGGTTTCTGTATGTATACCAAATATCAGTCAATTCCGATAACGGGAACTGTTTTGCACTGTTAAGCACTATTTTTTACGCATCCTGTTTAATACATTCACGAGTATACATACATACCTACTAGCTAAATAACTAACTAACTAATATACAATACAACATCGAATAGTTTTAAACAAAAGATTTAATCTTGGTTTGCAGCGCTGCCAGATTTACCTTAACTTAACGGTATCTTTCTTTTTTTTAATAGAACACCCTGCGTATTTTTCAATTCGTCCTGAATATTTTTCTTAAAGTATGCTCTGTATCTTTCTTTTTTTTATAACAAAGGAGACTACTTCAGTAGATATTTAATTTGTCCTAACTGAGTAACCCAATTATAATCATACTTTGGAAAATATATAACATAATGTTACAGATTATTTAAATAGAGAATAGAGAATAAATAATTGTTTTACACAGTGACGGAAAAACCAGTTCTAATTACTGTTTCAGATAATTTGTGAAAGATCACTTTTTGTTTAATGTAACACCCTGTTTTTTATTATATCATTTAAAAGTTCCAAAAACCAACCAAAAAAAAACCAGTTCGAATTTTTCCATATGAAGTGTTCCTATACCTATTTGTAAACGTTTTTTATCTAAAAGCGATTTTAATAAATATTAATATTCTTACCGTATCAAATAATATAATTTAAAAATAACAGGCGGCTTAGATGAACAATAAACAACAGATAATTATGATGCGAATGAGTGCTACCTCTAGTGTTGGTTATTCTTGGCTCTATGTAACCAAAGTCTTTTTATGTCCTTTATAATATTTTACAAATTAGTCACAACATAAGAACATTTAAAATAATTTAGAATAACTAGATTTATTTTTGACAAACCCACGCACCTTGAATGTACAGGGTGTCCCATTTTCGTAGGTTTTACGGGGTTTCCAGCTTATGAGTAGAGATAGAGAGATGCGGTTTTCGCGACACCGTGCTACTTTTCGATGAAACTAAAGAGGCCGCAAACAATTTGCCCTAACCATTTTAGTTTCCGTGCTACAGGGTGATTTTGAAAATTTGTCATTTCGAACACCCCCTGTAACTCAGCTATCGTAAAATATATTTAAAATGTTTTAACTGGTATTTATAGATTTTTTCACGTAGAATTCAGTGGCGTACTCAGATTTTTGCTGAGAGTCATAGTTTTTGACATATTGGCATAACCTACTATTTTTTAAATGGGACACCCTATATATTATTTTTTCATCTTATTCTTCGTGTCGAGAGCTTTTCAAAAACATACCATAAGTCATATTTATTTTCATAAATAACATGAAAAAACGCATTTTTCTTTAAACGGATTTATGGCATAGCAGATCAATCGAAATAAGAGAAGGTGGCTGTGGAGCCATGGAAAAAGTTAACAAATATTTATTAACGAAATAACAAAGTAACAGCATCAGAAAAAATTAGGAAGTAGGTAAAAGGTAATAATTATAATTTCATTAAAACTACAAATATTGTTCAAATTGTAGACCATTATGTGTCCTACAAGTGTGACAAACTTTAAAAATTCTTTTTAATGCATTTTCTATTGTAAATGACTGTCTTTGTAACTCTGCAAAAGCGTTTTCGGTGGCCATTCTTAGTTGTTCTAAGTTTTCGTATCGCCTTACATAAACTTTGTTTTCTAAATAACCCCACAAAAAGAAATCTAAAACTGAGAGGTCAGGGGATCGTGGTGGCCATCGAACAGGTCCGTGTGTTCCTATCCATCTTCCAGGAAAATGGTCGTTAAGCCAGTTTTGACTTATTCTGGCATTGTGGGCTGGAGCTCCGTCTTGCTGGAAATAAATCCTATTTAGTTGAGCCAAGGGAACATCATCCAAAATTCCTAATGCGTCTTCTAGGATTCGCACGTAACCAATCGAATTCAGATTTCCTTCATATATTTGGTAAACTATTTTTCGGTTGAAAATAAAACAGGAGACATTGAATCCAAATCTGCCCTGACGCTCCCTAGGAAAAATAACATGGTTGTTTTCTTGACTCCAAAATCGCGTGTTGTGTCTATTTAAAATCCCTGAACTAGTAAAATGTGCCTCGTCTGACCAAATAATCTTTTTTTCAAAATCGATATCTTCTGCCTTCATATTTATAAACCAATTGCAGAACTCCAATCTGCGCTCTGCATCACCAGGATGCAGATGATGCACAAGTTTGTATTTATAGGGTTTGAATTTGTGCTTTTTCAAAATTTTCTGCACTTTGGTTTTCGGTACACCCGCCTCTTCGTCTATTTTCCTGCAAGATGTTTCAGGAGCTGTCTGAACGAGGGCTAAAACGTTGACCTCAGATTCTTCGTTGTCTTTATTGTAAGTTCGCGATCGAGGCTTGTTAAAAGATCCATATTGGCAAAGATTATTTTTAATTTTTTGAAAAATTCTTTTTTCTGGTTGTCTTCTCTCGGGATATCTAAGATAAAATAAAGCGAACCAATAAAGTCAAAATGCAGGAAGATAAAAAAGAACTAACCTGTTCAGATAAAGCTCTGCCGCCTGATCTGCATCTTCATTAGACAATATAAAACACGCGTTCATATCATATTTCTCAAAATATTCAAATTTTTGATTCTGAGCCATATTAAAAACAATAATTATAATAGACGTCAAGAAAAATTTAAACGCAATAATGCCAAAAATGACAGCAGTAATGGCTGCCTGATCATATTTTTGTTGGCGTTGTCATGGCTACCACAGCCACCTTCTCTTATTTCGATTGATCTGCTATGCCATAAATCCGTTTAAAGAAAAATGCATTTTTTCATGTTATTTATGAAAATAAATATGACTTATGGTATGTTTTTGAAAAGCTCTTGACACGAAGAATAAGATGAAAAAATAATATATAGGGTCTCCCATTTAAAAAATAGTAGGTTATGCTAATATGTCAAAAACTATGACTCTCAGCAAAAATCTGAGTATGTCACTGAATTCTACGTGAAAAAATCTACAAATACCAGTTGAAACATTTTAAATATATTTTACGATAGCTGAGTTACAGGGGTGTCCGAAAATGACAAATTTTCAAAATCACCCTGTAGCACGGAAACTAAAATGGTTAGGGCAAATCTGTTTGCGGCCTCTTTAGTTTCATCGAAAAGTAGCACGGTGTCGCGAAAACCGCATCTCTCTATCTCTACTCATAAGCTGGAAACCCCGTAAAACCTACGAAAATGGGACACCCTGTACATACGTTAACCCAGTAACTGGAGATAACGAAGATAATGAAATTTGGTCTAGCGTATTTACTAGAGCATCAATTTGTGGAATATTGTATAAAAACAAACTTCACATTAAATATGCTCCAGGCATTACAGCCGAATGATCCTTTAAAATGTGTTGAATTTTTGCGTTTTTTTTTCAAAAACACAATTTGGACAGACAAAGCAAAATTTACGCGTAAAGGAATACCGCTTAAATAATAATTTTTGAGCTACCGAACAATTCATGTTTCATAAAATAAAAGAGGTTCCAGCACAAATTTAGTTCTACCGTTTTCTGTTGATGGCCAGAAATTGTTCGATATACCTATACGACGAAAATTTAACTAACCAAAAATATTTAGAAATTTTAAGAAATATTTTTTTGGAATTATTGGTTAATTAGCCGCCGCAAACTTTGCAAAATTGCTGGTATCAGCTGATGACAGATTGATAAGGATAGAGGACCGCGATCTCCAGATCTTATCATTCAAGATTTTTGTCTTTAAAGCAGGGTCAAAGAAATGGTTTATAAACTGCAATATAAAATAGGTTTAGGAACACCATATATGGAAAAATACAAATTTTTCTGCTTTTTTTTTAATTTATGTTATATTTAAAAAAAGTGGCTGCTGGCAATTTACCTGAAACAGTAATTAGGGCTTGTTTTTCCGACACCCTGTATACAAGTTTTTTATTATTTTTTTTGTTTAAATAATCTTGACATATTAAATATTATCCAAAGCTTAAATATAATTGGGTTACCCAGATAGGAAAAAATGAAATATCTATTTAGGTAGTCTCTTTAATCATCTAAAAAAAAAGAAAATAAATAATATGTATAA
The DNA here is from genome assembly GCA_030620095.1 of Kuschelorhynchus macadamiae. Taxonomy (NCBI): domain Eukaryota; kingdom Metazoa; phylum Arthropoda; class Insecta; order Coleoptera; family Curculionidae; genus Kuschelorhynchus; species Kuschelorhynchus macadamiae. The sequence goes on from JAUTXW010002101.1 coordinate 245,155, forward strand.
GATACTTTAAGAAAATTATTCATAACGAATAAAAGAATATAAAAAATGAAAAATACACAGGGTGTTCCATTTTAAAAATAAAGATGTCATTAATTTAATTTAAATCTGCCAATGCTGCAATTGTAAAAATATTTTTATAAGATAGGGAAGAGCAGCTATGACCAAAAATCAAATTTTTAAATGATAGCTTTTTTACTTCTTATGTACCATCGAGCGCGAGACACCCTGTATATTTTCTTACCATATAGTCTTAATGTCCCTTCCGCTCTTCCTAATGAATTGGTAGATACGCAGTTGTAAGTCCCTATATCTGAGTTGGAAAATGATCGAATGACCAGCCACATGAACACCTTGTATCCACTGCGATCTTCTCTTATCGTGTACTTGCTTCTAAAACAATAAATTATCACATCACATTCATTTGATTAACTTTAATTTTGCGGAATCTACTATAAAAAAACAAAAAAAGTATATATATATATGTCATAGATGGAAGTCATAAGAAAATTAGAAAAGCAAAGTTAATTTATAATCAAAGTAGTTAGTTAGTTTTTCGACAATCTATTTCTTTGAAATGTAAATAAAAACAAAAGTTCTATTGAAGATTCTTTGGGGTCGTAGGAAAAATAGCGTACATTACTCGCGGAAAAATGATCTATAAACTATTTAAAATAGCAATTTATGGCAACTGGGCAAGTTTTTGTAAACAAATGGAAAAATTTACGTTAAAAAAATCGACACTGAAAATAATAAAGTGCGAGACACGAAAAAAAACCGGGCGGAGTCAATCGGTTTAGGAAGATCGGCCAAGAAATCTCTTTAAATCAGTGGTGTCCCATCGTTCTTTAAATAATATGGCACTCCTTTTTGACTATACGCACTTCAGATAATTAAAAAATGTAACTATGCTTAATGAACCTTTATGTATATTTGTCTGTTTTCTCTCGTGTACCTCACTTCTATATCTCTTTTTTGTTGCAAAAACGGAGAACTTTCGAATTTTAAAATGATTTAATTTTGATTTTTCTTGATCGATATACCCATAAATATCTTTTCTCTTGAGTTCTGTCATTAACGGTTCTCGGGCTACTGCCTAGGTCCACTATTATTGGACCACACAGTATAGTGATACACAATTTATAACTCCAGATTTTAAAAGGGCAGCCAGCATCAGAACCAGTGAACCCGATTTATCAAAATTTTAATTTATGCAGTTCGACTTTGGGCTACTCGGGTATGCCAAAAGTGGCCGTCTGTCTCCGTTTGTCATATTACTTTATACAGGGGCCGTCATTGTGAAGTACTATACAGGGCATTTGCTAATTGCGTGCTGATGTTAAAGGGGGTGTTTTATGTCCTAAAAGTCTTAACTTTTGAGATACAGGATGGTAAAGTTTAAAAAGAAAACATTTTTTTTCACCCCAATTCTGATGCTATTGTATTTAACTGCATGAAATTTGATACACGCCTTCTATGCATTAATGAGGATACGGATTTACCCAGGTTAATTACATATGCACGCCACTGGTAGAAATTTCAAAAATTGATTATTAATAAAAAATGCCCTTTTATGCATAAAAGACGTGTATCAAATTTCACACAGTTATTTATCTATAATAGCATCAGAATTAGGATTCAAAACAATGTTTTTTTAAAACCCTGTATCTTCAAAGTTAAGACTTTTAGGCTCATATTAAACATTTTTCTTAAAAAGGTCCAAGAATCACTTCCCTTTAACATTCGCACACAATTAGGAAACGCCCTGTATAGTACTTCACAATGACGCCCCCTGTACAAAGTAATATGACAACCGGTCACTTTTGGCATACCCGAATAGCTTAAAGTCGAACTGCATAAGTTAAAATGTTGATAAATCTTGTTCACTGGAAACAGTGCTGGCTCCCCTATTATAACTACATTGATGTGTTAATTTTGGAAAAATATGAGTTCTGCAGTTTTTCAAATATTAATTGCAATATTAGATATTTTTTGACATCCGGTATTGAACAAAAAATTAATTATTTTGAAGCAGTTTATGACAGCTACTTTATGAACAATTTTACAAAATATATGCATTTTTGAGGTTAACGGCTGTGATTCTAATGGTTCGATTCATTCTAAATCGTTGTCTTCCTCTGAAAATGATGAGGTTTCGTCGTCACTTGAAGATCCCAGTGTGATAACTAAATCTTCAATACCCGTTTTAATTTTGCCATCTATTGCGTCCTTCTTGACTATATTGCCTTACAGTTGATAGATATTTCACTGGTCAGTGAAAAATATTTGGTCTCTTAGTGAGCAATTTTCGTTTATCTTGGCACTTGCGCCAAACAAAACCATTTGATCGTAAAAGCCGATTTAAGGTTTTATACCCGTACAGAAAATCTATTTTGTTCTTTACAGCACTAAGTAGGGGTTTGCAGGTCGGAACCTTCTTCAAGTTTATATAAAAATCCTCTATTGTTTGTCGAATTACTTGAAAATCACCATCGTCAATTTTATCTTTGTATGATAATCGGGGTCTTTTTTTTACCAGGAGATTTTAAAGGTGAAGTAGAACATTAGCGATCATTGTGTTCTCTTTGAATTTTTCTTACACTTTCCGAAACACCAGTGTAAAATGCAGCGCGTTCTGTTTGATTTTGAATTGGAATAGTCAAACTATTATTTTCAGCTTCTCTAGTACAGGCCTCTATAACGCTCGCAATAACTTCACGTGCACCGCTTCGAATTGTTTTTTCCTCTTTTGCTCGCCATGTATAGGCGCCACTGGAAATAGCTAGAACCTTCTAGCGGCAAGTGCATGGAGACTCTAGGCACATCCCAATTACAAGTAGACCAGTGCGAAATTTACTAAATCCTTGATTAATTTTCCGTACCGCTTAACTGGCGCACTTTATAGGTGAAGCGGCAAACTATTACAACAAATAAAATAACATAAAATTTATTTGGGTACACAAATTTTACTTTTCCTCTTGCTTAAGACTATGAACCTTTATTTTAAGGACCGCCTGGTTTTCTTTCGTGTCCCGCACACTTAGCCTATGCACTTACCGACATTTAGTATCGTATTTTCTTTAAGAATGACGATACCTATATTTAGGATATCTTTTAACGATGCAGATATGCAAAACATTTAAACAATACTTTAAAACCATTTAATCAATTGCACCCCATGTTTTTTAGATTTTTACAATTGCACTAATTTTTAAAAATCTGGTTTTTACTTGAGTGATTTCGAAATAATGATTATACGAAAAAAATCATTTTATGTCCCCGGATACGAGTGACAAGAAGACAAAACGTCAACTATATGATAAACGCTCCTGCTGATTAACAAAATAAGTTTGACACGTTGCAAAATTTTGATTTTTTTATACCAGGTTCTTAAAAAATACAAAAATATGAAACATCATCAAGAGTAAACTCTTATTTTTCATTTTAAGGCAAAATGATAAATGAAAAACGTATTTTAAATACAATAGATAACTTAAATCAAATATTCGGAAACAGTGTTTTTTTTTTGTAAATCTTATCAGTTTGCTGTGGTACTTCTTAACTGATTTTATCTGTTTGTCAAAATAGCGTCAAAAAAGTTAATCGAATTCCGAAACGCTTTCTACCAAACACAAATTATTTTTAATACAATGGACCGAGAGGGGATAATTCTTACAAGCATGTCATGAAACAATTCAATGAAAGATCCCCGGGTTTACTTTTTAAGGAGTGAACTCCATCAACTAATAAAAGAAATTAAGTAGACTGGTTCAGTGGTTTAGTGCAAAATATAAAAAAAGTCAAAGAAGTCGTATGATAAAACGATGCTGCCTCCGCGATGAAGATGACCGCTTTAGTTTTGTTTCGGAAGTTGAAATTTTTTTTGTCATTAAGAAAATTACAAAAATGTTACAGGTTGTTTAGGAATCTGAAATCCAAAACGATTTTAAACGGAAACGTAATATATCCATTTAAGCCGCATTTTAATCAAGCTTTGGAAATACGTTTGAATGTCGACAACCATTTTTACAAACGCTTGGTATTTTCCAATGAACCCACTTTTTCAATAAATTGTACAGTGGCTTCTCAGCACGTCAATATTTCAAAAAATAAATGTGTGGAGTGCTATTTAGTACCACGGCATAATAGGGTCATACTGTTCCGAATATATGTGTAATAGGCACTCATATCTGGCTATGCTAGAAACATTTCTTTTTGAAAAGATAGATGAGCTGCTACTACAATATCGAAAAAAATGGGTGCCCGGTGCTTTACGCTCGGGAACTACCCGAATCTCTCATGAATAAATTTGGAGGTCGATGCATTGGCCGTAACGGCCCAATCTTGTGACTGCCTAAGAAGTCCGATGTCACACTTTGCGATGCATATCTGTGGTGGCGATTAAGACTTACCTATCAACACCCCATTGAAAATAATATTGAAGTTTTGAAATAGAGAATGGTAGAGACCTTGTTATTATTTTCATTTGAAGTGAGAATAGTTATAGATTACATCAAACGATTATTTGAGAACCGCGAGCAACACGGGGGTGGCGTGTTTGAGTAGGGGAGAGGGAGCAAGTTGTTACATGAGGCACGTTCTTACAATGAGAATTAAAATTTTATTTATTAAAACATTTATTATGGTATGACAACCAAACCAAAACATTTGCGTTTGAATTAGCGGTCGCAAATGAAAATAAGTTCCTTGATTCATGGAAAATAAATGCATTGGTCACTAAAGATTGGCTTAAAGGATTTTTAAAGCGACAAAATAATCTATCTATACGCTCTCCAGAATCACCAAGTCTGGCACGGGCCACTGCTTTTAATCGCTCAAATGTGAACACGTTTTTTGACAACGTGGGAAAAGTGTGTGAAAAATTCAGTTTTCAACCTAGTGACGTATGTAACATGGATGACACAGCTCTGATTACAGTACAGACAGCATCTAAAAGCAATGCTAGGAAAGGTTCCAAACAAGTTGGCGCAGTAACATCTGGTGAAAGAAGTACGTTTGTTACCATGGCTTTAGCGGTTAATGCTATCGGTAATTATATGCCACCTATGCTAATATCTCCTCGTAAAAAGGTGAAGTTATTTATGAATCCTGGGAAAATTACAGCAGCACATACTTCTGATTGGAGGACGGCGGAGAACTTTTGGTCTTTTGCTGAAATCTTTATGAAGTTTACGCAGTGCACTAACCATAAGTTTTACTCCGTATACGCCCCATCGGTTGCAAACCTTAGAGAGAACAGTGTATGGTCCCCTTAAAACATATTTCAACAAAACAAGTAGATGGTTAGTTGAAATCGCACCCAAGTGTGCCTATGACGATCTATGAAATTCCAACCATTTTAAAATTCTCCTTGCAGCAATTCCTACTGTTATACAAAAACATTTTCAGTGACAGGGATCTGGCCTTTTAGGCACATCTTTAGAGAGGATAAGTTTTTGCCTTCAGAGATTGCAAACGTAAATCAGCTATATTGACTGGTACTGAGAAATCTGCACTAGAAAAAGAGACCCAAGAAAGAAGAAAATCATAAAAAAAAGAACCCGCACAAAAATTGTAGTCGTAAACAGAAAGAAAAATAGAAAGAACCAAGTAATTCTTCTGCAGAACATGATGACGATGATGCGTTGTGTTATAATATTATATTTAGAATCGTTTTCTAAAACGAAAAAAAAAATGAACACTGCATTTAATGAACACAATGTAAAAGATGGTCCCACTTCAAAAAAATTATGATTTTTACGTATGTATACATTGTTATTCTGACTCAAACTATTTTTAGTTTTTCATTTATTTATTGCATTTTGATTTGTTTGGGTCTTTGTTTATTGTACTTACAACTTACCTTCCATATTATAACAACTCATAGTGGGGCACTTTGTTATGCATATATATTTAAAAATATATTCTGTTCTATTTTTTATAGTTGTTGGAGCAATCTAGTTGATGGACATACTTAGTTTAAAAAGAGAATAGTCAAACATTTGTTTGCTTTATGTAATAAATGCTTTGTAAGCAATAAAAGGAAGCTTAAAAATGTTAACAACCTGCCTCTCTCCCCTAAATTATAGTGTTTTTAAGAATTTTGTTGTTTTCTTTAAAATATTTAAATTTTAATTATTTTTATCACCGAGACGACTTATTAGTTAATGGTTTCCTCTTGAATGCAAAATGATGAGATTTATAAAAAAAATAATTTTCTCGAATATTTAGCTAAAATCTTGGATTTAATTTTAAAATAAAAAAAATGCTAGTAAATACTCTTGACAATATTCTATATTTTTGCATTTTTTATGCATCCCGTAAGAAAAAATTAAAATTTTGTTAGGCGAAACTTATATTTTTTAAAGTAGGTACGGTACCTACGTCAAAACAGCCAATACCTAGATAACAGACTAAATGGACACAAATATGATCATAAAAATACCACCGCCCTAAAAAAACATGAAAACCGACCATAGCGTCGATTTCGACAACAAAAAAATTTTAGAGACGTTCCGTCTTCACAACAGAAAACGTGAATTTTTTGAAATGATATACAGTGAAACCTCCCTTAACGGACACCTCCGAACAATGGACACTTCTGATGAACGAACAATTTTGAAGTCACCGACCGTCAGTATATGTATTCCTGTGTGCTAAACCCTCTTGACAACGAACACTCTCAACAACGGACACGGACAGTAAAATTTGGAACATTTTTGATAAAACCAGTAAAATTTACCTCCTCAGAACGGACAGATGTTCAGATAATTTTTGAACCAACATTTAATGCCGGTACTTTTATTGCACATTATAGGCAATATTTACACCTATGCTAATAAGCGGCGGGACGCCTACCTATTGTTAATAGCACTAGGCTGGCTTATGCTGTCTGGCTCGTAGGTAAATTGCGGTGAATTGCATAATAAATAGATCACCTTATTTTCATAAAATGTAGTCTTCATCAATAGAATATCTTAGTTTTGATGTTACTTTGGCGCAATCAATGTCTTCAAACAAAAGAAAGTTTTTGAGTCTTCAAGAAAAAGTTGAAATAGTCCAGTACGCGGAACAAACACAAACTTATTGTTAGGGTGTTAGCCGAAAAATTCTGTGTAGGAAAATCTGAAGCTAGTGATATTTTGAGAAACAAGAGAGATCTTAACAAGCGATTCGCCGAAACCGGGAACATGAAAGAGAAAAAGAAATTTGCGAAAATTGAGGGTGCTGCCTTATACCAAAGTGTCTACGACTGATTTTGTTAAGTACGCACCAAAAACATTCCAATATCCGGTACGATAATTAAAAAAAAGGCACAAGAAGTTGCGAAGAATCTAGAAGTTGACGGTTTTAAAGGATCAAATGGATGGTTGGAGAAGTTCTAATATCTCTTTCAAATCCATCTGTGGCGAAGTAGCGGCTGTAGACTTGATTCAGGTAACTAAATGGCGGACGAAATTACTCTTTTTCCGTGCCTTGTTAAATAAAACGTTTTCTTTAAAAGGCGAAACATGTGCCGTCGGAAAAGCGTCCAAGGAGAGACTCACTATTTTACTTTGCTCCGCTATGAACGGAGAAAAAGAAAATGCCCTAGTGATCGGAAAAAATAAAAAACCCCGTTGTTTTAAAGGATCAAGCGTGGAAAAATTGTCACTTAAATGGTACTATAACAAGACAGCATGGATGACAATAGATATAATGTCGGATTGGTTGATGAAATTTGACCGAAAAATGCAAAGGCAGAAGCGAAATGTACTTTGGATATGCTGCATCTCACCCAAAACTTGAGTTAAAAAATGTTAAAATAATTTTTTTACCGCCAAATACGACGTCACATTGCCAGCCATTGGACGCGAGCGTGATTCAAAATTCTAAAAACCACTACAGAAAGTTTTTAATCAAGCGACTTTTGTCATCCATGGAGTATTCTGAATCTATCGAACAATTAAAGAAATCCATAAATGTTGTAACTGCCTTGATTTGGATTTTTGCTGCACCGAAAAGAATCCAAGACCATCAATAACTGCTTCTGCAAAGCTGGATTCGACGAAATTCTCGAGGAAAAAGGAAACATCAATGTATTCTCTTCCGACTTAACTTCATATTCAGAAATTGATGAAAGTTTATTCGCGGAAAATCCTAACATAAGTGTACGTGAGTGCATCAGTGAATTTCAAAATAGTGAGAATGGGCAGATTTCATCTGACAGTGATGATGAAGAAATTATTTCTTCCAATGTTAAGAACATTAAGGAAGCATAAACAAATCCCAACCCTGTAAATAATAAATCTGAAATCTAACGTAATGTCTATATATCAACAAATCCGAATAAAATTGCTTTTAAATAAATACCAGCAAAAAAAAGCAAAATCATTAATATATACAAATATTGTCGAATGAAATAATTCTAATCTTTCAGTATCGACCTACACTTTGTCCATGTATGTGTGTTGATGTTTCGAATTTTCGAAGTGCATATTTGTTTTTGCATGTCAAATGTAATCATGTTTTTTCGAGGTGTATAACGCTATACGTAACCACGAATTTTGTTTCAAAAACCATTAAAAAGTGTCCATTTTTATTAGTAATTTCCAGATTTAAAAAGTGTGAAGGATCCAGTAGTTTTTGAGAAAATGCATTTTGAAAATCATAAATATTCAAGAAATACACTGGGGAATCTCTCTTTTATTACGTCAGGATGTCTTTGAGAACACAATTTCCCTACACTGTTGCCAATACCTTCCAATTTTATTAAAAATTTAAATTTAAAAAACCACAGCATAGATGGATAGTTGATTTCATAACCTTGGATTTATCTTTGTTTTATTATAGATCCCTTTTTTTAATACAAGGCCTGAAATCCCCTGCAACTCCCACCAGTTAAGCCATTTTAGAGTGCGCGCGTATTTCAGATCTGATTTGCAATGATTTGAAATGTGATTTTATGGCGTTAATGATAATTTATAGCTTTAACGATAATTTTATTGACAAACCTGGGCTAATCTAACGCTAACAGGACGGATCCACCTAACAGTATGAGTTTTGTTAAAAAAATCCTAGTTTTAATATAGACTAGGATTTTGTTGGCGTGCTACCGCGCCAACAAGGCTAACCATTCCTAATCTAACCTAAACAGCATTTTTATTAATTATAACTTTTGTTAAAAAACTGAATTTGCCTGAACGGGGATTAAAATATATAAAATATTGAACAAATGTATTAATAATCAAAAAGTCAGTAATTAAACAAAACAAAAACAAACTTAACAAAAGAAAATACATTAGGGTATATAACACAATACAAAAACTGGCATATTTTTTAGTCAAAAAAAGAAACACTATATTAAACAATAAATTGAAAAAAATAACATTTAACACAGAATACTACTCTTGAAATCTGGTAACAGGGCTTTCACTTAACATATCAAATGTCCTCTTCTGACAGAAACAAATCATAGGTTTTTGAGGTTATTATGGATATTTTTAGGATCATTTTCATGTTTTCTTCAATTAAGATTAAAATATGTTTTTTTTTTGGTAAAGTATGGTGTAATCACAAAAAAAGATTAATTTTTAGAGTGCTATTTGTAGATAATACCTCAAGATTATTGGTAAAAATGTAAATATTATGGCTACGTATAGTGCTACGAAACCGTTTCTTCGAAGTGTTTTTTTACTCTATATATGTTGCGTGTATCTTGGTTATGTTTCAGTATTTGTCTATGGTAAGTCGTCACTTTATTATTTCAATATGATTTTTACAATGACTTGTGTAATAATTTTAGTATAATGCAGTTGAAAAAGGTTGCATGCGCGGCCGATACGTCCTGCAGACAATATAGAATTATGTAATCCACTCTTAATTTTGTCTTGTGGAAGCACATTCCCAAAAAAAAACGACTATATATATATATATATATATATATATATATATATATATATATATATATGCTGGGTGTTTCGCAAATGTGGCTTACCACTGTAAAATCTAAGTTTTTATGGCAATTCCGGGTTAAATAATTGGTAAAAAATTACTTTTTTAAGATCCTATGTAATATTTAGTCACTTCTGGTTTTGCCGGAAAAGATCAAGAATTTTAAATGGAACATTCTGTATAAATGAGGTTATTTAAATGCTGGGCGACATTCTGAGTGCAAACTGCCCACACTTTTAATTTTTTGACGTTCTGACTGAAAAAAAAGTAAAATTTTATTATTAAATCTAGTACGCCATGAACCATCAAGTTCTTTAAATTATCGCTAAAAGTTAGTTAAAAATTATAATTTGACAAATTAATTCATTATTGAAGGTTTTATGAAGGTTTAAAATCGATTTTGTTTAAATAAATCATTGAGTTCAAAAAATTGTTCAATTTTTTCTCCAGGAAACGATACTCATACTTAATTATTAATTTAGCCAGAATATATAAATTAACGTAAATGTTTAGGTAATTGCTTAAATTTCATATTTTATTAAGGTCTAGAGTGCCATGACTAAATTAATTAGATCTAGAACATTTATAATAGATGGGTATTGATGGTGGAAACAATAATTAATTTAAATGTTGCATTATAAACAAATTATATATATATAATATAAAGCAAATTATTTAAGGTTCTTTAAAGAGTTTTCATTTTGACAAAATTGTACTATTTCGACGTTAGCTTTGGCCATATTTCTTAATTACTCAGGAGTTACACTATTCATAGCCCCTGTAACTTTTTTGCAGCTTTTGTATTGTTGCACATTGTATTAAGTAGACTTGAAGGTGCGATGACAGAAGACCTAAAATTCGTTATATCCTTTTAATTTTAATTAATTATTGTTCTAAAGCAAGATGGCTCTCAACAAAAATACTGTGGAATAATGACAACTACAACTCACGACATTTTTTATTAAGACGGCTAAAATTGAAGCGTATATATATATATATATATATATATATATATATATATATATATATATATATATATATATATATATATATATATATATATATATATATATATATATATACATATAAACACCTGTTAATATTTTCCCTTTCTAGACAGCGTATAAATACGTTATTTTGGTCTGCTTTTCTTTGTATAGTAGGTTTAAGAACTTCCTTCTCAAAAAACCTTTAGTATGTTAAGCCAATTAGTAAAAAAATGGTACTTTCATTAGTATTTAATTAATATGTTGAATATAACTCAGCTAACAGTTATGAGTCAACACTCCCCTAATAATAAAAGCTTCAAATTTTAGGGCTCGAAGCGTAAGAAGCAAAATTTGCGACAATTACCATGTTTGTTAGGATAAATCCACGCAAAAATATCCTTTGTAAACTCAGACCAGCCGAAGTACAAAACATATACCGTTTGAGATCCTACTTCGCAAATCCCTGTAAAATAAACAGCAGAAAAAAATGTTTTTGTAGTAAAGTATGGTAAGCTTTTAACAACGAATACGAGCTTGTCCCGAAAATATAAATTGGATAACAATTTCAGGATTTGCCCTAAATCATTTAGAAATTTTCTCATATATATATATATATATATATATATATATATATATACAGATAAACTTTCATAACATTCTTAACAATTAACATAAGCAAATATACAGGAAGAGGTTATGATAAGAGGGGTTTATCCTAAATATGATAAAAAAACTCTTCCTACGAAACTGGATTATGTCCATTGACATTGAAGATTTTTACAAAGTCCAATAAAAGTCTACTAAATGTTCTGAACATATTTGCATTTCAAGCACATTTGTCCAGCACAATAACAGTTGACATTACTGCCGTTTGTCATAGAAATTAGTTTCATCGAAATTAAAAGACTTCTATATTTTCGTTTATTTCTATATAATCTGTGTTAACAACAAGACTTGTATACGTTAACTTCGTTACAACTGTTTAAATATATTTACAAATAAACTTCCTGGGTAATACAAATGCGTTAATACAGCTCTCATTTGATGATGTTTGAGTATTTACATTTCAACAAAAGCTACAATTTTCACATAGATGTAGTGCGATAAATAATTCAAAGTAAACATCATCTTAACTTAAAACAACTTATAAAGTCAGGTTAAATGTAAATGCCTCGCAAGGTATTTTCACTCCCGTAAGGTTAAACAAAGTTGTATTATTTAACAATATTGAAGGATCATCCGAGCTAAAGTTATAATCTCCCCCAGCATTTCTGTTTATCTGGGGAATAATAATTATTATTCCGCAGGTGTTCGCCCTCCCGTGTTTATTTCTGACTGACGATTTTACTCGACAAATATAGGTAGAAGTTGGTTAATATGACGTTAGCTTTAGTAGATAATAATAATAACACCCTAGTTTTAAAATTTTATCTTTGTGTCTCAACGTCTAAATGTTTAGCACTCAATATCATCACCTACATAATGATTGTGCTTAAAACAAAGCTGACGAACAATGCAATAAATGTATTAAAAAAATAAGATAGATATGTTCATAAACTCGATAGCAAATTCAATAATTAGACAATATATCGTGGATTTTTATCCCGAGGAGGGAGGTTTCGCAACAAGATTTCAGAAATAGGATCGACCAATGCAGTGAAATTCTCAAGATTATTAGCTAAACTCTTAGAGATCCCTAAAACTACATCAAACACAGATAAATTCTTAAAAAATCCGGTATTTGGTTTTGTCAAAAATAATTTAATAAGAAGTATATAATTAACTCAAATGGTTTCTTTATTAAAACAGATTTTCTACTAAAAATAAGGTTTAATGTCAGAAGAATATTTAGTGAGTAGTAATTTAAGGCTATATCGAATTAGGATTGAGTGACATTGCACTGTCGGATAAGACACCAGAAAAATCTCCAGGAAAACCGCAGTCCAGACGCTAGCTCATTTTAAAATATACTTGGCAGAAGTAGCAATGATTGCTACTTATAATGTAGAAAACAAAGAAAAAGAGAAACAGATGTCGGGTGCATTTTTTGTTCTCAAGACACTAATTGCATTCACATTTAATATCCCGGCTGGCGCGCCCAATAGGTGCCAGGAGCAGTTACGTTAGATATTAGTGCGTATTAACCCTTATACTGCTTATTATATCTTTTTTATTCGTTAGTTAGAAAGTCATTATTTTCTCTAATTAGTACACACATCTTTCCAAGAAAAAACACAGCTTGTTGTAAAAGGCCGAAGATCTCTGTTTTTCATCTTAAGACAAAAACAATAATAGGTAGTATTCAATTAAGAGTATTATCAATAATTAAACTAGTCCTAAATGTTACCAATGTCTAAAAAATATTAAGACTCATAAATTTCTCAAATAGTACAAACTTAATACTTACACTAGAGAAATGCTTTGATCATTCAACACATGATTTTAATATATCACAGAGATTATTATAAATATTGACTATTTGGTATCTAAATGACGATCTAAAGAATGTGTGTTTGTGAGGATGAGGTGTAAGTCGGCCCCTGAATTGGAGATTTAACGTATGCACGTCAGATCGAAAAGTAACGTTAGAGTAAAGATATGCAGGTTGTTTAAAAAATAACATTTTGTGAAAGAGAATAGCCGCGTGTAAGCGCCTACGGTTTTACATATTAAGCCAGTTTGCTGCCATTAGTTTTACATTAAAGATGGTTTTAACTAAATACCTTTTACTAAAAAAAAATATCAATTTAGTTATATCTTCATAACACCTTTTGGAAAACATACATATTTGAGGTTGACATTTGGGGTGTAAGTTAGTACTGAGATTTTTCAAAAGGTGAATGAGGAAGTATAATAATCTATTTTGATGATTTTATTATTGTTGCTGATTCAGAACAAGAACATGATACTTTATTGTCAAGTTTAATCCTGATATATTGCAGTACAAAATTAATACAGTAAAATACCTAGGGAAAGAATTTTCTGAAGGAGGTGACACAACAGATACTGATTATGTAATGAGTATCTCTATTTTAATTTTGGATCTACCCACAAATAAAAAATAATTATAATCAGTATTATAGCCATGCTCAATTATCTTATAAAGTAAATTTAACTGAATTGCGTGCCCCTTTAAGCAAGTTAGTAAAGAAAAATATATCTTTTAATTAGGATTTACAACAAGATAGTGGTTTCAAAAAAATTAAAAAAGATTATCAGTAATATCTCTGTAATAAAAATTTTCGATCCAAAATATCATTATTGGAGGTGACGCAAGTGACAATTGGTCAGGACGTCGCCTAATGCAAAACCAAAAATGCATTCAAACAGTCAAATTTCAGGAAAATTAGGAAACATTATGCCTATATCACAATAGTTTCGTGGGGGGGGGAGTCCAGACCCCCAGAACCCCCAGTGGCTACGTACCTGGCGTCTACTCCTGATATAGAGATACTTGGATGGCATTCCTAATAAAGTCTACAATATCTTTTGTTGTAGTAGGTCGAGGACTCCCATATACTAAATATTTTTACATTAAGTAGTTTTCAGTAATTTTAAATATATTTGTTGTTAGTTGCTAGTTCATTTCGTAGCTTTTTTCTTGTTGTTTCACTGAGTCCTGCCGTGCCTCGCCCTATTGCTATTTGAGACTTTTAGTATATTTTGTTTTGTTCCTTTGTGAAGTTTTGTTCTTTACAGTTATGTTATATTGGAGCCTTGTTTTTTTCCAGTTTTTTAAGACTAATTAATTGAAATGAGAAACAAAAATAATTTCCACTTAGTCATTGTCACTTTTTCTCCTCTACAAAACGACAAGGTTAATCTTCCAAGCCGACATTTCGGATTCCAGAGATCATCATCAACTTTCTTAATTTAAATGCGGACCTAATTTTTTTATTTCACTATAATGTCATTCATAACTACCAAATAAACTGTGATATAAAAGCCCAAGCGAACCATTTGATTTTTTTGAGGAAATCGGCATCATTTGGAGAATTCCGAAACAACACCATCTAGTGACCACTGAAACCACTAAAAGAGTCATTACGATACATTTTATGAATCCATAAGTAGAGCAAAAAACCCCAAGTTTAATAAAATCGCTTCAACCAGAACAGAGATATCTACATTTGAAAGTAAAAATGTTTCACCTTCCCCCACCACTTTATTTTTGAAAATAGACAAAAATGATCTGAAGCAAAAAAGTGCGTAATTGGTTGGCGAATACAATGCTTATATTTTCAGCATATCTCAATCATAATAATTTAAGAGAAAATTGGTATTTACACTTTTGTGTTGCTGTTACGATATCAAGTTGAATAAAATCTTTTCATCCAAAACAGACATATCTACATATGAAAGTAAAAATGTTTGAACTTCCCCCTCCACTTTATTTTTGAAAATGGACAAAAATAGTCTGAAGCAAAAAAAATGTGCAATTGGTTGAGGAATACGATGCTTATATATACCTCAATTATGGAAATTTAAGAGAAAAATGGGCATTTACATTTATGTGTTGTTACTCTCCCTAGCGGCCAACTTTCGAACTTAAAAACAATTTATTATTAAAGCGATTTCTCTTAGCCCATTTACCTATAAATATTTTTTTCCTTAAGTTCTGTCAATAATGGCTCCCGACCTACAGCCGACGTCCTCTATTATTGGATCACCCTGTGTTATTGCTACATATTAAAAGAAGTATTATTAGTACATAAAGTTGTTACATAAGAAAAAATATTAGGTATTCTGATACGCTCATTCAATCAAAGTTGATAGTAATTAATGTTATTTATATTATCAGGCAATTAAACAATGAGCTGTGAACTTTCCGTAAAAGTGTTTTTCTAAAGATCTGCGTATGCTTTGTTTCAACGAAATACTCTTTAATATGCCACATTTATTGTAATAAAACTAAAAAACACATTTCAGTACAATTTTACTTTATGGCATCGAAACAACCAAACTTAAAGGTGTGTCGATGCCAATTCCAAGGAAATCTAAACATGTTTTAATATCACTGGATGTAAGTGCGTGTAGGCTTTTAATAAAATTGAAATGGATAGGATGGGTACTACACCTCACCTATTTTGATGTATCATGTATCTTACCCGTTTAGCAACATTTCCCCTCGGTTTTTAATCCAATAGTTTATGGTATTTGGGAATGCTTCTACATAGCATTCTAGCTGGACGTCAGTATTTAAAGGCGCACCGAGTAGCTGATTTGGCACTTTGATCACTGGAGCAACTGAAATAAAAATATAATTCGTTTATTTCCGATGGGTAAATAATAAACCTTAGAGAGACAAGAAAAAAAAGACAAGAATTGTTAAAAATCATGTGACATATTAAACGTTCGGTTATTAGAAGCATTACAATTAAGCTACCAATATATATATAATATAATACGCCTTATTTCACTCAGGTAATAGTTATGTGATAATATACAGTTTATTTATTTATTTTTTTGGTTGATAAATGCTGGCTTCATACTGAATAAAATTCATACACATAATGCACTAATTACACGTCGGACTATGTGAAAAGGGAAATGAAATCCAAGTAAAAAAAGCGGTAAATTAGCTTGGAACTGAATCGTAAGGAATTTCACAATAATGCAATTTATATATGTATACAGTTATGTGGAAATAGATTTATAAATATTGTATAAATTGTTTTAATATCCTTGATAAAAAAACTTCCTTCGGAAACACTTATTTTTAATCTTATTTATTTATTTATTTTTAAGTTTATTTTTTTAGCGGAAATGTGATATATTCACAAAATATTTTTTTTTAGCTTCTATAAAGCCTCCTGAATGCGGTAATTACAAGTATTCTCTGCGAAAATTTACTTTTTTTATTTTATTATTATTATTTTTATCTTTTTATTAACTGAAATGTGATACATTCATAACACATTTTTTTTGACTTCTATAAAGCCTTCTAAATGAGCAACTTAACTCTGCGGAAACTCTTATTTTTAGAAAAAGTGCCTGATTTCTATAATAACTCGGTAGTAAATATTCCAACACTGCCTGAGCAATGCAAACTATTTGATTTAATTAGTTTTTTTTTATTAAAAACTTCATGCAAAGTTAAATAATAAAAAATGCGATTATTCTACCCAGAAAATGTAAGTGTGTGTGTATATATATATATATATATATATATATATATATATATATATATATATATGTTGATTTTTACTCCTTCACGGATGGAAAAATACAATGTGTTTTCATTCCGGGTGTACATCCGTTCACTACTGTCGTTCTGAAAAGAAACGTTTTGCTGACGTTTCGCCAAAATCACATTTTGCATTTTCGAAGCTTTCTTTCCCGCGTCCGAATAGAGACTGAAGTGTTTGTGACTGCGACGCTTCCTTTTATACCCCCACTCGGGGCCGAAGGTTATATCTGCGCAGGCGTTGGTCGTTATTTATGTTTTCCGGATGGTGCTGTTGTTGTTTTTGCGATTTTAGATTTGTCGATTATTGTCTTCCATACTGTTGGTAGTTTTAATGATTCGTCCCTTTTATTCAAATCACCTTGTTTTTCAATTTCTATGGCTTCTCGGATTATTCTGGTCTTATAATGTTCTATATTGGCAATCTCCCTACACCCATCGAAATTTATTTTATGGCCGGTTTCCTGATGATGTAGGAATAAAGCTGAGGTTGTTTGTTTATTTCTGATGCTGAGTTTATGCTCTTCCACTCTTGCTGATATTCGCCTGTTAGTTTGCCCTACGTACAACTTTTCACAGTCGTGGCACGGAATGCTGTACACTCCGTGGTTTTCCAGTTTGATTTTATCTTTTGGGTTTCCGAGTAGTTTACCTATAGTTGTTTGTGGCATGTGTATTGTTTGTATGTTGTGTTTCCTCAGAATTCTTTCGATTCTGTCTGTCGTGCCTTTTACATATGGTAAGACTACTCGTTGCTTTCCCGGCTCATATTTTTTGTTGTTCGTTGTTCGGGAAACCTGTGCATTAATAGCTTTCTCTATGGTGCGATTTGTGTAGCCATTTTTCTTTAAAGCACTAGATACTACCTTAAGTTCGTTTTGTCTCGTCTGTGTTTCAGTTAGTCGCACGGATCTAGATATCAGAGTATTTGCCACAGCTTGAATTTGTGCTGGGTGATGATGTGATTTTGCATTTAAATATCTGTCTGTATGTGTTGGTTTTCTATACACGGTGTATTCGAAATGTCCGTTATGTAGTTTTGTGACCAAAACATCTAAAAATGGTAGTTTGTTGTTTTCCTCTAGCTCTAGAGTAAATTGTATTCTGGGGTGGATTGAATTTACGTGAGTCAGAAATTTTTCGAGCTTTGCATGACCATGTTGCCATATAATAAATATGTCATCCACATAACGAATCCATAATTTGGGTTTTAAACTTGCTTTCTCAAGAGCTTCTTTCTCAAAGTATATCATAAATAAATTCGCGACTACTGGTGATAGCGAGGACCCCATTGGAGCACCATCCCTTTGTTTATACATTTGCCCGTTGAAAGAAAAATAAGTATTTTTGAGGCAATGCTCCGAGAGTTCTATTATATGTGCCTGGAAATCCTCGTTCATAGCAATCTTGTGCAATGCTTCGTCGATTGGAATACTGGGATATAACGATTTGACATCTAGGCTTGCTATGATATCGTTTTTTTTAAGGACGATATCTCGTATAATTCGAGTGAAATGCTCCGAGTTTTTTACAAATGAATCAGCTTTTTCTACAGTTGGTTGCATAATTTCAGAAAGGTATTTCTCCAGTTTTTGTAGCGGCGAATTAACAGCACTAACAATAGGTCTGATAGGCGCCCCTGGTTTGTGTATTTTTGGTAAACCATAGAGTTTAGGACATCTGCTCGACTTTTCCCGTGGTATGATTTTTTGTTGAATTTCGGGGTTTATTGGTGAACTTTTTATTTTATTTTTTAGTTGTTTTTTCTAGGTACGTTGTCGGGTCCCTTGGAACAGGCCTATAACAATTGTCTTGTAGGATACCCTGCATTTTTTGTACGTAATCTTAAGTATTCATAACCACAGTTGCGTTTCCTTTATCTGCTGGAAGGATTGTGATGTCTTTATTTTTTCGAAGGTTTATTAGGGCCCTTTGTTCAGTGGCATTTAGGTTTGGTTTTGGTGTTTTGCTTGTTCTTAAAATTCTTGCCACCTCTTGTCGAATCTCCTCTGCGTTTGTTTCTTCAGAGGAGTCAAGGACAGCTTCCACTCCAGCTATTATTTCTTCTTTCGGGATTTCCTTAGGAGATATCGCAAAATTAAAACCCTTACTCAGTACGGATTTTTCACTTTCTGAGAGACTGTAGGATGATATATTATGTACTAATTTATCGACGTCTACTGATGATTTTTGTGGCTGACTCGACTTTCGTAGAAGATTGTCATACTTTTTCGAAAGTTTATCTGTCTTAATATTCTTATTTGATTCTGTTCGCCAAAAAGCCAAAGTTTCTATGCGATTCCACAATAAAAGGTGAATGATATTACTTAGTTTAAGGTGTAACTTTAAAAGTTCTTTTTCTGTCTCGGCTGGTTGTTTTCTAGTTTGATGGATTTGTTCTTTTAATAAAGCCTTACTAGCATTTTGAAGTACCCCCCGAGTGGGGGTATAAAAGGAAGCGTTGCAGTCACCAACACTTCAGTCTCTATTCGGACGCGAGAAAGAAAGCTTCGAAAATGCCAAATGTGATTTTAGCGAAACGTCAGCAAAACTGTTCTTTTCAGAACGACAGTAGTGAACGGATGTACACCCGGAATGAAAACATTATATATATATATATATATATATATATATATATATATATATATATATATATATATATATATATATACAGGGTGTTTCAAAACAAATGCGAAAAACTTAAGGGGGTGATTCTTGAGTTTATTTTAAAAAAAGAAAATTAAAAACAATTAAGAAAAAAATAATTTATTATGATATCTGGGATACCATTTTAGACATCTTCGGGAAATTTGGTACACATTTTCTACGCATCAAGACACATTTTACGGGATTTGCATTGCATATTTTTGAAGAAAAAAAATGGTACGCCACTGACATTTTTCATTTGGATAGCCTAGATATTTTTACATAAAAATTATGTTTTGCGTTTTTTCTTTTCAGATGTACCGTTTAAAAGTTATTTAGCAAGATGTTGGAATTTTTGGATATTTGTTAAGCAAAATGGGCTATGCACGAATGATTATTTTGTCAAATACCTTCTAAATCGTAGAAAAACTAAAGGGAGCAGAATAGGAAATTTTAATTTGATATTCCTTGTTCAAAATAAAGGACAGTTTGTTATAATCGTTGGGTCAAAAGTCAACAATTAGGGCGATATTGCGGTACAAAGATGGCGGAAAAATAATGTTTTTATTTTTTATCTTAAAAACGAAAAGCATAGAATAATGAAAATCTATGGGAGTATTACTACCGTAAAAACACGCTATCTGCATATTTTTTCACCTCACGAGAGAAACGCAAGAGGTAATTTTTTTATAAAAATGTCTAGGCTATCCAAATGAAAAAAATGTCACTGTCGTACCATTTTTTCTTGAAAAATATGCAATGCAAATCCCGTTCGGACACCAATGGCAAAGATTTTAAAAAATTTACACCAGAAAATCTGTCTTTGAGCGTAGATATTATTTATTTAAAAGCATTTACAGCAGGTGTGATATAAAAAAATAAACGGAAATGTGAAAAATTAATTGTACAAACGTTCTTTGGCTTTAAGAATAATAAGCGGATTTTGCCTTGGTACCTGGTTGGAGTGGCTTTATGGAACAAGTAACAAACACTCAACCATTCCAAGTATTACAGACATTTAGGCAGTCCCGCATTGAAACTTATCATACTTGTATTTTTAAAACAGTGGGTCATGCGAAAATGACTGAAAATCATCCAATATCAAGGTCAAGCCTTGATATTGGATGATTGAATGTATTTTCGACTGACCTGTATACCTTAAACAGATCTAAACCCAATTGCAAGACCCCATTAAGTTCAAAATTACCAAATTATTACACTTTCATTCGAATTATATGAAAATAAAATTTGTAAAATAATGGTCGCAGTTAAGGTCAAGCCCATCTTAGTGTTTTATTGTTTATTTATGAGCAGAGCATAAGAGTCGAAGGCCTAATTAGTAGATACCGTTGTTGCTTTAAGTGCAAACAAGGATTTTGACCGGTTTTTTGATGTTTTCGACATATATGTCTCTTAACATTGACTCATTGACGTATCTTTTACATTAAACATTTTTCCACATCATGAGAGTGAATTGAATAATTGTTTTTTACTTATACATACTTTAAATTCTAAAGTCTAGACACAGACCGTCCAGTTTCACTTAAGTACCCTTTACCCCAGGAACAAGGAATTATATAAACTCCTTCTGATTGCACAGAATTACAACTCCTTTTCTATCCTTCTGTGTCGGTCTCCTGTAAATAGAATGACCTAGGGTGCCGTTCTATTTTTTTTTGGTACTACCACATCAAGGAAGCACCATCTGACTAAATCTATTGCATTCAATTTCCATAGCGAATTTTATATTAGAAAATTTAGAATTTAAACGGTCTAGAAATATACTTAAATTTACTTCCCCATGTGGCCATATTACAAAAAGATGATCGACATATCTAAACCATGATTTAGGTGGTAGAAGAGCAAGGCTTAAAGCTGTTCCTCGAAAGCTTCCATAAAGATAATCGCTACCAAAGGATATAGCGGAGATTCCATGATCGCACCGAAGGTCAATCTTTCTTTTATCAATTCAATGAAGACCGGATCGAGGTTTTCATGTTTAAATATGCCAGAAATTATGGAAGTTGAACCGTCAATAGGCACATTTGTAAACAGGGGATCAACATCAAACTGACTAAAACGTCGCCGAGATTTAATGTAAAATCTAGAGTTCAATCAAGGTTCGGCAAATAATCGTTTTCCGACACGCTCCCAAATAAAAATTGATATTATAATTTGATAAATGCTCGATATGTTATATAAAATAGTCTCTGCTTTGGTATATGTAAATATATTTCATTACTGGGAATCAATTTCTCAACACCTCCCACCTGTAACTAGTGAACAATTTTTTTATTCAACTGGCTGACAGAAGAACTATAATCTCGAAACTAATCTATTTGGAAAACACATAGTCTGGTTCAAAAATTCAAAATTGTGTTAATTCTTGATACGCTAGTGAAAACATTAGTGAATGCTCACTAGATGTAAGTTTCAATCCGCACAAAAACAACTTCAAAAGTTATTAACAATTAGGATTTTATAAAAGGAGTTGGGTTTTTGCAAATTACTTGTAAGCATTATAAAAAAGTCCTGACTCTCGGAATGGTATATCTATTATTAATAATTATAAATTAATATTGAATGTTGAAGAAAGAACACCCAGCCGCCGCTAGCTCTATGCCGTTACAATGCCGCAAAACGGGACGTAAGAAGTAAGTTTGTTTATACTAATAAATATAAATTTAAAAATGTAAAATCAATTATAGTATTATCTAAACACTTGAAAGAACAATATTACGCTGATTTTTCTTGTGATTTTTCATAACCTATTGTTAATTAACACATTTTTTAGAGTTTTCATTTATATTGTAAGTCGGATAATTCTTAAACAAAAGCTTCTAAAATTATTTCGATTTGTGAAGACTTTATCGTAACTATTTTATATGAAATTATGACATCGCGATGTTTTTAATTGTTATAATATCATAGTTATTAATTATTGAAGCTAACAGAAAACTACAAAATTATTAATTTTAATAATTAATAGATAATAACAATTAAAAAACATTGCAATGTTATAAATTCATATAGTATGGTTGTGACAAAGCCACCACAAAGCGGAATAATTGTAGTGGCCTTTGTTTAACAATTATTATATGACTTGAAATATAACCGAGAACTCTAAAAAAATGTCAATTAACAATGAGTTCATTTTATGAAAAAAACAGTGAAAAAATATTTTACAACAGGATATTCAAGTATCTAGATAATAAAATACTTTTTGCTTAATTTTTAGATTAATATTTAATAAAAAACAACTTAATACTTAATACTAGATTTTTTTTTTACTTGTTACAGGTAGTTTTGGGGCATTGTAACGGCTTAACGCTCGCTGCGCGTAGCTCTATTTTCGACATTTAATTGATATTATTAACAATAAAGATAGAGTTTTGGGAGTCAACCCTTTTTTATTGAAAATGTCTTCATCTTTAAGAAACCATTCTTAAATGTCTTAAATGTCAATAGTTTCCGAGTTATTTGAAAAAAAAACTACACCCCATTTCTAAAATCTGAATTTAAAAAAGCCCTCACTCATATTTTTATTAGCAGTAGCTAGAATTAACCATTTTGAGTTTGTAAACAGACAGACTTCTTAGTCTAACACAAAATATTTTTGTTTAATTTTAATTATTATCCACTTGTATTAACTATATTTATTTTATTATCATTACTTCTCGTATACATATGGTTTATGGAATATGACGTGTTTATTATTTTAAGTTCACTAGAAACCAGAATGCTATTTGTTTTTACTTCCCTCGTAAAATGGAAATATTGTTAGCGTAAAAAAATCACCCTCCCAGGCTTTTACAGATCGTCACGTTTTAGGGCCCTTAGACGCCTAAAAACATGTTCTTTCAATTCCGTCAGTCTGTCGGTCTGTCTGAATGCAGCATAGCTCAAAAACTATTTAGCCTCCCAAAAACCATGATTTCTTAATATTTTTTACTACTTTTTATTCGTGTAAATTCGAGAGTAATTAAATATCTGTTAAAACATAAAAACATTAGTTTATTTTTTACAGTATTTTATAACGTATAGTTACAATATAGCACGTACCCTTTATAAGCAAGCGATTTAAGATCAAATATTTGTAGAAAGAACAAGGTGGAATTCTCACATCTCGCTTCTTAGTTGCTGTTTGATAATGCATGGACTATTTACAGTTTGCTTCTTGAGCAAACTATTGGACCCCGTTATTAAAAAATTGATAATTATCGAAAACCAAAATTGACCAACAATTTAAAAAACTATTATAATTTTCGAATATTAGCCACAAGTGCGTATATTAATTCTGAATAGTACTTACAATTTACATTTAGAGCGATTCTCTTGCTAACTGCCGGCGGCACATCGTTACTGGCTATGCACAGGTATGCTCCCATTTGTCTTCGATCTAACCTCCAAAAATGAAGGTTGGTGCCATTATAGGTGTCAACTGAAACCAAATCGATATTTTAGTGGTTGGACAGTAGGCCAGATTTATTATCAAATGACATTAATATGAAATCGGCCCAGGTAAATTTTAACTCAAGTTTATTTGATTTATTTCGACTTCCTCAATAAAACTTAGACCCATTAATTGTAACCCCAATAATAATTTCAATATGATTATAGTTAGTCGTTATTTAATGGAAATTAGTCTCAACGAAACAACTTGTTTTAACTTTTACTGAATACAAGTTAATTGCAAATTTTATACAACTCAAAAAATTATATTTTACGACTCAA
This sequence comes from Kuschelorhynchus macadamiae, assembly GCA_030620095.1. Taxonomy (NCBI): domain Eukaryota; kingdom Metazoa; phylum Arthropoda; class Insecta; order Coleoptera; family Curculionidae; genus Kuschelorhynchus; species Kuschelorhynchus macadamiae. Next base: position 269,641 of record JAUTXW010002101.1, read on the forward strand.
TATATATATATATATATATATATATATATATATATATATATATATATATATATATATATATATATATATCTAAAGCACGCCTAAAACCAGAACAAACTCTTACTGGAAAAAATATTTTTTCAAAATCATTTATTTATCTATAACATATTTGCAAGAAAGTAACAGTGCAATGGTTTTTAAGGGCATTATCAAGAAAGAAGAAGATTAATACCATTGACTTTATAAATCGTTGTTGCGATTTTATATACATATATATATATATATATATATATATATATATATATATATATATATATATATATATATATATATATATATATATATATATATATATATATATATATATATATATATATATATATATATATATATAGTATATACATATATATATATATATATATATATATATATATATATATATATATATATATATATATATATATATATATATATATATATATATATATATATATATATATATATATATATATATATACTCATTTTTCAAATACTTCTTCTTGACCTATGTTTTAAAATGTTGTACTCACAAAAACAACAATACATTTTCTAAAAGAGAAGAAGCAGCATTTCCTCTCTGGATTGCTAAACTAATATTCTGTACCAGAAATGAAGAAGACATAGATTCAGTAGTAATTTGGAAGATTGTGGTACCAATGTCTTCAATAATTATTTAGCCTCACTTTCCCAAGGTCAAAATTTTTATATATTTATATAGTATAAAGAAATAACGGGGATTTGGCCAAAAAGTCTATAATATATTTATTTTCTAATAGCCAATAAGCTTTCTAAATAATTCATTTCTTCTTCAGGCTTACTAATTAAAATGCAAAGAGAGAAATTCTGAAGGAATTTCAGAAAATTGGATAAAGTAAAATTTTGACTTCATCGATGAAATGATGTCAACATTTTAGTAATTACGATCTATCGCCCAACAAAAATGTTTGAAAAGACAGTGTATGTAGGGCATATATACCGTGAATATGTAGTGAAGTAATTTGGGCCACTCTTCACTATTCCTGACAAATGGAAAAAAATCATAATGAGTTAAGTTCCGGGTAAGGGAATTACTTATTTTTATAGCTTTATACATACAATCCTAAAAAAATAAATTATACATATTTATTATATATAAAAAATAAATTATGTAATTTATTATTTTCCTCCATTAAAAGATTTTATTCTAAACAAAGTAATTTTACCGAATTTTTAAAATTTTTCTAGACCACAATTTTCATTCAATTGAATAAGTAGTTTTCTTGATATTTTGTGCCGCCTTAACGATTTCGCACCAAAATTCAACCAGTTTATCCCTAAATCGCACTTGATAAGGATCTTTTTAATGATGTTTAAATATTTAATTAGCAATATTCGATTGTTATCTAGAGCCGCGCACAGATAGAAACATAAAACGAGAGGCCAACGAAAATATTGGATTTCTGAATATTAAATAAAAAAAATGTTTTTCGGGATCTAGGGACTTAAATATATCAATATTTTATATTTTCGATTTATATATATTTATATATATATATATATATATATATATATATATATATATTTACATGTTACTATATAACAAATACAAATTAGATTTAGTTAGAAAAAGATATTTTGAAATTTCTAAATATTTGGACTTTGGGAAAGTGAGGCTAAATAATTATTGAAGACATCGGTACCACTCTACCAAATTACTAATGAACCTATGTCTTCTTCATTTCTGGTACAGAATATTAGATTAGCAATCCAGAGAGGAAATGCTGCTTCTTCTCTTTTAGAATATGTATTGTAGTTTTTGTTTTTATATTGTAATAATTATAAAATAAAATGTAATTATAAAAAAAATTAATTATGTAGATTAACATTTTTACTTCGTAACAGAGAACACTCAGAAATCCAATATAGTGGAACAAAATAGCGACCTCATACATTGTTATAAGAATCATTAATAAGAAACTACTTATCTAATGGATTTTTGCACAAAATCAAGTGTTTTATATGTATAAACTGGTAAAATTTTGGTGCGAGGCCAATATGTTGGAACAAAATACTAGCTTAATGAAAAGAGGGTAAAAGTGAAAATTTAGTGCGATGCTTATATGGTATAATCAAAATGGAGGTCTAAAATTGTTTCAAAATCGGTAATATTTCATTTCCTGGAATAATACTAATGACGTCAAAAAGAAATAGACCACGCATTTCATTCATAAAAATGAAATAAATAGAATTAAACATCAATTTGTTGTTCTGTATGAGTGGAAAAAAAAAACGGACTGATCGCATAAAGAATAGTTTGCGGCGAAAATTGCAACGTTGTCAGATATCTTCGCGAGCGTACCAGTGGCGTACATATTTTTGAGATAATATATTATTTGCTATATTTTTTTGAGCCCAAATATTAGTATAGTGGATACGACAGTTTTTTGTTCTAAGATGAACAGGAACGACTTTACATTGCAAAAGTGAGAGTTTAAATAATAACTTGAAAACAATTAATTTAGATATGTCGTGGAAAAGTCTGCACCAAATGGGAAACTTTTTTATTATCAATTTCTCGAAAAATGTTGTTCTTGATAAAACTTAGTGCTCCCCTAGTTGGGATAATGTACCTCGGGATGGTTTTTATTTACTTTTTTGATTACTTATTTTTAAAAACCAAATTTTTAGGCAATAAATTAAGATTTTCAAATTCATTAAAGAAAATCTCTACTAAATGAAAAATTGAAAATTAACGCCATTCGGCTATTTCCATTTTTTGTATATGCTTGCTATATGAGAACTCCGACACTACCCTAAATATTTCTTAAAAATGTTATCCAAAATGCAAACCATCCTGGAGTAATTAATGATATACATAAAATAGTGGGTCTTACAGCTTACTCAATTAAAAGTTAGTACCTATGCTTTACCAAATAGTATATTTATGTTGTTTATTAACCTCTCAAAAAAGGTGGTTTGAGAAATTTTAGACGAATATTTGAAACTTTTCACAAATATATAAATTAGCAAAACACTGTACTCCGTATATCATCAGTGTCTTCGACTTAATAGATAAGTTGAAGTTATAAAAATTTAATTTAAGCCCAACGGAAACGTGCAATACAAAAACAATACTTCGTTTGCAAATATAAGAACGCTATTAGACGGTGATTTTGCCCTTCAACTACAGCACTAATAAGTAAGTTTATGTCATACCTTACTTAACTTCGAAAACGGGTCCGGTAAACTATCCTGACAGACGATTTTTGCATATTTTATTTTTTTTCCAGAAAGTACCCATTTGTAATACTACATTTCAAAAATAAAAATTGCGGGATATGCAAGAGTTTTCCTAAAAAAATTAATTAAAAGTCACACTCGGTCACAATTTGAGAGCCTTCAAACGAAAAATTTAGCAATGTTGCCAGATTTTAGATTTACCAATTTGTTAGAGGAAACGAAATGACCAATTGAAAATTATTTGGACAACAGAATTGTAATTATTTATTGTTATTATTATAGTTTTAATGAATGTTTTATTGACGAACCTAGGCTAACCTAACGTTAGCGGGTCAGACCCACCTAACAATATAGTTCTTGTTACAGAAACATCCCGCTTTCAATATAGACTCGGAATTCGGTTGGCGCGTTTTCTTTACAGAAAACCTAACTAATCCTAACCTAACCTAATCCGCATTTTCATTAATTATAAGTTTTGTTATCAAAAAAATTAGCTTTACGTGTTTCATAAGTTATAAGTATTTCTTTAATTATGAATACGGCAACGTCGCACATCAAATTAAAAACAAGCATGGCGATGGGAACAGTCGGAAAGATGTTTGAAATCAAAATAACCTTTGATTTGTATAATAATTACATCTTAAAGTAAATTTTGAGTGCTGATGAGAGTTTTCCACACATTTTCTCAATTTGGATTGCTAGAATGGTAGATAAAAACAAAAAGAAACAAAAATAAACGAGATTTAAGAGTGTCAACATGGTTTACCGAAACCTTCGAAAAAAAATTTTCTAAAAGTTTTTTAAACAGTTTCTTGAAAATAGCCACACAAAACACTTGGATTTCTGAAAAACACTTATTTCACCAACTAGAACAAGTACAACGCAGCACATCAAATACGTCGAAATCATGTATGACTACGACTGTCTTCGGCGTCTTCCGAATGATCGCGAAAGAAATCTGTAGTAAACTCGAAAAAGGTAGAATTCCGACGTTGCGAATTATTGGGGGCTTTATTTCTTGAAATAAGGAATAATAATTACAGAAGATTTAAATTACATTTCAAACAATTTGAGTTATTTATATTAAGCTATTTAATTATCAGTTTTAAAATATTTTATATGGAAATTTATACTGGGGATTTCGGGAATTCCTTGTTTATTTAGGTAATAGTACAAAGAACGATATCCGTTATAATCTGGCCGCAGTAACGGTTTGGCAAATCAGGGTTAATGTTGGATTCCTCCAAAATGTAAGCAACTGGGTCTATATTATTTCCATGTCATTGAATAATACCTTCTTTTTATGGAGGAAAATAACAAATAAAATAAAAAACGTCTAAGACTATGTAAATAAGGTTTTTAAGAAACCAGTACTAATTATGGTAATAATAGTAATATAAAAAAATTAGAAATAAAATAAAAACATGGTATATTCAGAGCTAGAACCAGTGCTTTTATTTGAGTAGCTATGGTTAGACTTAAATTTAGAGACTATGACAAACTAATATTGTGAAGGTGAAAAATGTGTATTCGTTCTAATCTAAATGATTGTTAGATATATGAATCAAGAGGTCAAGAGGAAGTATTTGAAAAATGACTTAAAAGGTCATCAAAATTTTGCAGTCATCGTACATGGTATAAAAGAATGCAAAGCAATAAGTTGTGAGGAATGGTTCAAATTTGACGCAAAAGAATATCAAGGTCAAGATCACCATATTTCTATAGGACCTAAATATATGTACAATATTTCATAGTAATAGCTTAATTGATCAAGACCTCGGTTAAGGTCATCACGGACTTATAAGCGTTTTTTTTCTAAAACACGCCTAAAACCAGAACAAACTCTTTACTGGAAAAAATATTTTTTGAAAATCGAAAGAGAAGTAAAAGCAGCAGTGCTATTGCCAAGGACATTTATAGTTTAGGCTAAGGCGGGCTGTTGAAAATTGTGTAGATTTAATCGGACAAAAAAAATCAGTAATGTAGTTCACTCTGTAATGTAAATTTTAAGTGTCTTTAGTTTTAAAGTGTTTTTCCTTTTAGCAGGTAATAATTTTGTACAAATTCCCTTATTATTTTCAATAAAGCACATATTCCCTTGCCCTGAAAAATAAAATAGAGCTTCTGGAAAGCTAGGCCATACAAAAAAGAGACTATACGTGTTTGATTGCATTTCCACTAAACCTTAAACTATAAAACTGTTTACTCCTTTTTGCCTCTAGTTTGAACCTTAAATTGCAAATAACCTTAGTACCTCAAATAAACTTTAATATTCTTCACAACATATGTGGTTTATAATAACACAGGTATATTTTACAAGCTGTCGTGCAAATGAACATGGCTCTGTACCTGTTACAATGGAATAATTAATTCGACAGAAAAATAGTTTCGCAAAACGGATTATCGTTTGTCAAGAACTGTTAGGAACAAGACGAGCAGTACACAATTAATGTAGTTTAATGTGCCAAAAGCCTTTTAAATAGGGCCGGCATATTAGTCTTTAGTACAACAGAATTATTGATAATTTATCTTCGTAAGCAAATATTGGTCCGTTATGAGATACTAAAGATTATTATTATAAAACACATTGTTCTTGTGTCTGATTACGAATAAAATATGTAAGAATAGGTAGTTAATGTACTTTACACTATTTTTGAATTAATGTATAATGTATTTAACTTTTTTTTTATTTTGATATCTGGCTGGAACATTTGAAAGTATAATCAGTTTGGTTAATATTCTTAATAAGATTACTTGGTAGTCAAGTTTTTTTTTCAAATGATTTATAAAAATAAAATATCGAAAAGATACGTAATAATATTTCCAACAAGATAATAGTGGAGACATATAGGTACATAATTCAGAGGTATATGATAAACAAACCATTATTTTAATTGTCGAGTTTTTAAAAACATGCGTAAAAAACCGGTTTACTATTTTTCAACCATTTCACTGGCGTTATAATATGACTAGTAACCCACATAAAGTATTATAGATTGTGTGAATGATTTATATCTGATAAAAAACTACCAATGAATGCCCATTTCAGGAAGCTTTTAGGATGTTAAAGGTAAAATAGATGTTTTTTTCATCATAATTTGCAAACGATTTAATGATTTGACGTCGAGAAATGAAATTGCCCACCCTTTTTAGAACTTGTTCAATTTGTCTATTTCCAATCTTCTGACCTATTTCAAAAAGTGCTTAAATTTGTGTCAGAAGTTTTTGCTGTGCCAATTTTTTTTAAATGACGTCGGACTTTGAAAAAGTTAAGTTCGGTGTTTCTGATGATTAAGAGCACCTTTAATTCTTTCTAACAATTGTTCCCCAGTTGTAATTATCTCTCTATAAACTGGTTGTTTTAGATAGCCCTATAAAAATAAATCAAGGCGAGTAATATCAAGGCTGAGAGGTGGCCAAGGGAATTTACTTTCACGACCGATCCAGCGTAGCGGAAAATGTTCATTATGCGGTTTCTAATTACACGAAAAAAAAATGAGCTGGTGCCTTATACTGTTTGAACTACATATTCGTTTTATATTAAGCGAAAAATCATGCAATAGTAAAGGAAGGAAATTTTCTAAAAACCCATTCTGTCTGGCATTTCAGTCGAGCCAATTAAGAAATTAATAAGAAATTAATCAAAATACCACACCAAATATTTACTGAAGATTTGTGCTGAAGGGGCCTTTCTTTTATATATTTTCTGTATCGTAATAATGTTTGTTCTTCTAGTTAAAAACCCCATAATGGCTGAAGGTCGCCTTATCCTAATTTACCGGTTTTTTAAACTAAACCGAATTTTTTAGATTTAAAAAGTCATTTCCTTAGAAATCATTGTCATTTGAAGTAACAAAATTCCGCACTAATAAACTGTTAAAAAATCATTAATAACAAACTACTTATCCAGTCCAATGAAATATTGAATATAAAGAGGGTAAAAAATGGTAAAACTTAAGTGCGATCACTATATACCAAACCAAAATGAAAGCCCAAAAAAATATTTAAAAATTTTCGTCAATTCCATTTCCTTGGATAAAACCTACCTGAACATCATATAAAATAATGCAAAACAATAAGTTATGAAGGGAGTCAAAATTGACGAAAAATAATATCAAGGTCAACTATATTTTTATTGTTTAATATGACCTAAATATGTGTACAATATTTCAACATATCCTAATTGATCAAGGATTAGGTTAAGGTCCAAGTTATCATGGTTTATATGCGATTTTTTTTTCTAAAGCACCCGTAAAAACTAATTCAAATCAGATTTCATAGCTCAATGTTTTTTTTATGCGATTTTTTAAAATCAGAACAAAAATATAAACCATTATTACTCCTAAAATTATTTTTTGAAAATTATTTAGTTAACAATAACATGTACAAGAAACTAATAAAAAAAACGTTTAAGGACATTTACCAAGAAAGAAGAAGAAGGACTGATTTTATAATTTCTTTCTTTCAAGGAACCCCGTCAGTCAGTAGTGGTATTGCCCAGGACATTTCTAGATTAGGCCAAGGCGACCTGTTATGACTGAGAGTTTTCTCGTTTTAAAGTCTTGTATCCCCCCAAATTACCTCATATTTCGCAATAAACATTTGTAACAACATTAAAAATTCCTGAAGAAAAAAATAAAACTTCTCGATAGCCATACCATAGAAAAAAGAGACTATACTTGTTCAACTGAATTCCCACTAAATCTTAAACTAAGAAACTAAAATTGTTTACCTTTTTTCATCTGATTTAAACACAGTTTCTTAAATTTCAGGTAACACACACGAATATATTTTACAAGCTGTCTAAACATGAACACACACGAATATATTTTACAAGCTGTATTACAAATAAACATGACACTGTACCTGTTAGATTGGAATGATTAATCCGACAGAGAAGTAATTTCGCAAAATGGACTATCGTTTGTTGGGAACTGTTAGGACCACAGTGAGCAGAACACAATTAATGTAGTTTAATATGCCAAAAGCTCCTTAAACAAGACCGGCACAACTTATACTACACATTTAAAAGATATGAAAATTACGAAATGGAAACTGAGAGTATGAAACGGGATTCTTTCTATGACAGCAATTATAATATTTGTGATAGTAAATTAATAAATTAGGCTTTAGTATATCAGAGTCATTCGTAGTCTATCTTCGTAAAGAAGTATTAGCGCGTCATAAGATACTAAAGACACATTTTAAAAACATTGTTATTGTGCCTGATTATGACTGAAAAATGTAAGAATATATAGTACATTGATTATCTCAGTTATATACATAGATTAAATCTTAAAAGCACTTTTTCTACTAATCAGATTTTAAATTCAAAATCACTTATAACAATACTAATTGTTTTCTAAGAGGCGTAATATTTTTGGAAAGATAATAGCACTAATAACACTTATATAATCCATATGGAAGTGGTCACCATATCCATTGTTTTAATTGTATGCTTAAAAAACCGGTCTCGGTGGTCTGGAAAATTCAAAATTTAAAAATTAACAATAGTTCATATGGAAACCCAGATTCGAAACCCAGAATTTTTTCAGTATTAAAAATTTAGGGTAAAAAAATACCATCATTTGAACATTCCAGTAAAGTTGAAAAAATATAAGACTTGTTTTAAAAATCTGTAAATTGAAATGATTATACTACCTACGGAATCACTAAATGGAGATATATAGGCAGAATTGTGTTTCATTTTCAATTAGAATAATATGTCCACGTGAACAATTTGGACCTATGAGCTACAAGTAAACCAGATACATTAGAAATTATAGCCCCCAGTGTAAGGGTTTTTAGTAGTCAAGAAATAAAGTATTTTCTATAAAATAATTGGTAGTTATAACTTTTATTAGTTAAAAAATGAAATACTTACTTTCATCTTAATTAATATTTATAATACTTTCTTTCATTCTAATTTTTTATAAATATTAACATGAGTTTAAATAATTAAAAAAAATAATAAATAAATAAAACCGACTTTAAAAAATGCACTAGAAAGTGAATAACAATATCAAAAATATATTTATGTATTGAATGTTTTGATGTCTAATACCACGAGTATAATGTTTTCACAGAGTAAAATTTTTAAGATAGGTTAAAATATTATTTTTCACATTTAGTGCATTTTTTTGAAGTCAGTCTTATCTTTTTTTGTAAACATTTTTATTTCATCCTTTTCATATCCTGAATATTTCCTGAAAATTTCGGAATTGCCGACCTTCTTATAGTTGATTTTCAGCCATTGAAAATCTTTTTGAAAATTGAAAACTTGTTTTTCGATTTTTTAGTTGCGAGTCCCCTAAAATAAATATATTATTAGTAAATTAGTAACTCGTTTTGTTTCAGACAATTATAAAAAAAAAATGGGAACAGGGCAGCAATTTACGCTGTTCGATATGTGAAGTGTGAATAAAAATAAGACATTAATTTTAATTTCGCTGAGAATGATCTAAATTTTGGAAATTCTTTTTTCAGGGTTATCTATGTTTTTTGAATGACATTTTTTTCGGAAAATTTATTAAAAAATGATGATATAACGATCTACAGTATGAAAATTAGTATATAAATATAAACGTTAGTATCGAAATGTGTGTAAAAATGGAAAGTACCATATTTGTCTGATTTAAAGATTTAATTTTTATGGAATGTATATTTTTTCAAAAAAATCAAAAACAGAAAAATGAAAGAATTCGTTCCGTAAAATATATTTTTCGAAATATTTTTCAAAAAAATAATTTAAATAAATCATTAGTTATTTTGGTATTTTGCTTCGAGACCGAGATCAAGAGTCCCGATAGGTGAGTGGAGTGAAAATATACATTAGCATACTCATGTTTGCGAGGCCGAGAATGCATTTTCTCAAACCTTTTTTTAAATGACGTCGGACATTGAAGAAAATATCTTCATTATTTCTAGTGGTTTGGAGCACTTTCAGTTCTTTCTAACAATTATTGTTTCCGAATTTTAATTACCTCCCTATAAACTGGTTCTTTTATATAGCCCCAAAAAAATATCAGGGCTTAGAGGTGGCCTGTTTAAAAATGTATAACAATTTCTATGTTTTAATTTTACGTGTGTGTATGGGTGTTTGTGACTAAGTCGCCCGATTTTTGCCAAATATAGTGGTAAAAAATTGGAAAAATAATATCTTAATACCGAAAAAAGTGAAATCTAATGTTCAGTTTTCGCTGAAAGTAATTATTTTTACAAAAATTTCAATAATTTCATGCATAAAACAAGTTTACATTATTTGGAAATAAGTAACCTAAGAACACATCAGCTGATTTTTGGTTTTCTCTTCATTATTTTTCTCCTTTGGCCTGGCGTCTGCTACAATATTTAGGCGTTGTTTTTTGGTGTAAACCAACCTAAAATTAAATTCACCGGTTTTTCAAGAATGACGGGTGTCTGCATAACCTGCAAATCGGATTGTATTTTTTAAGAAGCAAATAAGGGAGACGGAATCGAACTTTTCGGTTTCCCACTGTAGACAAGTTTATTGTAAAAATTGTGCAAATCTAAGCTCAATTGAAATTAAAACCCTTATATAAACAACTCGTATACCACCGTTTTTCTGTTCGAAATGTCTTGGACAAATAAAAGAAACACTAAAATTGGAGAATAGAATCCAAGCATTGGAAACAGAAATGTTAAAATTTTAAAAAAATACTGGAAAGAATTCAAAATCTATAGATGGGATAGTAATAAATGTTAAAAATTTACATACGAAAATGGAAGATCTTGAAAAAAAATCCAACAAGTTAAAGAAGGATTAAGATATTGTGTGTAAAGAAAAAGAAAATGTTACTCTAGAACAGAACAGCAGTGACTAACGCAATGTCCTCATTACATCACGAAAAGTATCTGTGAAGATATATGTGATGATTTTTATGGTGAAGAAGAAACCTTTTGTATATCTATAGGCAATATTATAAAAAAAAAACCACTACGGAAACAGTTCTGTTAAGAAGTATGTAATGAAAAAGTTAGCCATTGAAGATGAAAATGTATTAAACATTAAACAACTTAAACTTAAATATTTTGATCTCCTGAATAATAAGCCATTTTGATGTCCGTAAATTTTATTTTTACAAAACGTACTGATTTCCCAACCGAGAAAGCAAAATATAGACCAAATGATATGGTCCAAACAGAAAATTACAATAATTTCAATAGGTATCAAACAAGACACTCCCAACAGCGATATGGAAATCGAAAAAACTATAACACAGTCCCTCAAGCCAACAATAATTACGGGAACAGGCGAAATTCAGATAGGCGATACCACAATAATACTGAACGTCGTCAAAATCAACCACCCCAATATTTAAACCGAATGTAAACGGACCAGTAGACATTCAATTGTCTTTTCAAAATGTGAGAGACCTGCGTACAAAACTGAAAACACTTGAAATCTCGACCGAAACAAGTGAATATGATGTGATTTTTTGTGGAAACATGGTTACACGATGGAATAAGTGACAATGAATTAGGACTTGCAAATTTTAATATTTATCACTGTAATAGATCCAAAAGCACAAGTGTCTTTGAACGTGGTGAGAAAGTAATGGTAGCTATTAAGTCAAATCTTCCATCTAAACTAGTCATTAGTAAGTTAGAAAATGTCGAGCATTTGTTTGTGATATTGTCTGTTAAAGGAACAAATATTTTAATATGTACGGTTTACTGTACCTCCGCAATAAACTATAGATTGTTAAGAAACTCTTGCAGCAAGTGTTGAGAATGTATATGATGTGTACAAATGTGATTACATAATAGTGTGTGGAGATTTTAACTTACCGGATGTGTACTGGGATAGTAATCTGTGTATACCATTAAGATCAGGTAGTGTATCCCAGAAATCCCAGAAATGTATTTGAGATTTATCTACTTACTTAAATGCTCACCAATGCAATGGGATTTCTAACATCTATGGCAATTATTTAGAACTATTTTTTTCTAATAATAATACTATTTGTGTCAGTACAGCAGAAACACTTATTTTAGAATGTGATGCTTTTTATCCAGCATTAAATTTTCTTTTAAATTTTCATCTTTCTATTTTTTCAAAGTGCTTTAAAATTATTGATTACGATTATGAATACTTTGACTTTGAAAATGCTAACTTCATCGAGTTAAATCACTTAAATGGTACTTTTGATTGGGCTACATTACTAAATATAGAAAATATTCATAAAATGCTAGAAATATTTTATAAAATAGTATATACTGATTTTGAACGTTTTGTACCTAAATGTAGATCTAAGCAACCAAAGTTTAATTTATGGTATTCTAACGATTTGAAGGAATTAATTTTTGACAAAAATTTGCACATACAAAATTTATGGATAGTGAATCCCAGATTGATTGTGTTACTTTTTCTCAATTAAGGAAGCAATGTAAAGAATTGCCAGAGGTTTGTTATGCTGATATATTAATAAAATGGAAAATACCATGAAGGTTGACTCAAAAGATTTTTGGAAGTACGTAAATAGTAAAAATAGAAATTATGATTTAACAAATTCAATGATTTATGGTGAACAAATTAGTGATGATGTATTGGATATTGCTAATTTTTTTACAGATTTTTTCTCTACTGTTTATAGTGATAGGACATGTGATAATTGCAATATTGATTTTCATAAAAACATAAATGTGAACACGTGTCAGGTTAATCTCAAATCTTAAAGATAATATGAGTACTGAACCCCATGATATTTCTGCACTTTCTCTAAAAAATTGTAAGTTTATATTGTCTCATATCTTAACCATTATTTTTAATTAATCATTATCGTGGAAAGTTTCCTGAATCTTGGAAAATATCTTATGTTACACCCTTTCATAAGAACGGAGCAAAATCTGATGTTACAATTTATAGACCTATATCGAAGTTTTCTCTAATATCTAAATTGCTTGAGTTGTTGGTTACAGAAAAATTAACCAACCATCTACAAGGAATTATTACGGAAAATCAGCATGGATTTGTTAAAAATAGGTCAACAGTCACAAATTCATTAGTTTATGAACAAAAATTAATAAGTTCCTTAGAATCTCATCACCAAGCATAATAGTTTCTACGGACTTTCATAAAGCATTCGATACAGTAGTACACAGAAATCTTATTAATAAACTTAGAGCAATTAGTATTACGGGGGATTTATTGAATTGGATCGAGGTCTATTTAATCTGGTGTACCATAAGGTGGTCATCTATCCCCAATTCTATTTAATATTTATATTAATGATATTCAAAATTATATAAGACATTCTAAAACTCTTTCATATGCAGATGACCTTAAATTATTCAAGAAAATATTAACGGTTTGTTAATCTGGTGTGAGCGCAATGGAATGGAACTAAATGTGAATAAATGTAAAGTAATCTCATTTTCTCGAAAAGAGAACAATATCAATTTTAACTATGAAATTGCTTCTTAACCGCTAGAAAAAGTAAATAACATAAACAGCATTATTTTTGACAAAGAATTGACGTTTAACAATCATATTGAATATATTACCAAAGGCTTTAGAAACTTTAGGATTTTTAAAAAGAACGCTGAGAGATTTCTGTGATATCTTTTGCTTTAAAGTACTTTACTGTTCATATATTCCTTCTACTTTAGAGTATACTAGCCAAATTTGGTCTCCCGTTTATAAAATTCATATTGATATTATTGAAAGAATTCAAAGAAAATTTCTGAGATTTGTTGCATATAAAATGTCGATTCCTTCAGGCTATGTAAAATATATTGAAATAATGAAGTTACTTGATCTCCAGTTTTTGGAAAGACGTCGAAGTTTTATTGATATTATTACCTTATACAAGATCATTAACTTAAAGATTGATTGTCCTCAATTTCTAGATATGATATTATTTAATGTACCCCAAAGATGTCTCCGTGATTATGATTTTTTCAATATTTCATATCATAGAACTAATTATGGCAAAACGTCATACAGTAACCGGGCTTCTTACATATCAAATCTATATTGCAATGATATTGATTTCTTTAATTTTAGTCTACCTAAGCTGAAATATGTAATAAAGTATAGATTCAAATGCTGCTGTAATTTTAGTTTCATATCTAATTATATTTAATTATTTGCTAATTTTAAATGTTTAAATGTAAAGTCTTAATTTTAGTTACTAATGTTTTTTTTTGTAATGGCTGGTACGTTAATAAAACATTTATTTATTTATTTTCAATTTAAACGACGAGGATTAATTATTTTTCAATTTTTTTAACCTACTAAAAATATATTTTTTAAATTATTAATTTTGAAAAACTGAAAATAAAAAAAGTTCTAATTAACAATTAAAAAATAGAAAGTTTTTAGGTATATTAATTCCCTCATAAAAAGGAAGTATTGTAATCGTGAAAAAATCATCTCCGAGATATTTTCAGAACTTTATATTTCAAGGTCCTTAGATGTCGAAAAACATGTTTTCTGGATTTCGTCAGTCCTGACTGACTTTAAATTTTGCTCAAAAATAAAAATTAAATTTTGCTTAAAAATTAAGGTGAAAAAAACTGTTTATCCAATTTGTGTCAAATTTTGCACAAAAATCAGATATTACCTAGGAATTACTACGACTTACGACGTTATTTTGCAAACATTCTGCACCAGACTTAAATGAAACAACGCCCTAAAATGCCATTTGTTCAAGTGCTCGCGGATTTTTGTCTTATCAAATGTGACAGCTCCTTCTATTCAACTTGCCAACAGTCAAACTAACTTCATTTGTTCATAAAATTGAATACAAAAAGTACGAGCTTTGCAACAGTTTGTATTATCTTCTAAACAAGCGTAATTTTGAACTCACTGAATGGTTTATTCGACCATCTTTAAAAATAGTAAAATTGCTGTCTTCTGGCATTAGCATTATTATCTTACAAAAAATCTTTTATCGACATTTTTTTTTCATTTCTAAAATACTTAAAGCGGAATTTTACCACGAATAATAAATAAAAGTATAGCAGCATATGACACATTTATAAAACGAAAGACAGGTATCTTGCATCCCCATCACAGCCTGCTGTAAAACTCAAGAGTGTATTCCTCAGACTAAATCTATGGTGTATTCCAAGACGTTATTGAAATCTTTATTTAAACTTTAATATGCATAAAAATTTTACTAACGTATCTTGTAATTTTTGTAAAAATTATCAAAAATAAAAATAAGAGCATTTGTTTTCATTTATTTGTATTAAGAATTTTTTTGATAGTTTTATCATATATTTATTGTACTTGATGTTTAATTATTTTTTCAAACAAAAATTTAAATTCATTATAAGTATTCCAGTTATTTTAGAATAATTTTTTGATTTTTTTTGATTAATCTCTTATTACAAATGGGAACATTTTTATTCCGCTTTAAAACACCCTGTACGTTATATGAATATGGTAAGATTTGCTTAAAACTATTAGTTAAATATATTAGTTAAATATACAAAGTACTTAATTAACACATATCGTTAAAATAAGATTTACTTTTATATCCTTCGTTATGAATTAATTACTTCGTTGTGAATTGACTACATCATTTACGTTCAATAGACGACCTCGCTGGCATTAAACGAGATTCTCTACTTGGAATACAATACAACTGGTATCCTATATTTAAACATTACACTAAAAAAAATCTACTCCAAAACTCTTTGCTGGGATCAGACTGTATACGGCTGCATGTTCCAACGGGTTTAAAAGTTGATTGGGGTCCACTGCAGTATCCCGAAAAATAATTAAAGAAGTGTCGGATATTGGATATGAATATACTTCAGTGACATGATTCTGTTGTACTGTTTGATGTCGCAGCGTCTCTCTGAGTCCAAGAGTCATTAACACCTGAGCACAAAAAAACTTCATTTACTGCAGGGTGGGTAAACTGTTTTTTCTTTACATATATTATCAAGGATTCTTCTTAGGTAAAATAAATCTATTGAATAAAAACCATGAAAGAACTAAATATATAAACAGTTTAATATTTTTCTTCTGTTCTATTAACATTTTAATCAAAAGAGCTAATTTTTAGTACTTGCCGTCGCGTGTTTTTCCATCGGCACCAATATGTATATAGGTCCTTCGCTGATCTTTCTCAAAAGTATCGTAATTTTAATAGGACTCAGTACTTTGCCCATCCCTTTCCTTCTACATTCCCCAATGCTGCTTTCAAAACCAAAATGGCAATAGATACAGACCAGTTCCCTCTTTCCAGAATCTACAAAAATCTTACAATGGTGAGCAAAATATTCACAAATAAGCACAATCCGCCACTAAGATATCAAATTATTTAAACCTTCACTTAATCTACATATTCTGGAATGTGTTCGACTTTTAGAATTCATAACATGGAGTCATTCTTAACCTTCTTTAAAAAACAAAAAGAGACATAATAGTTAATTCTATCTTTCTATGTGCAAATTAAAGAAAATATTAAACTAGTGCCATGCCTGCCCTGTATAGACTGCTTTACCGATACAAGTTTGGATAAATAAAGCTCTAAATTGGGCCAAACTGAAATTAATTTTCATTAGACGGTAAATATAAAAAAGTCTAGGAAATTACCTAACGGTATACAAATATTTGAAGTAATCGTGTGTTAACATAATTGCACAAATATATTAAGCCAACGAAGGGTTATTAAACAAGATTTATAAAGAATGACATATAGAAGTTTATTTGGAAGCTGTAAAAAATTAGTTTAGGGAATTTTTATCTGCTGAATTATTTTTCATTATAAATTAAAGCAGTTTCTTATGAAACAAAAGCCCAGGATTAAGTGGAAGAACGTTATTCATAAGTATATACAGGGTAATTTAACTTTAATAGCGTCCTCGTCATTATGTTAAGAATACATTATATGAATGCAGCTATAAAAACAAAAGCTATTTTGTATAAAAGTGGTAAAATTAATGTATATTATATTTTAAAAACATTATTTACATTATTGCATTTTTAGATTCTT
Organism: Kuschelorhynchus macadamiae; assembly: GCA_030620095.1. Taxonomy (NCBI): domain Eukaryota; kingdom Metazoa; phylum Arthropoda; class Insecta; order Coleoptera; family Curculionidae; genus Kuschelorhynchus; species Kuschelorhynchus macadamiae. Next base: position 286,854 of record JAUTXW010002101.1, read on the forward strand.
CTTCTCGAACTGATATAATTTTGTTGTAACAACCTTGATCTGTTTCTTGATTAGTATTTTATATAAGATAGTTTGGGGCAAAAAACAAACTCTCTGTTAATTTTCACGGTAAAAGTAATAATATCGTTTGAAAATTGCGAGGGATAATAATAATATTAATTATAATCATATGAGCAATATAGGGGAAGTAATGTAATTGTGAAAATTTTTGAAAAATATGTTAGGTTTTTTCGACTCTAGAGTATCCCTAGAACAAGTAAATCATATTTTCAGAAAAAAAAAAGATGTCTGGACAGTAAAGTTTCGTAAAATTTCCTTCAACATTTTTGTATATAAATAATTTTTTTTCCGCTATATAGCGAATACCTAAGGGGTTGAAACATCCTCCTAAAAATGAAAAAAAAATCGGTTAGCTTTTTTGAGGATTGGTGATATGCGTCAAATGTCTTTAATATTCTTGTATATAAAAACATTTTTTCCATCACACAGGGTAGCTACAAGAGGATGAAGCAGCCTCCTGAAAACAAATTCGATTTTAATTTCAAAACGGTGAATTTTTTTTTTAAAACGGTGAAACATGGAAACATTAAATTTCTTTTATCCCTTTGCATATAAAAGTATTTTCTCCCATTTAAGCTAACCATTATAGCGAAACCTAACCTCTAAAGAGATGAAACAGTCCCTAAAAGGATTTCTTTTTTATTTTAATAACGGTTAGGTTTTTAAAATACGATGAAACACGTCAAATTTCTTTTACCTTGGTATACAAAATCGTAAGTTTTTTTTAAATAGCAAAACACACACAATTTGTTTTATTTTTTGTTTATGCGGAACATTTTTTGATATTATAAAATGGTACAAAGTGGTTATTCTATGTACATATACCGGGTTGTCAATGAAATTACTACCTAGGGCGCCATTTGAAAACGGCTAGAGATAAAGATATGGAATTTGGTCCGTTGATAGAGTTGAATATTGTGAACATTTGTAACATAAAAACAATTGAATATCTTTCCTGTTTCTCCGGAGATGACCGCGACTTCGTTGTTTTAAATAGAACACCCTGTATATCTTATTTTTTTTGAACTCTCTTAACAATTCTAAACAATTTGTATATAACATAATATATGTTTTCTCTATTAACTCCAACTTCACTTTCAATTTGGCGAATAGAGATACTTGGATCAGCATTCACACATTCCGATTCTTCACTAATAATGAACTTTCCTTCATTTTCATTTTGGGGAACTGTTTTCAAATGTTGTACTACTCACGGAAAATAGGCATAGCAGGGTTGGTTTCTGTCTGAGTATCGCTCTACGTAGAGTGTTTGAGCCTGCCTTTTATTTTGTAGGCACTCGCCATAAACGAGAAGCATATCTATATAATATATGTTTAAAATGTATAGTTTTCGAAATAAAGCCACTTAAAGACGTGCCATAATTCCAACTAAATTGTATTTTATGGAAAAACATACTAGGCTAGGATAAAAACAATCACGGTTATTTACTCTTTATTCAAGCTTTTAACCAACAAAATATCAAAAAAGAAAATGTTCCGAGTTTAAAAAAAATGTGTTTTTCGCAAATCGATTTTTTTTTTTATCAGACCTGGTACCAAAACGGGTCAACTAACTGTTTTCCGCTTTGGAAAAATATTATCACCATAAAAATAGGGTACCTAATTTTCAATTTTGCAGTTGTTTATAAAAGTTAAGTTAATGATAACTTAACTGCTTAACCTAGTGTGATAACTACCTATAAATAACGTTTTGCTTGAATTTGACAAGTAACTTTTATAACTTGTGGGAAGATTGTTGCACTTTTTGTAAATTCTCGTGCTTTATTTTATATCTCTATTGTCGTAGACTAAAAGTTATTTGTAATCCCTTTAAAATGGCAAGTTTTACAAGGGCGGAACAAATAGATATGCTTCTCGTTTATGGCGAGTGCCTACAAAATAAAAGGCAGGCTCAAACACTCTACGTAGAGCGATACTCAGACAGAAACCAACCCTGCTATGCCTATTTTCCGTGAGTAGTACAACATTTGAAAACAGATCCCCAAAATGAAAATGAAGGAAAGTTCATTATTAGTGAAGAATCGGAATGTGTAAATGCTGATCCAAGTATCTCTATTCGCCAAATTGAAAGTGAAGTTGGAGTTAATAGAGAAACTGCAAGGAACATTTTGAACAAACATAAGTACAAGCCCTACAAGTACCAAATCCTACAACACTTGGGCGTTAACTTTGTTCGGCGAGTTGAATATTGCCGATCGTTTATGGAAAATTCTAACCATAATAATAACGTTAATAGATTAATATTATTTTCGGATGAGACTCGCTTCATGAATCTGGGAATGTTCCACAGGAACAACGTAAGATATTGGGCAAATGAAACTCAACATTTATTTAGAGAAGGATCTTTCCAAGAACGCTTTGGTGTTAATGTGTGGCTAGGTGTTTTAGGAACGAGAATTGTGGGCCCAATATTTTTTAATGTGCCCCTTACAACACAAATTTATTTAAACTGTCTAGAAACAACAGTTACCGATTTTTTGGACAACTTACCTCTTGCTGAAATTCCCGACATCTACTTTCAATAAGATGGTGCACTCATAATGCTCGAATTTGTGTAAATTATTTAAATGACTTTTAGTGATTATATATATATATATATATATATATATATATATATATATATATATATATATATATATATATATATATATATATATATATATATATATATATATATATATATATATATATATATATATATATATAGATATATATATATATATATATATATATATATATATATATATATATATATATATATATATATATATATATATATATATATATATATATATTTATATATATAAATTTGTGTAAATAAAAAGCCGGAAAAACCGGGAAAATTATATGCAATTTATGTTTCTCCAAATGAAATACTTTCTATCAAATTTTTTTTAGTATATCAAAAACGAATAAATTTACATATTTTTGAAATTAGGAAGAAATAATGTTTTTTAACAGTCTTACAAACTACAAGGTATTCCATTAAAAAAAAAACATAAATTCTCCCTGCTTTTCGATGTTTTATCACTAAAAGATATTAAAATGTTCCCGTATTGTGCTAGTTTGGACACAGTAACAAAATTCGGGTACCACGGTGTCGACACTTTTCCAACACGTTGTGCCTGTATTTTTTCCAAAAATTTTGTTCTCGCTTTGTTACTAAAATGTGTTGAATGTGTTGGATGGACACATTTTGGTTCTTATATGGACTCATTTAATACACCTAGTTTTTTTTTTCAAAATTTGTTAATTTACCTTAGATGAGTAGATTGCCCATTAAATAAAGTTGATTCTGCTAAGTTAACGATAATTTTAAAAGAAATGCCTAAAAATAGTAGAACTACCACGCGAAAGGTGTGAAAAGTGTACAACACAACTTACTACCCTTGTGTAGAAAAAAAAATAGAGAAAACCCAAAATAAATTAAATTTACACAAGCCCATAAATGTATGTAATCATATTGTATCAGAAGTATTAAAAAATGAGGGGAAGAAAGAACCGGTTTTCAGGGATGAAAGCGACGCTGCAGCATTCCATTTGTGACAGCAAAACATCAATAAGAATGTATTCCAATTCTGAAAATATATTTTTTAATGATGATGAGTACAATTATAATTTGAGTGATGATAACAGTGATTTTGAAGATGAACCAAAAGCACAAGTGTCGTTTATGGATAATCTGAAAATATGGGTACACATAAAATTACGTATTATAGTCTGCATAAGCCAATAAAGTTAACATTAAGTTTCAACATCGATGGTTTAGAATCTATGCTTATAAAGGCGGCAAAAATAAAACTGAAATTTGAGAATTTCGAGGTTAGAAAATCCTTGTAGAAGGAATGTGTCCGAATCGAGCCCAAGTTGGAAACGTCGATACGCACAGGGCGTATTTTAGACGCAATGTGTCTGAAAAAACAAACCCATTCTAGGCACATTATGTACACGAAAGCCAAATAAATCTATATATATGGCTAAACAGACCCATTCAAATAGAATTCTGGTCAAATATCGGAAACACGGGTTTAAAATGTTTCCCCCGGTTTTTATGTGTAAAGTTAGGTAATTTTTGGAAACAAAAAAGGCTATTATAAGAAACATATGTTCAGTTCGGTATAATCATTAAGACGCCATGCTTTGTTAAGAAAATTCCACAATTCTTAATTTAATAACAATGGTGGAAAAATAAAATTATCTTTAATTTAAATTTCTGACTTATTTTGAGCAAAAACATACACATTGTCCTGTCGGAAATCATAATAAATATATTAGCACCTGTTTTTCTTTAAGTATTTTAAAATAAATAAAAATATTTAAATATTTCAAAATTAACTTGAATTTATCAACTACTATCAGAAATTTTGAGTGGGCCGATAAGTTAGGCTCGCGTATCACCCATATTACCTATTAATTATGCATATTTTTCATTTGGAGGCGTATTGGAAAAATAATAATTGATATATTGCGTCCATTGTACAACTAAATTGTTAAGTAAAAATATATTTTGTGTCCGTTATTCAATTTTATACAAAATGGACACACAAATATAATTTTGTCCACAGACTGGATAAAAGTCTGTCGATTTTGCAACCACAAAGACGCATTTCGGTAAAATTTTGGGAAAAACGCAGGTTAACGTTGGATATATTTAAGTTCAATTTTAGAAACGTAACGGAAACATAAGAAAATTATTTGGGACAAAAATCAGTAATAATTTGATCATATTAAAGAATATAAAATATATTAGAAATATACCGGAAACCAAAGTCAAACCGTGGAAACATTTTAGTGGTTGTAAAAGCACATTTTGGATTAACTTTGGGTATATTTTGGGCACTATCTGGTATATATTTTGATAATCATTTCGAACCCATTTTCCCCTTAAAGTGGGCGCGGTGTCGACACAGTAGCGTAAACATGTGTCGTGTCCAAAATTACGTGTCGACACAGTGTCGACACTTTGCCTCAGAAGTATCTATAATTGCTCTTTTTTTGTGTCTCAAAAACTACCTTGTATAATCGTTGGCGTATGTGCTATTTAAGTTTCTTGGATCAAATATATTACAAATTAATTACAGTATTTCAAAAAACTGCAAAACAACCCAAATATTTTTGTATTTTTTGAATATAGTAAAATGTTGCCCTATATATACATGTTCATTCTAGAGACATGAAACGCTACCAAAGGCGGATATATTTTTAAATATTTTTTAAACCGTAGAGCAAGTAAAATAGATGTATTTTTTCTACATAACATGAACCAATTTCGTCTTTTATAAAGGATTATTCTTAGGGGGTAAAGCAACCTTTGAAAACAAAGTTAAATTATCAAGTTTCTTTAAACGAAACATGACTGACTGAAATGACGATAAATTTGTTACTGGTCCAAACCATTTTTGGAATACTAAGCCTTAAAAATAGAAAGATTACCTTATGCGAAAATATACCCTTTTTGTTTCTTTTAATATTATCCATGGCTAGCTCGATTATCACTATAGCACTTTTCATCAGATTTTAAGGCTTAGTGTTTCAAAAACGGTTAAAGCAAATGTCATCATATTTATATATTTTTGAAATCAGGAAGAAAGAAAGTTTTTTATCCGTCAAAATATTTTAGGGAGTCCCATTAAAAAAACACAAATTCTATAATTTTCGCTGTTTTTTTTATCATATCACTAAAAGATAACTCACGTTATCAAGTTTTGTATTAAGACGTTTTTTGTATTTCAAAAACCACCCTCTACAATCCCTGGCGTAGATACTATATGATTTTTTTGGATCAGATATGTTACAAATTAATTACAGTATTTCAAAAAACTGCAAAACACCCCAAATATTTTTTTTATTTTTTAAATATATGTAAAATTATCCCCCGTATACAGGTTCAATCTATAGACATGCAAGGCTACCAAAAGCGGAAATATTTTTTAAAAAGTAAAACAGATGTATTTCTTGTGGGCAGCGTAAACCAATTTCTTCTTTTTTAAAGATTATTTAAGTTATATTTTTGAAAAACATAACGATTTTAACAATATGTGTAGTTTATGAACGAACTCATAATGATCCACATGTTTAAACAAGAAGATAAAGTAAATCATGTTGCCACTAAATCTTCAAATCATTAGTGTAGAATTTAAATCTTCAATTATATTTCTAGCAAAGAGTCTACAGGCGCATAAACACAACCAACATTGGTAAAAATCTCTTTTTATAGCATACTTTAATGAGGTGCATACACGCGATAATTCTAACGTGATGCACATCCTGCGATGAGATATTCGTTACGAAATACGTTTTCTCTATTTAGGATATACAGACCCACGCTGTGCTGCTTTGACGCGAATTAAAATCAGAGTCCTCTTAGCGGACTGAAATTATGAAAGCGTCTAGTCTACCAGAATTATTTATCTAATATTACTAGACAGAAGAAGCTGGGGTTAAAATAATGCTTTTAGTGGACGATAATTAATTTCTGTATTACCGTAAAACGCATTTTTAAATATTTAAAAAATAAATAGGTTATGAAAAGTTTTATGTTCAGCAAATTTTACTAGTTATATCACATACATCTATATTCTAATTTTATTTATATAATAATAATAATAGCAGGCCGACGACGATTGGTTGCTGCTCTTCGAGCATGTCCTGTCATGCAGGGTAAGAGGTTATTAAGGCAACACCAATACCTTAGTGGTCTGATGAAACAAAAAATATAATAATAGGTTATTAAAGACTGTTTGTCTTGATTAAAGAATATGTTACTACCAGCGATATGTCCTTAATTCCTTAAACTGCGTGTCTTTCTATCTCGCATTACTAATTTTATCATTTTTATGCCTAAGCCAACCAGTGGTACCTGTTATCCGTTTTAAAGCGCGCCCTATTAGAAAATCTCGAAGCAAGCCTTTTGAAGTTCGTTGTTGTATTAGCGTATAAGAACATAGTCAACGTGTGTCCACGTTAAAAATTATTGAAATCTTCCAGGGATAGTAACAAGACGTTGTTCGATAGTACCGATTACCTTAAATCAAAATCACTGTTTTGCTTTCTGCATTAACTCAAAAGTGGCGTATTCAGAATATGGAGTCCTTTGGTATGCCACGATATGGGAAATAACAATACGTTTTTCCTTTTATACTTCCACTGGTTTTTGAATACTAGTTTATACATTTACCTGGATAGTCTTACATATCTGATTTGTAGGAAATCGTCTGAATCTTTTATCAATAATAGAAACATGGGGAATCAAACTTGTGTTTTTTAATTGAACATTTTTTCGTATTTAGAATTTCCACGTATTTTCAACTGGTTTCGAGATAATCGACGTTAAGAATATATAATGGCGTTAATGCCGTATCGAACATAGAATGTCAATTGCAATCCAGGTTACCTTGTTTGTATAGAGGGATATAAAAAATGTTAATGTGGTATATTTGCGAAGATTTTTGTTTTTAAAGGTTTATTTTTAAAAATTAGGGAAACATCTCATCCCTATTAATAATTGTATTATATTTTTTTCTAACTTGGCCATAATTCTAATTAATACAAAAATAAAAAAAGAAAAACAAATTAATACTAATATAATAATATAATATACTTAATAAAAATAAAAATTATTGAATTACATCCCCTATTTTGCTCAATGCATTTTTTATAAATTCTCTTCTGCTTTTCTAAAGCTTACATAGAGATTTAAAACGCAAAATTTACGAACTTTATATAAAAACTGGTGATAATGCCAAACCTGCCGTACGGCAATACCGAAGACTTTATGAAGGAGTAAGGAGAATTCCTACCAATAAAATATTTTCAAGACTTTGTCAGAAAGTTTCACATAAAGCACCTTTGAAATGAAAAAATCCTTCCGTATTTTCAAGGTATTTTTTGACACAATTTATACTTAGATACTCCTTAATAATCAATTATAATTTTAGAAAATCTTAACGCTTCTATTCTAAATGCTGTTGAGATTTAAGGCAAAATGTACTATAAGACATAGAACATTTTATCAAAAGATAATCTCCGTTCCTATAAAATTTTTCGTATTTAAACCCTAAGCCAAGATAATAAGGGCGCGCCATTATGTTTTTGTCAAGAAATTATACAACGCTTGTGTCAACAAATTAATTTTTTAATAAAATTGTCTGAATAAATAAAGCAGATTTTTCGATTTTAATAGGAAGAATGTATACTTTTGGGCTCCTGAAAATTCTTGCGCAATTCAGTAAATATGACATTCTGGCCGACAATACGTGCACGTATGGTGTAGAATTCTTAACAATAGATTTTTGGGGCCAATATTTTATAACGGAAATCTGAACGGGCATAATTATTTAGAGCTACCAGTAGTTCAAAATTTGGTTATACGTGATCATGATATATTTTGGCAACAAGATGGCGCTGCAGGCCACCACATTGCTAACGTAACAGGATTTTTAAACGAAAATTTGCCATTTTGAATCGGTTAATTTGGCCAAATAAGGTTACCACCAAATAGCTCAGAATATTATAAAAAAAGAGTAACCCAAGAAGTTGAAATACTAAATCATCGCAATCAGGGCATTGTTTTGGCAGCTATAGAAAAGCAGAAGAGAATTTTTAGAAAATGCATTGAGCAAAATGGGGAACATGAAGAACATAAAATTCAGTAATTTTGTTTTCATCAAATACTGTCGTAGGTACCGCAAAAGTTTCTGAAACTGTAATTTTCGTGCTGTTCATTTGCTTTTCGTTTTTTTTGTTTTATTTAAAATATGGCCAAGTTAGATAAAATATAATATAATTATTAACAGGGATGAGATGTTTCTATTAAAAACAAACATTTAAAAATTATCATATACTATATCATCTAGCATCAGTGTTTTCATAGCTAAGAGATGCAATGTATGATTTTTTTCCGTTTTTAATTACTTTTTAGTAAAATCTTTACAACTCTACATAGTAAAATCTTTACAACTCTACCACATTAGCAATTTTTTTGTATGTCTCTAAACAAATAAGGTAACAATAGATAGCTCTTAAAAAGTTAAGATAGGAAAGTGCAAGTCATTTTAACTCATCTTTAACTGTTTTGCCGTTGCAATTATTAGACAAAATTGGTAGAGAGTCAGTAATAAAGTTTATTGTGAATGTCAGATTTTTGTTGGAACTGTCAAAAATTGACATTTTTCGCTCGATTTGGCATACGTGTTATTAGATATATAGAGTTTCAAAACCTAAGTTGAGAGACAGTTTTACTCTAATTTGATCCGTTGAGATTTGACAGCCCTTCAAAGTGTCAAATTTTCATTTTTCAACTGCCATTATCTCGAAAACAGTTGAAAATACGTGAATAATATGAATACAAAATTTCTCAATTTTACGAGTAGAATCCAAATTTGCAATAATATATATAGGGTGTTCCATTAAAAAAATATACATTAGATTAGGTGCTATCATATTTTTAATATCGATAAAAAATTCAGACGATTTCTATCTTAAAAAATAAAGAGGTTAGAGTGGGTGACATTTATAACCAATAACTCTGTACATCCTCCCTCGGAATATCGCCTATATTCGTCCATGAAAGTTAGTAAATATGTTATACTTTTGTAGTAGAACACTTTCAACTAAGATATATTACAATTAGGAATACGTTTATTTTAGAGTTAACCATAACTTTTGCAAGTACATTTGTATATTTGTAATACACTCTAGTTCATAGGTGAATATTTGTGATCCTGATGTAAAAATAGAAAAAATGATACAGAGAGCTTTAAACCTATACTGAAATAGGGCATGGCTACTATATTACTAATTTACAAGATAATAATCTCCACGGATTCAATTTCCCGGACAGAAACACGGACAATACCTGACATAACACAAACTTTCAATTAGCTAACGCTAAACTAAAACGGGAAAGAGCTCGTGAATTTTACCAAAATGAAGCTGGAATACTAATTTACTTTACACAGCCTGACTAGGGCTCGCTAAATTTATAAATGCATCCAATGGAATGGCATTTACCCAATTTGTCACCAGATGTATGGAAAATATAATGATTGTGATAATATTTAATATTAATGATATTACTTAAATTAAAAATGTTCGCATAAATTATTCTATATTGGGAGTTTAAATAAACTGTATGCTAAATGCTTATATTGGATAGAAGTATAAATAGTGGAATTTCCAAATATAGAATAAATATCTGATAGTTAAATTTAATGTTGTTCCTCTGTGTGAATAATTAAACTGAAATACATTTCTTAGTGTTTTAACCACATTTAATTTTGTGTAGTTATACAAAAAATTCTACCACTTAAGCTTAAATATACAATAATAAATAATAATTTGCACACTTAATATATTTATTTTTTTTTTTGTTTTCTCATATACATTTCTGGGTTTCTCGAGGTTGTTATGTCATTTATAATAACTTATAATACTAGGGATCAATGTCGAAATATTCACATCCTTAACATGTTTCTAACTGTTTTCGTTAAGTTGTTAGAACTATAATGTATGTATTTTTAATAAAATCAGTAAATACTTTAAAGTGGGACATTTAAATGTGCGTATTCTAAACACCGGTTTTAATGACCTCAGGATATTAATCGAAAGTCATAAATTTGACATAATCGCCTTGTCTGAAACCTATATTACTGAAGACATACCTGACAATGCATATATTATCAACGGATATCGTCTGATACGTAGGGACATAATAACCAGAGGAGAAGGAGTGGCTGTGTATGTCATTATTAAGTTAAAAGTTGATTTATTAAACCTTGACCTGGACGTCTCTCACATTGAACAGTTATGGTTCAAGTTAAAACTCAATTCTATAACAAAGGCTACAGCAGTATTTTATAGACCTCCAATACATTTAGCTGTTAACTCCTTTGAGAGTGCTTTGTCGTTGGCTCTGCCGACTGGCGATTGTGTAGTATGCTTAGGCGATATTAAGGTTAATCTTTTTAATCTAAACAACTCTGTATCTAAAGCTTTGAAAATTATAATTTTATCCAAGTTAATAATAAGCCGACAAGAGTGTCCAGTGGCGCCGGGTCCTTGATAGGCCCCATTTTTGTGTCTGCAAAGCATCTTATTAGAAGGGTTGGGGTTGTTGACGCTGGGCAGATTTCCGATTATAGGCTAACTTTTTGTGACTTATGCATCAAAGTTAATAATTTTAACCGTCGAATTTTTAATATACCTATAAAAATACCATCTCATGGAATGATGTGATATATGAAAATAACATCGAAAAAAAATTAGCCTTTTCACATCTAACATATTAAATTTATATAATATCCATGCACCAAAAAGTAAGAGTCACAAGACCAAAAGCTCCCTGGTAGTCCGATGGTATTAAGTTCTCGATAAAGTTTAAAAAAAATGCTTTAAAAAAGTATAAGTAAAATAAATCTGCAGAAAATTGGGATATGAAATTTAAAAATCATACTCTCGGTCTTATTCGACGAGCCAAAAAGTTACACGTTGTCCAGGTGACGACTGAAAACCATCCTAAAAAAATATGGAGGACGTTAAGTGATCCAAACGTCAGATATAAAAAACAGCGTTATATACCAGTCTTTCTAAAATATGTAGATGAAATACATAAATATTTTTCATCTGTTTTTATTATTGGAGGATGTGAGGAAACGGTGGTTCAATACGATATGCAACCACCGTTGCATCATGATTTATTTAACTTTAAAATGGCAACTGTTTCGATGTGAATATAGTCATTAACAACACAAAATGTAAAGCGGCAGGTTCTGATAACATATCCTTAAATATGAAAGTATTTCAGCCCCTTGCTTGATCCAATAACACATCAAGTTAATGTATGTCTCGAAAAAAACTACTTTCTCACATGTTGGAAAACTTCCATCGTGCAGGCTATCCCCAAAGTCAGCATCCTTGACTCTCTGTCTGATCTTCGTCCGATAAGCCTTTTACCGGTTTTATCCAAGATCTTGGAAGGAATTTTCCGAGACCAAATGATGGACCATTGGCCGCGACCTTGATGACAATAGAGTCTCGGATCTGGTTCTACTGGACTACTGAAAGGCGTTTAGTGGCGCTTGGCGACAGAGCCTCAGAAATGTGCCCTATAACATTAAGACAAAGACCCAAGTATAATACTTGGGCCTTTGCTTTTCAAATTTTTATACGGCAGATTTACCCAATTGTATTAGGTACTGTTCTTGTAAAATGTATGCTGATCTCACAGCTTTTGATTAGTTTTTTGAATGCCATTTAGCCGAATATCAAGTAAATGAAGATTTAACCTCCTTTGCAAGCATTTCCTTTAAACATAATTTACGTTTAAAAGCAAATAAATGTTCTGTCATTTACTTTAAATGAAGAAAACCAGGCAGTGTCCATAGGGCAATACAAATAGGGATTAGTTATAGTCTCATGCCAGTGAAAGATTGTGTAAAATCTTTAGGGTTGCACTTGGACTTTGGGCTGACATTCAACACTGACGTTACAAATTTGCTGCAGAAATCCTTCATGAATTTAAAATTGTTATATAGTAATCGTGGGCCGTTATCTGAAAAGCTGAGGGTGCAACTGGCGGAAGCTCTTGTGTTGTCCTTTTTTAATTATTCTAATCATGTTTATGGACCCTTTCTGGACATAAAAACCAAAACCGAATTCAAAAACTACAAAAAACTTGCTGCCGATTTGTTTTTGGTCTCCGAAAGTTGGATCATGTTTCGACAGACAGAGAACTAGGATGGCTAAGCATGAAAAACAGAAGGAAACTGCACTTCGCTGGATTTGTCCAGTCAGTAAAGATAAGTGGAAACCCCCCTACCTAACAGCAAAACTACAGTTAAGGAATGAAACACGCAACCTTAACACGAGATTTTGCTGAAACCTTCCATTTCCTGTTTTTGGGAGAAGAAGATCCTACAGTTATTACTTCTTGGGACACATTCCGCACCGCCATCTCACTGACTACCACAACCTTAACCTTCTGTACACTATTCTTCATTTGCAGCTTGTCTTTGTTTAGTCCCTGAGGTAAAATAAGCTAAACTGGCTACGGTAGGCATCTCGGAAGGTAGACAATTCCCTTTAATTTGTTTACCAGCCTTTTCAGATTTTTTGTTATCCACGATGGCATATCGGCTTGATGTGTGGCTGCTGATGCGCCGTTAAAGTTCGATTCCTCAAAAACTTTTGTTTTTATTATTTCATTCTTTTTTTTGTGTTTTTATTTTATTTTTTTGTGAAACTTGTCAAATTTGGGAAATGCATCAAGTTTATTAACTACTAAATAAGCATCACTTTACAGTTCAGTTCACAATTATAAACGTTTTCAATATATATATATATATATATATATATATATATATATATAGCAGAAATACATAATCTCTGCAGGTGCAAAACGGCCTAAAAGAAGAATTGCTTTCGATTATGTCACAGGGTACCCTCCTGCGATCATGATTTCTGGGCCTTTCCCTCATCAGGCAGGCTTGTACCCAGGGAGATCTGAAATAACAGATTGCTCGATATGACAAAATCGAAAACGAAACGTCTATCATACTGGAACAGTACTACATGCTAAGTATAACACTTAGCGCCACCTCTTGGGGCTCCGGTGGTTTCCGGCTGCAAAACCATAGATATATATATATATATATATATATATATATATATATATATATATATATATATATATATATATATATATATACCTAACCTAAATTGCTTAAGCGGAAGAGCGCATAAACCTTTATTACATCGCGTACGGAGTGCCATTGCCTAAAATCCGTGAAATTGGCCACTTTTATGGAAGTGGTCGATACCGCATTACCTCATTAACGGCTAATGGTAATATCTAAGTGATCCAGTTTTATAAATCCTCATCAAATTAATGAAAATGCAAAACTTGTTTACAACGTCAAGATATACTGTCTCTAAAGGTTTTTTTTAAAGACGGATTCTAGTAAATTGGTCTACAGACGCATTATTTATATAATACATACATAGTATTACCAACGGTTTTTTTCGGAAATACGAGTTGATGAACTAAAGGTAACTAACCTTAGAGTGAAAATAGCAATTATATGCGTGAGTTTCTCAAGATAATTTTTTCTCCTATCGTTTGTACAGTTACAGCAAAAAGTCACATTTTTTGATAAAGTTCAAAATTAGTTGTGAGCATTTTATAAGTCATAATACTAACAAAACTGCAGTCCACTGTCAAATTAGAAAAAAAGAAGTTGTTTCACTAGTGACTCTTATTATAGTCAGTAAATTTCATCAAAAACCTGCCACTACTATACGTTACGAAGATAGTCGGGGGGCGAACATGATGCCTAGCGTGTTTGCTGTTTCTATATAGGCTGTAAAAAGTCTGGAAATCTGGACGGCTCGAAATATCTCGAAAACCCGTTTTTGGATTTTTGGTATACTTAGGTTTGAAGTTATGCTAGATTTGACATCATCGCGGATATCACCAGCAGATCCAGAAATCAGAGATGTATAATAACTTTTGATTCTTTTTATGGAATTTCTTAATTTTTATTTGATATTAAGAATCTATAACAAACTTTTAATCTCATTGTTAAAATTTTTTAATCTACACTTCAACATTTTTGAGGTCAAAATATTAATATTTTAACAATTTAAAGTATTTGTTTTACCTATTTGTTGACCTGTGTCGACAGTAGTTACCTGTCATTTCTAACAGTGAATTAAGTTATTAGAGTTAGATTTGCTATAATATAATCTACTGTTAGCAACATTTTGAGCAAATTTGAAGTAACGGGACTTGTTAAAAATGCTCCGCGATCTGGCTATACCAAAACATCCACCTGTGTATACAAGGCTTGCTTTGTACATCTTAATTAGTAGAAATTGCATAAAATATTTAAAAAAATAAAACAGAAAAAAACTATATCAGATGTTTAAAATGTATTCCATTCACCTTTTGACGGTAATATAATACTGCGGAAAAGTATTTTGAACATTTTATAGACAGTCCCTTTCGTGGATCCTTCTGCAATTATTTTGAATCCGCAGTTTAGATATTCAAATCATATGGTTTTGCTTTATAGCCCACATTTTTCAGGTGTCCATAAAAGATAATTGAGGGAGGCCAGATCTGGGGCCGAGCTGACCCTCGATTATGCCCAGTGACGGCTCGTATTCTAAAATTTAGGGTCGGCCGAGAGTCAAGGCCAATGGAAAGCGGTTTTACAGTTAAGGGGTAATGAGGTAATCACCCCCCCCCCTTCCTACAGCCAAAGCCCGGTCAAACATCATGTGTAATTTACATATTTGTACGTGGAAATTACGATTAAAAACTTGGCTACGAAACACTATAGCACAAGAGCGAACTGTTGGATTAGGTCTCTTGGATATCCATAGATAGAGTGTTGATGTAAATATAAACAATGTGATTAATAAATTTGCTGCAGGAAAAAAACTGGACGTTATTCTATAACTATTTATTAGAGGCTTTTTCACTTATGCCACAAGTATGTTAAAAATATAGGTATTTATGTTGTTCTCATACCATTTATAATAAAATATATTAACAAACTTTTTTTTTAAATTAATCCCCCTCCCCCAGAAAGGATTCCTAAATCATCCTTGAGGCCAATGGGGATTTAATTAATGCCGCGTCCAAATATGGTCAAATACTAGTCCTTTATTTTTTTCCGTTTATTTCTTCAATGATAATTAGGCAGTTATCAACCTATATATAGCAGATCTAGGCAAGAGTATAAATTTAATAAACCAGAAAAAAATGTTAGTAAAGCGCTCTAGTCAGTCAATTTAATTCTTTGATATTTTAATGTATCTTGCCTCAAGAGAAAAATAAAATAGATGCCAAATAAAATGGAAGCTACATACACAACCAAAAAAGCACATTGTCCAGAAAGAACCACGATGCGGCCGGCCGATTTCTAAAACAAATAGCAAATGATATTTTAAAATATTCTTTGCACTTATTTCGTCACCACATGAAGTAAAACTTGCTAATATAACATATTATCTATCCATCATTAGTTATGACTAAAGCAAAGAACTAACTAAAATTAATTTTAAAATAAGTAGCCTCATTTTATAATAATTACAAATAATACCTGTAAAATCATAGTATTCAATTGAGAAAAATTCCCGGGATACGGCCATATCGAGACGGGCCGGTGTTGGGTGATATAAGCTACGACGAACGTTATAGCCGAGGTATATAGCAAGCATGATAACTAACGAACGTACTACGTACCGCGTGAACTAGTAGATAAAGTATTGCATGTAAGATGATGGAATCGGCTGGCCTCGGTAATAAATATATTAGAATATCTGTGGACGGTGGCCCGCGGTCTGCTGTTAGTGGCGTTATTTCTATGTTAGTCAAGAAATTATAATAGGGATATCTACCTATTTTGCTATGTGCCCAGGAAATAATAAACTACATTTTGGTTTTGTGCGTTTTTCGGATGTTTGCAAAACTATTTTTGAAATATATTTACTGTTTTGAAAAAAGAATTTTCCCTGCACATTTTCTGGTACGCCCCGGCCGACCCTGCCGCCCCTGACAAGCCGTCAATACATCTCTCGAAAAAGGTTTGATCTAAATATTAGCCTCATGCGTTATGTGTGTTTAAACAAAAACAAGACATTATCTAGTACAAGAAATCTTGATTTATATTGCAGATTTCCATCATGGTGCCGCAGAATTTCAAAATCAGTCAAAATCTTAATCCGGAAGCTCTTGAACCAAAATAACTCTATAAAAATGACATTTTTTCGCCTTTAAGATACACTCAACGGACATTTGACGCATATTATTTTTTAACCAATTTTTCTTGTTGATAGATAGGGATTTCCTTCTATACTGAGTAAAATATCGAAAGTCTTATTTCCTCTAGTATCTGTTTTGGGAAGGCCAGATCGTGGAGCATTTTGCAGATGTTCTCTTACTTCAAATTTGCTCAAAATTTTGCTAACAGTAGATCTTGCTATGGGTTTTCTTCTTTTTTTTCGATTTCAGTTAAACAATTATAGATAAGACTTTGAATATCAAACCAGGATTAGGATAGTCAGTAAATAATTAAATTTTTCTTGCGAATTAAATCATTATTTAAAAAATATTTGATTATTTAAATATAATAATTTATATTCTTGTTAGTTTTATTTTCTCTTTTAATTTTTACAAATATCAGAAACCAATAATAATTTTATAATTAGTCAGGCATATAGGTTGAAAACAGTACTCCCCGATAATTTATGATTATTTATTTATTTGAAAAAAAAAATAGTTTAATTTTTTTTAGAATTGCTATTAGGTATAATAAAAGTTATGTTTTTTCTTATTAAAATGGTTTTATAGAAAGCTATCGAACCCCCTTTTGATAGATAGTTTATGATCTGAGTGAGGTATGAGGTGATGCAAAACTTTTCAAACTTTTGAATCCCTTTGGTTTTATTACCTCCTAAAATATGATTTAGAAAAAATTATATTCTTTAAAAATCTTGAATTTCTCTATTTAATCCAATACAATCAAAAGTCTGCGCAAATGACTTGCACAATATTTAAAAGACGAAAAATTTACCACAAAACAAAAAGTACATATTCCATGGTTTTTCAAAGACAAGTAATATCTATTGACATAAAAAATACTTTTGTTTTTGAGGGTTTGCCTTGCCCCCTAGAGCTGCTTTGTATAGTACACTAAAAATGTTTTTATATACAAAGCGAATAAACATTTCACCTCTTTTCCCGTTTTTTAAAAAATAAACCATTCCAAAATAAAAAAAAATGTTTTTCCCTTAGACCTATCCTGTATAGTAAAGAAAAAATATTTCTATATATCAAGACCAATTAATTTTGACGTATTTCACCGTTTTTTAATTAAATAATATTTTATTTTTTTAGAGGCCTGTTTTACCTAGGGCTAACTTGGGAAAAATGTTTTTATATACAAAAGAATAATAAAAATAACATGTTGCACCATTTTTACTTCCCTGGTAGAAGAGAACCCTCCGAAATTTTTTCAGATCTTTTCGTAACTACTAATATGGGGATGACCTGGTAACATTTTGGTAAAAATCCAATATGGCAAAACAAAATGGCGGCCTACTGAAATATTAAAAAAGTTATTACTGAAAAACTACTTATCCTATTTATCTCAAATTTTGCACAGAAATCAAGTATTATGTAGGAATCAACGGGTAAAATTTTGGAACGAATCCAAGATGGCGGACCAAAATGGCATCTCAGTAAAATTCTTAAAAGTTCAGCCTGAACCCTGAAAAACTACTTAATGGACCGATTTCAAATTTCAAATTGTGTTCCTTAAATAATTGTGGTATACAGATGAACTAGTAAAACTGTATTACTGATTCAAGATGAAGGAACCAAATGGCGGCTAAATATAATATATGTAATCGTGAAAAAATCCTTTCAGGTGTTAAATATCTGTACGTTTTAGCGTCCATAGATGCCAAAAAATATGTTTTTTCAATTCCGTCGGTCCGTCTGTCCGTTTGTCTGTCTGTCTGTCAGTTCACGGTATAGCTATGATATAGGGATAAACTGGTAAAGTTGTGGTACGGATTCAAGACAGCGGAACAAAACGGCTGTCAAATAAATTTTTTAAAAAACAACGAAAAAAAAATCTTATTCAATTGATTTTAAATTTTACAGAAAAATTAAATATGATTTTGGGGGTACAAATTCAACACGATGAGGTAATAAAATGGCGGAGTGTGTTAATATAAAAACTACTTATTAAATTTATTTAAATTATGCTCAAAAATCAAGTGTGGCATAAGTAGAAACTCGGAAAATATTGGTAGAACTCCAATATGATCTAACAAAATGGGGACGAATACAA
The DNA here is from genome assembly GCA_030620095.1 of Kuschelorhynchus macadamiae. Lineage (NCBI taxonomy): Eukaryota > Metazoa > Arthropoda > Insecta > Coleoptera > Curculionidae > Kuschelorhynchus > Kuschelorhynchus macadamiae. The sequence goes on from JAUTXW010002101.1 coordinate 305,798, forward strand.
ATGTTTTAAGAGACTAAAAAAAAATAATTCTTGTTTTCAGAGAGCTGCTTCATACCCCTTCTACTACATACAATGAAAAAATATTTTTATAAACAAAAAGTTAAAGGGAATTTGATCTGTGCAACTGTGTTTTTTAAATTTTAATATTAAAATATTCTTTTTTTATTTTAGGTATTTTATCCCTCTAGAGCTACCCTGTATTGTGCAACAAAAGTTGACCCTTTAAAAAAATAATTTTTATTTCTTTTCTAGAGGGCGGTCATACAGATCTAAGGTTACCCTGTATAATTGAAAGAAATGTTATATAATTAAAAGAATAAAAGAAATTGGACGTGTTTCGCCGTTGTCCGAATACATTTTTTTGCTTTTAGGTTTCATGATCGTAGAGCTACACTAAAAAAATATTTTATATGAAAAAATTAAAATAAATGTGTCGCCATTTTTCGAAATATTCTGTTTATTAAACTGTTATCGGTTGCACGTTCTCAAAATATGATTTTTTACGGATTTCTCCCTTTTAAAAATCTCGAAGATCTACGCCAATGACACCCAAAAAGTATTTCCCGCGACACATTTACCTAAATTATGTTTTGTGCAAGCATGAAACGAATCGGTTTGATAGTTCTCAAGTTATCAATTTTTTTTACATACACACATCGGTACAGATATAATATTTTTTTCTTGTAGAAATATATTTTTTGTGATGTTGTATTGTGTAATAATGAGACAATATACGGGCTCTTATGCTGGGAAGTAAAAATATTTAATTTTTAGGATTTAATTATTAAAGTTTATATCCTATATGAGCACCTTTGAAAAATTATCTGACTTTTCAGTGAAACGCACGGTTTCGAAGGAAAACTAAACAAACAAACAACAATGTTTTCTAAGAAAAAGTATGTCGGAAATATTTAATTAAAAATCCCATTTTCTTCCATTAGTAGCGTACATTGTAAGCCTTTTCCTTTTGTTTTAAGGAAAACAGCAATAGAAAAATTCCGACTAGATGTACAAAATTTAATTAAAGCCCAGAGAATTGTACGCTTCGTTTAAATCCAGAACAAGTATTAAATTTATACGTTTCAGGTTTTTTGCAAGTTGTAATCGAGATCTTAGACGAAATGACTTACTTCTGGATGGGAGAATTTATCTGCATTATGACTATTCCTGGCAGATATTACGGAATTATTTGTGTTAATTAATATATCAAAAATAAAAGTTTGCTAAAATTCTAATAGACAATTTAAAAATATATATTTTGTATACGTAGTTGTATATATATTTAGATTTAGGTATTTTTAATAACAATAACTAATATTATTATTTTCCAAATCTTCATGGGGCGAAGCATGTGAATAGCATGCCATAAATATCCGCGGCCTAATTTGCGCAATTTAATTTGCAGGAAATAGTATCCAACGTTTTAGTAAAAAAAAATCAGAATTAAAAGCCACTTTTATTCCAATTTTCCACAAAAATTAAGGGTAATATAAAAAATAATAGGATTTACTATATACTCAAATAAAAAATAAGTATATCAAATAAAATAATAATAAAAGAATATTATTTTCAATTTTTAATTTGCCTTTCTTTACTTTTTTGTTAAATCTATTTTGACTTTCAAGAGTTTATTATTATATATATACATATTACTAAATAAAATTATCCGTATGTAGACAGGATCATGCATAGTTGACTATTCCTGATAAAAAGAAGTATTGATAACCAGAGAAGATTTCCGGATAAAGCTTATTTACTGACTTTAACTTCCCTCGTAAGTTAATAGCCATTATTAGTACATTTTGTAATTTAAAACCAAAATTTAGTATTAAAAATAGTTTAGAATTAATTAACAATATAAAAGATGTCACAATCCCAAATAATGCCATATTAATCTCTTTAGATGTACAAAACTTATTTCCTAGTGTCCCCCCCTATTGAAGCTATTAACTTCGTCGAGTCGATAATTTATTACTCAAAAATAAAGTTAATCATATTATTAAGAATGATATATTGGATTTGTTAACAGTGTGTGTAGATTAAAATTACTTTGAATTCAATGGCTCCGTGTATGTAAGTAAAGAAGGTTTAATAATGGGTAATCCTTTGAGTCCTATACTAGCAAAAATATTTCTAGATAATATTACACAATTAATGTATAATCACCCGTTAAGAAACAAGTTCATTTATTGGTATAGATATGTAGACGACATATTAGCGTGTTTCAAGGGAACAGAGAGACAACTAAGGTTATTTTTAGATTTTATTAATAATTTCCATAAAAATATTAAATTTACGTTAGAAGATAAGACAATACATTTTTTGGATTTTACAATTATGAACAATAACAATAAACACGATTTTCAAATTTATCATAAACCATCTTACACAGATATAACAATACATAAAACATCAAATCATCCTTTTGCACATAAAATGGCAGCTTTCAACAGTTTTGTACATCGTTTAATTAAAATACCTATGTCATCAGATAACTATAATAAAGAATTGAATATTATAAAGCAGATTGCTATTAACAATGGCTATAGTCCTAATATAGTCGACAAAATAGTAAAGAAAAAACAATATAAAAAAGCAATCAATTTAATCTATCCAAATAATAATTTAAAAGATATAGCCAAATTAAATACAATAACATATACAGGCAAAATTAGCTCTAAAATCAGTAAACATCTCATGAGAGCAGATTATAAAGTTACCTTCTGTACAAATAATACATTAGGGAAATATATTAAAAATAATAAATCCAAGTCTGATAAATCTAAAAAATCAGGGGTATACGAATTAGAATGTGGTTCCTGTGATAAAGTTTACATTGGCCAAGCGGGTAGATCTTTCAATAAATGTATAAAAGAACACAAATCCTCATATAATAAAGAAAAAACAGACTCCAATTACGCTAAACATTTGATAGAAGCAAATCATACATTTAAAAACGAATATAACATTTTGCATAGGGCTAATAAAAGCTACAAATTGAACCATTTGGAAAGTTTAGAAATTAACAAGAGGAAAACCCTGGTGTGGTAACAATTTGGTGAAAATCCACTATGGCAGAACAAAATAAAATGTTTAAGAAATAACCGCACTGAAAAGCTGAAATTTTATACAAAAATCTTGAGTTATGTGGGATTTAACTGGTAAGATTTGGGAATAAATTCAATTTGGCGAAACCAATTGGCAGTCCAATAAATTGCTCAAATAATCGGTGTAAAAACTACTTATTTAATTGAAATTGAAATTGAACCAGAAACAAATGTGATGTAGGTATGCAACAGTAAAATGTTTGTAAGAAGAAGCAAAGCAAAAGATCCCTCTTAATGGATTCAATTTATTATGGAAATGAATGATAAACAAAATTTTGTATATGTACAGAGTATCACTTATAAGGCGTTTCACCCCTTTATTTCAAAAACAAACTCTAAATACACAAATTTTGCGACATCAATGTCATGTCGTTCATCAAAAGTAAACTTATTCGAATTCTGTACGGGGTGTCCCATTTTGAACTTCTGCGGGGTTTCTCCGTTATTTTTTTAAATAGAAAGTTGAGCTTTTCGCGACAATGAGCTACTTTTTCGTAAAGCTAAAGAAGCTGTTGATAAAATTATTATAGCCCTTTTAGTTTTTAAGATACAGGGCTAAATTGAAAATGTTGAATTTCCAGGCACCCCTCGTATCTCAACTATCAGATAACTTATCGAAAATGTGAAATCTGTTTCTTATATAACTTTTTCCATAGGAACTCAATTCCGCCTTCGGAATTTGTATACAGGGTCAGGTCAAAAAGTTATCGGATCCTACTTTATTTTTTTAAATGGAACACCCTGTATATTTATAGACTATAAAATTTATCCATTTTTACCTTTTCAAAAATTTATAATAGTATGCACTTTTTCTCAGAAACACGCAAATAAACGACAATTTTCTGAAATTAAATGCATAATTTAATAGTAGGCTAATTTTTCATCGACGGTTTTTGGTCGACTTTTGGTTTATAAAGCAGTTTAAAAACGTTCTTTTGGTATTTTTATTTCTTCGAATTCTGCCATTAGCAGCGTATGAAAATTAAGAAAAATATGATATACTGGTATGTTTTATATAGAGTAATGACAATTCTGAAGAAGCCTCGGAATTATATTTCCAAAGGTAAGTAAGCTATTATGGCTATGAAAATCTGTATTATCATTATAAGTTTTTGCTTGTTAGATATTCAGACAGAAGGCAACCGTTTTTTGAAATATTTGCTAGTTTAAAAGCAAATTGAGTTGAGCACGGATCATTTGTTCACCCGCGTAGATGTTTTGGGATATATAGAAGCAACACCTCCATCCTCATGTAGTAAAATTGAGAAGGAAATTGGTGTGCCAAAAACAAACGGTCAGAGGATCTTGAAGAAATATAAGTATCATCCATACAAATTTAATATAGTGCAACATTTGCATCCTGGCGATGCCGAGCGCCGGGCACTGTTTTGCCAGTGGTATTTGCAACAAATCGATGCTAACGATTTATTTGGCAGATTTGTTATCTGGTCAGACGAATGCTTTTTTTCAAGTGCGGGAATTTTTAATCGTCACAATACCGGGAACTGGGATAGTAAAAATTAGCATTTAATGTTTGAAAGGACGCTTTGGAGTTGGGGTGTCATGTTTTATTTTGGGCAGACATATAGTTTATAGGATTTTTGAAGGATGTCTTACAGTACCTAGATACCTAGAAATCCTTGAGAAAGTTATTTCAGAACTGCTCGAAATTATTCCATTAGCCCAATATAATGCTGTTTATCTTCAGCAAGATGGTGCCCCAAGTCACAACTCTCAGCTCTTAAGGGAATTTCTTGATAATAACTTTCCTCAAAGATGGATAAGTACTAACGGACTTATTAGATGGCCTCCACGATCTCCAGATCTTCTAGTTTCAGATTTTTTTAATGGGCTATATACAAAATGAAGTATATAAAACACGATATGACGGTATAGCAGAACTTCGAGAGGCAATTCATTTAGCCTTTCGAAGTTTGCGAATGAGACCAATGGTTCTTTTTAATGCTATTCAAAGAATTGCAAAAATATGCCAATTTTCGATTAGGGAAAATGGTCGTCAATTTAAACATCAACTTTAAAAATTTGTTTTTTTTTTCTTAATAATGCTATTTTTTTGTGTTTGTTATATTGTTTTTTTATACTATAAAACTGTTACAAACTTATTGTTAGTAAAAACTCTATAGGTATTTTTATATAAGAAGATACCTATATGCAACGTATCCAATTCTTCGTTAGCAATATTTAATTTTGGATTGTTTATTATTGTTATTCATGGCCTACTATTCAATTATTCATTTAATTTCAGAAAATTGTCATTTATTTGCGTGTTTACGAGAAAAAGTGTATACTATTATATATTTTTGAAATGGTAAAAAAGACAAATTTTATATTCTATAAATATATAGTATTCCATTTAAAAAAATAAAGTAGATCGTGTATACTAATTCCGAAGGCGGAATTGGGTTCTACGGAAAAAATTATATAAGGAATAGTTTTCATATTTTCGATAAGTTTTCTTATAGTTGAGATACGAGGGGTGCCTAGAAATGCAATATTTTCAATTTAGCCCTGTATCTTAAAAGCTAAAAGGGTTATGATAATTTTGTTAACGGCATCTTGAGTATTACGAAAAAGTAGCACACTGTCGCGAAAACCGCAACTTTCTATCTATAAAAATAACGGAGATTCCCCGGAAAATTACTCAAAATGGGACACCCTGTACATTCTGAGTATTTTTTACTTAATGGAATTGTTCCTATCTCAACTCATTTGGTAGTCTTAACGAAATGAAAGAAAAAATCGTCAAAAAGGCATACTTGAAAACATTGAAAATAAGAGAAATGAATATTTGAAAAAATAAAACGGGGTGTTTTGCACATCACATTTATTAGACTAACAAAACTCCACATTGAAAATAATGTTTGGTACATTGTATAACAGAAGTAGAAAAATAAAACCAGGTTAACAGTAATGGAACAAATTTCTTTTGCTACACAATCATTCGGCAACATTCAATCAATAAAAACTAACGTTTAGTTAAATGACAAATAAATACTAACTGCAAATATATAGCAACAATTTATTGCACAAAAAAACAAATTTCTAGCTGTATAATAAATATTAAATCAGAACTAGATTACATACAATTGGTACTGTTTTAGTCAATTTTTTCTGATTTTTAAAACACCTTTTTTTGCTTTCCTGGTGGTCTCTACGACAATTTATTACTATAGAATATAATGAGCATGTACTTTAGTATAATTCAATATATTTCTTAATTTACTATTAAGCAGAATGCATAGAAAAATTAATTTCTTTAGAATGGTTTCACAGTTTTGTGAACTTGTTAGAAGCCCTGATTGAATCTAAATCATTCATTCTTGTATGAAGCACTGAAATAATCAACCAATACTGGGTTAGATTTTAGAAAATTTCTGAACCCTATGGGAATTGAAATTGTACGTAATACCTTAAATGAGACCGAAACAAACACTCGTTGCTTTGAACAAATGGCTTTTGTACTCAATTGTACTTAATAAAATGGAAACGGTTACGTGACCTTTAATCTAGGACGAACGGCAAGGATGCTGCTTACTCAAGCGAATCCTGTTTTCTACTAACGGTAAAAATCAGTATTGCCAATGTCCGGATATTGTTTGGTCGTACGAATACATCAAAATTATCGTATTTTTGGAAATTTTAATATCCTTGACACTTCAGTTTTTAAGAAATCTTTCATTTAGAATCTAAATTAATAAATTCATTTAAAATTTATTAATCTAGATTCTAAATGGATTGATTTCTTAAATATGTTATATAAACTAAATCTAAGTCTAAGGAAACGTTAAATTTTAATTTTTCAGAGTAAATAATTTATAGATGACGAACACGTGTAACCTCATTTCAATATAAATATATTAGTGAGAACTGAAGTATAGTAAATATGAATTTGAAACAAAAATAGAGTTTATTATTTTTATATACCATTTCCGTAGAAAAGGAATATAAAAATATATAAACCAAAATATGTTAAATGATGTTTGACTCTAGATCCCTGCTTTATTGAGATTATTATTCACACAAGGTAGTAAGGAATAAAGACTACCGATTTATCCGTACTAGTGGATCAGTAAACAATTAGATTACCTGAGCGAACTGAAATAGAACTTTGGAAACTTTTATTGATAACTATTAGGATGTAAATGAATTACTAAATTATCATACATTTACGAACGATCAGACCTCCTGGATCGTACAATCGTACAAAATACCAAACTATCGAACTAGTACGATAATTATCATACGATTGGCAACACTGGTAAGAGAAAAATATCTAGAATCTGCAAAAGATTATTTGGTATTTTAAATTTTTAACATAGAACGGAAGCTTTCACGCCTGTGGTAAATTAAGAAAACATGGTCCTTGGGATTGGACAGTGTCAAAAATAGGATCACCCACTTTCCGATGTTTCGCCTTCGTTCACACGAGTCATCTTCAGAAATCTTTATTTACTTCACGAAAACATTGACTGAATTCGGAAAGATTAAGGCTGGCTATATTTTCATCACCGAACTGCGATCCGGAGTAACATCGGTTTTCACGTTTGGTGTAGACTATAACCCGTATCTCAAGTAAAATTAATAAGATGCTTACAAATTTCAATAGATTTTCTAATTTTCCGTGTCCAGTGGAATGTTGGTGTCCAGATGCAACAGAGAGATTGTACAATTTGTTTCTTTCTAATACATAGTCCGTATTCCTTACGCCTAGTGGATATAGATTCTTTAGTTTCTCCGTTATAGATCTCACTACAAGAATAAGTAATTGCATTTACTCCTTACGTTTGGAAGAGAATAATGTTTTTTGGCGATCGTAAAAATTATTTAGTTTTTTTGTGCGTGTAGAAGATTGTACGCATGTTGGACTTGCTAAGTAACCTTGCAGTCTTTCTGTGGTTTGTGTATAAATAGAAGAACTACAGTTGCTATCGGTAAGTTCTTATTAGTTTCCTGTTGTGTCAGTGCAATATCCATTCCATCATAAAGCTTGAATCAGTTTCCCTTTCCAGCGCATAAAGGAAACGCCACTGTCGTCATGGAATAAAACAGATTACGTGGAGAAATTACAACTGCTTTCGGATGACAGCACCTACAGGGGAATCCCAACGGACCCGATGACCAAAATTGAGAGACGGTTAACGCAATCAACCTGCCAGCAGAGCAGAAGAAGACGTTAAGACCAAGCAGCTCAAGGCTCAGAGAGGATTTACGGAATACCTAAAATATACAAGGTTAATGTACCACTTCGACGTATTGCCAACGCAATAGGATCGCCCACTTAGAAAAAGCGATAAATATTTTTCAAATTCTCTTAATAAATTCACAAGAAAACACTTAGATATTATTATATTTAGATAATATGTAGACGAAACTTTTTTTCATTTTATCTCATGGTCTAGAAATATCCCCGAGTTGTTTGATCATCTCAATCAGCAAGATACTAATATAAAATGTACAGTGGGTGTATGAATGTATGGATGAATCAGAAAGCACGATTTCTAGATGTTCTTGTACAAAGGAAAGCAAAATTGCTCCTAAAGGCACTCTGTATATAGAATATAGAACCGACACATACGAACAGATATCTAAATGCAAATTTACGTCTTCATCTGGTTCAAAAGCAAACCAAAATTCTTTTTCTTCAAACGGAAACAGAGAAATTGACTTAGTTTTAAGATGAGACTGATATTGCACTGAGGATATTAGATGGCCAATTAGAAACTATAATAATCTTACTCCACGACAGGAATCGAAGGAGTTACCGATAGGAAGTGTAATTTTTCCATTTACCACATATACGCAACAAGATTATTTCGCCGGTCCAACATATGTACAATCTTCAACACATTCTCAAACGGAAGAAGTATTAGAAAGAAACAAATTGCACAATTTTCTGTATCTGAATACTAAAATTCCACATGTCATAAATGTAACAGAAACCAAAGTTCTTGTGCCGGTCTCGGCATTCTATAAACATCATACATGGAAATCGATTGTTACACCCGGTCACGGTTCGGTGGACAGATGTCAGGTATTAATAGCCGGCCTAAATCTCGCCAACCTTATTCACTATTCCAATTTGGTGAAATAAAGATCCCTAAAGATGCCTCGTGTCCCAGGAACCACGATTTTTTTATTTGAAATATTTGTTGCAATTCCGCAAATAAGAATTTAAAACTGAAATAAATTCTATTTAGTAGCTATAAATCTTATGACTAAAACCTAACGATGAAACAAAATTTGACAAGGCGTACAGTTTTAGATACAGGGTGTGCAAAAATCTTAAATATTCTTATTATTACTATTTTCCAAATGGTATCCTAAATACAACATTTACTCATATGACAATATTTTCAACACTCCTCAGATTTAAATAGTAAGGCAGTGGCTTTTTTTCCGTATCATCAGCTTTCATTCGCACTTTTAAAATATTTACCTCATGAAACATTCTTAGAATTTGTCTTGCAAAATTGCACATTGGCCCCTTGCATTATTAGTTCATGAACCTATTGATAAGGACTCTCGCTATACGTTAAAAATCGCCTACGTTCAGGCAACTAGAATTATGTTCCATATTTCATATTTTGTATAGCACAGATTAGTTCCAATTAATGCCAAATTTAATTTTTACCCTTGAGGGGTGGTCTTTCTAACGTTTGACGTCTAACTACGGCATTTTCACATTATGCTATGTATGAATACTAGAAAATACCATAGCATTCTATAACAATATTTTTAAATTTAATTTCATAACCTAAATTTCTAAAACAATCAATTACTATCACTTACTTACTTAAAGCCAAATTTTTTAAAAATGCATTCAAATAATGATGATGCTAAATTATTTTCAATCGTTTTCAATTGGTCAAAGTTCGTTTGACTGAGTGTGAAATTTTTCCTTGTTATAAAATTATTACGTAAGTGTTAAATATTAAGATTACTATTATACATAATATATATTTTGTAATTACGTTTAATAGTTGCGTGTTTAAACAAGAATAAAAATTGGCTTAGGAAAAATTACTGAGTGGCATATTATGCTCAAAGTCTAATAGAGCCATTTAATATATTATTTCATTTTTATTTTTGTTGTATTTTAGGGCATTATTTAAAAAAGTAACTATAACGTTTTAGAATGTATGGAAAGCACCCTGTATATTTTAAAATATTTTTATTTTGGTTTTGCATATTTTTTTGTATAATAATTTTTCCCAAGATATTCATGTTTCAAATTAAACAGTTTTCATGTTTTTTTATATTTTCTGTTTTTAAGAATTTTTATAAAAAATTCAAATATTAAGAATTTTTTTGCACGCCTTGTATCATGATAACTTTTGGTCACAAGGACCACAACATACTAAAATGTGACACTGTGATCGAAAGGCATTCTCCATATGGGGAACACAATGCAAAGTACGTCAATCGTTCTCCTCCATTTACATCAAATTTTATTTTTCTTTATGTGTTTTTCGGTATTTTGTTAGATATTTTTGTGAAATATAAGTTATTAACAGTTATATTAAGTTCCAACGTCAAATATATTCCATCCATAGTTGTAGCACAAATGGGAACTTAATTTTTGAGTTTCGTTTTTACATATATATATATATATATATATATATATATATATATATTATATATATATTATATATATATATATATATATATATATATATATATATATATATATATATATATATATATATATATATATATATATATATATAAATATATATATATATATATATATATATATATATATATATATATATTATATATATTATATAAATATATATATATATATATATATATATATATATATATATATATATATATATATATAATATATATATATATATATATATATATATATATATATATATAATATATATATATATATATATATATATATATATATATATATATATATATATATATATATATATATATATATATATATATATATATATATATATATATATATATATATATATATATATATATATATATATATATATATATATATATATATATATATATATATATATATATATATATATATATATATATATATATATATATATATATATATATATATATATATATATATATATATATATATATATATATATATATATATATATATATATATATATATATATATATATATATATATATATATATATATATATATATATATATATATATATATATATATATATATATATATATATATATATATATATATATATATATATATATATATATATATATATATATATATATATATATATATATATATATATATATATATATATATATATATATATATATATATATATATATATATATATATATATATATATATATATATATATATATATATATATATATATATATATATATATATATATATATATATATATATATATATATATATATATATATATATATATATATATATATATATATATATATATATATATATATATATATATATATATATATATATATATATATATATATATATATATATATATATATATATATATATATATATATATATATATATATATATATATATATATATATATATATATATATATATATATATATATATATATATATATATATATATATATATATATATATATATATATATATATATATATATATATATATATATATATATATATATATATATATATATATATATATATATATATATATATATATATATATATATATATATATATATATATATATATATATATATATATATATATATATATATATATATATATATATATATATATATATATATATATATATATATATATATATATATATATATATATATATATATATATATATATATATATATATATATATATATATATATATATATATATATATATATATATATATATATATATATATATATATATATATATATATATATATATATATATATATATATATATATATATATATATATATATATATATATATATATATATATATATATATATATATATATATATATATATATATATATATATATATATATATATATATATATATATATATATATATATATATATATATATATATATATATATATATATATATATATATATATATATATATATATATATATATATATATATATATAATATATATATATATATATATATATATATATATATATATATATATATATATATATATATATATATATATATATATATATATATATATATATATATATATATATATATATATATATATATATATATATATATATATATATATATATATATATATATATATATATATATATATATATATATATATATATATATATATATATATATATATATATATATATATATATATATATATATATATATATATATATATATATATATATATATATATATATATATATATATATATATATATATATATATATATATATATATATATATATATATATATATATATATATATATATATCCTCCAAAGAAAATTTCAGTAATTTTTCCTGCTTCTGGTAAAATCACCATAATTTACAAAGTACTTCTTTTTTTAGTAACACTACTCTGACCGAAGAAAGGCGGGCAACGAATATCCGGGAAATAATTTTCGCCGTTAGGCATTCGGGTGAAATTGTAGGACATTTTCAAGTTCGATATCGGAAATCCTGGGATATAAATTTGCACAGAAATGTGAAAAGGAGTTTCTAACATAAAAGTCGGGTCACTCGTGTTAAAGTATTCTTATGCAGCCATCTTATTTTATGTAAACGAATTGCATTTAAATTTTATATGCTTTAATTTTAAATCTCTTTGATAATGACCCAGTTTGTACTTCACTGTTATCAAATGATGAAACAGCAAATTTCAGTTTCTATGCATAAAGTAGGAAACGATTACTATTTTACATAGGCCAACATCAGAGCAGCAGAATCTTCAATTCTATTTCGTGATTGAAGATTAATCGAGTGCAATTTTGGGGGTTTTCGGATACTCACCCGCATCTGATTGCAAGCAGTCGATCCCTCTAGAAAGAATCCAGACGCTGAAAACGCCAAGATTTCTACAGTTTTTTCGGAATTGTATTAGGCTTGTTTATGCCGTTGCATATATGAATGAAGTCTTTAGGGCCGTTTTATGACCCAAATTAGTGGAGTTAATTTGTCAGAAATTATAGTGGAAAAAGAACAGCTCTTCCCTTTGGATTTTTTATTGTACAAACACGTGGTTGGTATTATAGAGAAATTCTGAGTTTTTGAATTGCTCTTCCTTTTATGCTTCAAAATGACACTAATAATTCTTTTTTTTAACTAAGCAACTCTATTTCATTTATTAATAACAAAAGTAATATACACAAGACTTCCATGATTTAAATATTTATTTAAATAATTAAATATACAAAATATACAGAAAAAGCGATTATATTCTAAAAGAATGCAAAATAGATACAGAAGTTAATAAAAAATAACAAAAATAATTTTAATTAAAATATTTAATAAGGTGTTTAAATAATAAAGTTTATATTTATTCAAAAAATAGCTTTTGAAATTTTAAAACTAATAATTAAAAAAAAAAGTTATTTTTAGTGCCATTTTAAAGAGAATAAAAAAACCTGCAAACCTGAAAAAATTCGAAAATTCTTTAAGTCATGTAGTTTTTATTGCCTTGTCGGCCATGTGGTGGACATAGACATCCGAAATCTGCACAGTTTTGTCGAAGGCAAACAACAACCGGCAGGAAGATAATGTATAAACTTTTTATTGGACCTGCTGGTAGAGTGGTGGTCAGTAACTCGGTGTGTCACGCCGGAGGCTCGGGTTCAATTCCTGGGTATATCAATAACCTTTTTTTATATTTTTTATTTATATATTTTTTTGTCTTTTATTTGATTCAACTTTTATCTGCGCGTGTCAATACCTTAGTTTCTTAACCTCATCTCAGTGTGTATTTTAACATGTGACGTTATAGTTGTTTGATTTGTTCTTGTGATTTTAGTTAATGTCGAAGGTCTGTTTGAATTTTGTATATTTATAGTGATAGTTTTTGATTGTTATATTAATTGTAGGTCTGATGATGCCTGAAAAGGCGAAACACGTGTAACCGCATTATACTCTTTTTGACTGAGACCGAGACTTTGTGTCTTATTTCTAGTTTAGTCATTTGAAACTTGGTCTCTTAGAGAATTATATCTAGGACGCTTTCTTACAGTTTGAAAATGCCAGTCAGGCGAAGCTCGTCCAACTTTACCGGAAAAACTTAATTTTGCGGAAGAATTTGCTGCTTAAAATTTGGTTTCTCCAACAATGTTTATTTTTCAAGTTGACTCCAAGATTCGTCAACATTAGATGTAATGGTCACACCAGATCCTCCGAAGCCGCATTGAAAAATACAAGAATCGTATGGTTGAAGGAAGAGATTAAGAGTCACTATAATAATTTAAATTCGACTAACTCTCGACTGAAGTACTTATTTTTTACTTTAATATCTATGTATCATTTTTTAGAGTTTATTGTTCTGGATTCGATGTTTAGAGATGACGTTGAATCGTTTGGTAGTGCCACTTTTCGCAGATTGGGTAAGAAAATTCATAAACTTAAATGCAATCAAAGATCCTTTTTACAGTCAAATAATATTAACGAATATAGGCAAAATCTTGCAAATCCCCATTTAAATTTTCATGCACGTTTTTTAAACTTAACAGATGTTGTTTTTACTTCACAAGAAGAAAAATTATTAAACCACAACCTAAAATACAATCTATCGCATGATATAGATTTGAGAACAAAAGAGACACTTGCGGTTGAGGCTGAGAACATCATTCAGAGTACTGACATAGCTAACAAGAATATTCTAAGAGCAAAACTTATTAATTTTTTAAATTCCGGCTTCTCTAACAAAAAACAGTGTAATTTTAGAAAAACTGATCTTGATTCATTGAAGAATAAAATAAAATACCACGACCTGATCGTCACCAAAGCAGATAAAGGCTCTTGTTTGGTGGTTATGAAAAGAGCTGATTACGTGCAGAAGGTTGTAGACTTCCTGGACTCTGGTGAGTTCCAGAGTATCAATAGGGACCCCACAAATTCATTCTTTGTGAAGGTTAAAGGTGTTCTTGATCAAACGTTGGTAACTTTGGAATATTTTAAAACCTCGGAATATAATTTGTATCCTATGAATCCTAGAACGCCTTTGCTCTACGGTTTACCTAAGGTACATAAGGAGGGAAACCCTATCAGACCCGTGGTGTCTTTTGTTGACTCACCCTGTTACCGTTTGTTTTCGTGGCTAAATAAAGTTTTGAGAGAGGTTACGGGTTTTCAGAATACTTACTCCACAAAAAATTCGGTAGATATGACGCAGTACCTCAAAAATGTTGACATTCCGCATGATGCAATATTAATTTCCTTAGACGTAAAAAATTTGTTCCCCACCATACCCCCCAACGAATGCATTAAGTTGGTAAAGAGTTTATTAGACAAAACTGCTCTACCAGCACTAGTAAAGTAGTTTCTCTGCTCTCCACCGTACTGAACCAACATTTTTTCAAATTTAATGGCTTATTTTTTAGACAGTTAACGGGTCTAGCGATGGGTTCCTGCCTTTCCCCTTTTCTTAGTGAGATTTTTATAAGTGATTTGGAGGCAAAGATTATGAAAAGCCGTTTTGTCAACCATCTATTAGCTTACAAGAGGTACGTAGATGATATATGTATCGTGTGGAAAGGAAACAATCAGGAGTTGACCGATTTTTTAAATTTTGTTAACTCCCTTCATAAAAAATAGATTTTACTCTAGAGATGGAGAATGAGGGTAGATTACCTTTCTTAGATTTAATGTTAATCAGGAACAATACCAAAACAGAATTTGAAATATACAGAAAACAATCGTCTACAGATAACGTTATTCAATTTAGTTCCATTTCTCCTCACTCACACAAGGTTGCAGCCTTCAACTCATTTTTCTATCGGTTGTTCAAAATACCTCTTTCCAGGGAAGCTTTCAATCAGGAATTGCAGATTATAAAACAAATTGCTTTCAACAACGGTTTTCCTATCCACTCCATCAATAGACTTTATTTTAAGTTTTTCAATAAATACAAACTTTCCTTTAATATTATTCACTCTAAACCAACACTTAAAAATGCTTCAAAGGTTTAACATTTTTTGATAATATTTCAATGCAGGCAAACATTTAGATGTCTCAATTGCTTTTAAAACAGTGAACTCACTTAAGAGACATCTAGTAATGACCAAAGATAAGACTGAACATCTCTCAAAATCAGGGGTGTACTCATTGGGCTGTGGAGATTGTTCTGCTGTATATATCGGACAATCAGGGAGAAGGATTTCCACTAGAGTCCGGGAACATTTTAGCCTTTTCGATAAATATAAAAACACTGATATCAGTGAGACAATGTCGGCTTTTGCTAACCACTTGCCAACTGGACACCATTTTTCTATACCAAACAATGTAAAGATACTACACGAGTGTCCAAAGAGTAAAAAACTGGATTTGTTAGAGAAGATGGAAATTACA
This sequence comes from Kuschelorhynchus macadamiae, assembly GCA_030620095.1. Taxonomy (NCBI): domain Eukaryota; kingdom Metazoa; phylum Arthropoda; class Insecta; order Coleoptera; family Curculionidae; genus Kuschelorhynchus; species Kuschelorhynchus macadamiae. The sequence continues at coordinate 322,502 of JAUTXW010002101.1, forward strand.
AGGGCTAAAAGAAGCCCAGTTTTACATTGTGTTAATGATGTCTTCAATTTCGAACCTCAACTAATTTTTTATAATCTTGGTACTTATATTAATCGGCAGGAAGATAATGTATAAACTTTTCATTGGACCTGCTGGTAGAGTGGTGGTCAGTAACTCGGTGTGTCACGCCGCGCCGGAGGCTCGGGTTCAATTCGTGGGTATATCAATAACCTTTTTTTATATTTTTTATTTATATATTTTTTTGTCTTTTATTTGATTCAACTTTTATCTGCGCGTGTCAATACCTTAGTTTCTTAACCTCATCTCAGTGTGTATTTTAACATGTGACGTTATAGTTGTTTGATTTGTTCTTGTGATTTTAGTTAATGTCGAAGGTCTCTTTGAATTTTGTATATTTATAGTGATAGTTTTTGATTGTTATATTAATTGTAGGTCTGATGATACCTGAAAAGGCGAAACACGTGTAACCGCATTATACTCTTTTTGACTGAGACCGAGACTTTGTGTTTTATTTCTAGTTTAGTCAAACAGCAACATGGTTTTCGGTCGTTGTGCAACGTAAAAACTCAGGATCTCTTAAGGCGAAGAGCAGTTCCTTTTTCTCCGAGAGATTGACTTCACTAAAAAAGGAAGATATTTGGCAAAAAACGTGGCAATTAAGAAAGAAATAAATCCATGATAGACAAGAAAAAATGTATTTACTTTGGCATTGTTTTAAGGTTTTAAACAATGAACACTCTAGTCGTTGACACATCTTTGTGTTAGACGAGTTTACAACCACTCCGAATGCGATGCTAAATCTCACTAATTAGAAGAACAAAGCCATTATCAATGAAAATAAGACAAACACTCTAAACAATTTCAATTACTTGTAACAGAGCATAAACTGTGTATGCTCCGAATAGACGATCCATCCAATGTTTTTTATCTATGAGCATACTACGAAGGTCGAAGGCCTAACTACTAGGTATGGTGCAGGTTGCTGGTCTCCCTATCAGGAATGACTATTCCTGTCAGGAATGACTAAGGAGGCCATACTGGATGATAATTTATCAGAACAGATCACCACAATTCGACGATGCTCTCGAGATGCAAGCTTCCTTGTGATATTTTGATCATTAATCAGGCGAATAACTCTTCTTTGGACATAATCTGACGAGGACATTAAGGATTGAAGGAGAGGCTACCCTCCACGTGTGCGAGCAATGCTTAAGGCCGGGTCTGATCTGCGAATTTTAAAGGGAATAAAAGTTAGCAGAAGAAAAGTATTTGTTCGTGCTCGGAAAAGGAAACCCAATTTCTTTGCGATTGGAATGGCAATTGAGTTGATATCATCATGCCGTCGAAGTTCTGAAAAGTGAGTGAAATATGTCGCACCGTGTTAACTTTGGAGGCAATTTCGTACATGTTTTATGGCAAAGCTAGTATTGGTAGCAGAGGGAAGTGAAGAGGAGGGATTAAAGTAGAACTTGCGGCGAATAGTTTTGTAAAAGCTCGAAGCTTTAACCGTGGAAACGATTTCATCACCAGAAGTTAGGAGTGAAAACGAAGGTGGAAAGGAGTTGACGCAGAAGCTTTGATCAATGTTTTTGGCAAGCGACCAAAATGAGTTGCTCCTATTTTGGCATGAAAGAACTTTGCCTTTTATGCGTGTGTTAAAGGCATTTTTGGCGTCGATAATTATGGGATGGTAATGATTGTGCCTCGTGTTTAGCCTGTAGATTTTGAACTTTGTATTGTATTCAATATAATTGAGATCCATCGAGAAATTCCGCGTAGCTCACCGCCCCGAGTTGCCAGGCTGGAATGTCGTTAATTTATTTTTACCTGATGAACTATCTATTGGAAGTATAATCGGTCTTTGCTTGCAATTTCCTTAATCGTAAACCAATTTTAACATTTTTTGAGCTGACGGGCAATTAATTTTAGGTTAAAGTAGGGCAAACAGTTAATGTCTTTCTTGTACAATAGGCTTTCTTGAACAGGCTCAGGCATAACGTTTAAATACATGTACATTTTATAACATTTTAGTAGACTGCGTAGCAAACGTCGGCTAAAGAAAACTTTATCTTTATAATGCCTCAGTTAGGGCCTTCATATATAGTAATTAGCGGCACAAGTACTTTGCCACGTTGTTTAGAGTACATAAGAAATTATAAAAGGTTTAGTTGAAAAAGTTAGGGAACTGTCAGTTTTTTACCAAAACGGCTACTGTAATAGATTTTTTCACTATTTAAAATCAAACACACCTTTTGCTCCAATCGATTCAGAACTTAAGATATTTTATTTTATCATGGTATATGAAAAGCAGCATTTTTAAGCAAAGAAACAATACTTTCGCTTTTTTTTAGGTCTTCCCAGCTCTAATAAATTTTTGTATAAATCAAATTATCAGCTACGTTACCATTAACCATTTTTATTTTTTTTTCGTATAGCCACTAACTGCATCTACGTTTATAAAGTTAAAAAAACTATATTATAAAGTAAAATGCTTTAAATTCTGTACCAAAAAACTACTTATCCTGTTGATTTAAAATTGTGCACACAAGTGCAAAACAGGTATAAACTGGTAAAATTTCAATGTACATCTCATACGGCAAAACAAAACGGAAGCCTAATGAAATGTTTAAATATTGGGTACAATTCGGTTTCCTGTGTTAAAACCTTCTTTTTATGGAGGAAAATAATAAAAGTCACATTACAAATACTATGTAAAGAAAGGCATGAAAAATAAATAATAATAATATTAATATAAAATAAATAAAAAAGAAAAAAAATCGGTAAATTTCTTTTTACCCACAACTTTTTTCGTACAGTGTTCCATTACATACAGATAACACATTTTATAAAAAAACGAATTAATAGTTTATAGAATATGTATAAAGTTATTACCAAATAAATAATTATATGCATTTGTAAACTGATATCTGAACAAAACATACATAGTGGAGTTCTGTACGGGGAAGTTCTGGCAAATTTACCCCTTGTTAAATTTTACGAATCACATACAAAATTGGCTATACATTTAGGCAATAACAAAAATGCTGATTTCAATATAAATCCTGTACAAAAATGTATTCTACAAAAGCCAAAACTTAATAGTAATTTAAATATTATATCTAGTTTATGCAAAAAGGTCCAGTATTATTAATTAAAGCATTACTTTATGAACGAGTGGTTTTCTTTAGATTATATTTGAACTTCCAGAAAATTTTCATTCTTGAAACTAAATATTTTCAGCAGAAATTAAATGCTATTCTTCAGAGAATAAACGAAATGAAAGATAAATATTAAGCACTACGTGTTTTAATAAAATCGGTAAAAATTGTTAAATATTTTTTCCGGCTAAAAAGGTACATTTTGAATGTTATGGTTTAAATTATTAATAAAAGAGTTAAATAAATGCTTGGATAAAATTAAATGGGAGTAAAATATTTGACCATTTTTATACACCGAAAGAAATTAAATGATTTTATAGTATGTGCTTTTTAATAATGAATGATTTCTTAGAAACAATATAATTTTTTGGTTCACATTGTAAGCTTTTATAATTTTATTAGAGAATTAGTAGATGTTTAATTTCCTCTTCTATATACTAAAGGTTAACACCAGAATACTGTCTAGCTTAAATTACAAAAAAACACTTAACCATGTTTTACGCTTATAAGTCACAAAGATATAACATTTAAGGGTAACGATGTTTCCTTACATCTAAAAAACATTTAAAATAGAAAATGAATACTCAGTTATAACATTGACTAATAAAATTATATCTAGAAAGCGGAAAACAGAAAAAAAATCATATGATGCTTAGCCATTATCATTCTAATTTAATATTAGAATACTCAACAAATCAAGCACAATTATTTTCGAACTTTTTCATTCAAGTTTGTCCAGGAGATTACATGACATTCATCACGTACAAATAAGCCAATATCGGTTTAAATTTTCTTGTGAGCTAAAATTTTTGATAAAGAAGACCTAGCCAAGTTTACGTTAGCAACGGAAGAGATATATTTTATGATGAAAGTGGTTACTATTTTGGGTTTGGTCATTAGAAACATAAAACGACTCGGAAGGTTTCAAATTAACTTCTGTGGCAAAAGGTTAACCGAAAAAGTCCGAAAAACTGAAAATATGTGCAGTAAAATCCTATTATTGTTTTAACACTAAATTAAGAATTCGAAATATCTTTTTCCTCCAGGCGGTGCCAGTGTGTCAAAAAATTATGTGAAAAAATTAAACAGTATATTTTTTTTGTTTAATAATTAGATTTGAAGGTTATAAATAAATATAATAAAAAATCTACCTCCTCCGATGAAAGCATGACCCCCAAAATATGCAAATTAGATACACCGTCTTCTACATAAAAGTACTCATTATACAATCTAGAAATCTGTAATAGATATAAAAAAGTTACTTTAAAGAAGTTTTTGAAAATATAATGTTTTCATCTATACAGGGTGTCCCAATTTTGCTGGGAGGACATCAACTATACAATTGTAAAGAGGACATCTGTGTATTTTTGTCCATTATTTGATTATATATATATATATATATATATATATATATATATATATATATTATATATATATATATATATATATATATATATATATATAAAATTTCAAATATATATTATATATATATATATATATAATATATTTGGGTATATATATATATATATATATATATATATACACGTATATATATATTTGTCCACGCCTATACCGGGAGAACATACTACGAAATCAATGTTGCACCAATGAACACCCACTATGTTTTTTATTTATGCAAATGATCATAAAAATGCCTACTTTTAAATTCCATATATATATATACATGTATATATATATATATATATATATATATATATATATATATATATATATATATATATATATATATAAAATATATATATTATATATATATATATATATATATATATATATATATATATATATATTATATATATATATATATATATATATATATATATATATATAGCTCCAGTTTTCAAAAAATCACACATAACCCTAATCATCTCGGAAACTACGCAGAAATCCACTATAGTTTAAATTGGTAACTTATATTTATTTTTAAGAAGGAATCAAATAATGGACAAAAATACAAGATGTCCTCTTTACAATTGTATAGTTGATGTCCTCCCAGCAAAATTGGGACACCCTGTATAGATGAAAACATTATATTTTCAAAAAACTTCTTTAAAGAAACTTTTTTCGTATCTATTACAGATTTCTAGATTGTATAATGGGTACTTTTATGTGGAAGACGGTGTATCTAATTTGCATATTTTGGGGGTCATGCTTTCATCGGAGGAGGTAGATTTTTTATTATATTTTTAGTAACCTTCAAATCTAATTACTAAACAAAAAAAATATACTGTTTAATTTTTTCACATAATTTTTTGACACACTGGCACCGCCTGGAGTAAAAAGATGTTTCGAATTCTTAATTTAGTGTTAAAACAATAATAGGATTTTACTGCACATATTTTCAGATTTTCGGACTTTTTCAGTTAACCTTTTGCCACAGAAGTTAATTTGAAACCTTCCGAGTCGTTTTATGTTTCTAATGACCAAACCCAAAATAGTAGCCACTTTCATCATAAAATATATCTCTTCCGTTGCTAACGTAAATTTGGCTAGGTCTTCTTTATCAAAAATTTTAGCTCACAAGAAAATTTAAACCGATATTGGCTTATTTGTACGTGATGAATGTCATGTAATCTCCTGGACAAACTTACATGAAAAAGTTCGAAAATAATTGTGCTTGATTTGTTCAGTATTCTAATATTAAATTAGAATAATAATGGCTAAGCATCATATGATTTTTTTCCTGTTTTCCGCTTTCTAGATATAATTTTATGAGTCAATGTTATAACTGAGTATTCATTTTCTATTTTAAATGTTTTTTAGATGTAAGGAAACATCGTTACTCTTAAATGTTATATCTTTGTGACTTATAAGCGTAAAACATGGTTAAGTGTTTTTTTGTAATTTAAGCTAGACAGTATTCTGGTGTTAACCTTTAGTATATAGAAGAGGAAATTAAACAGCTACTAATTCTCTAATAAAATTATAAAAGCTTACAATGTGAACCAAAAAATTATATTGTTTCTAAGAAATCATTCATTATTAAAAAGGACATACTATAAAATCATTTAATTTCTTTTTTCTTTCTAACTGTTTGTTTTAAATTCAACAGTTTGCGGTAGATAGCCATTAAAAATGTATTTCGACAAAGGAAAGGAATCCTTCTGAAGTTAAGTTTTGTGGGAAAAAAATTGTCCTGTCAAATTCCATTTTTTTTTATACGGAAAAAGAAAGTCGCGGGGATTAAGTTCCGATCTGTAAAAATACCGATAACAGTTCGCCAAAAACGCACGTAATTCAATAAATAAGACTTTAAGAAATACTTATCTTACAAAAAAAAAGTTTTTTTTATCTGTAAATTAAATTAAATGCAATAATACTGAGGGATAAGCCGCTGTAGCATTGCGATGTACAAAACCAGGGCATGAGTAGGAATTAGTGGGAATTAATTGGAATTAGTGGGCATTAGTAAGCATTAGTGGGAATTGGTAGGCATTACATTACAAATAAGATACGCGACTTGGATGATGTAGTACAGCGCAAATAATAAACACGGAAAAAAAACACCCCCAAAAGTATACCTAAATGTTTAAAATATAAAATGTGGAAATGTGTCCTTAATTATTCACTAAAATATACACCTATTTTAAATTATCAAAATGATTGTCATAAGTGGTTTAATAGTGGAATTACTTTCAGGTATGAATAATCATAGTAATAATATAAGCAAGATATTTATGTTTAAAAAGCTTTAGTATACTACTTGAAAACTAAAACCCTGGATATAAATCCACTCTCAATTATATCTTCCCTCGGAAAAGGGTAGTATTGTAATCGAGGAAAAATCATCCTCCCAGGGTTTTACAGATCTTCACGTTTTAGGGCCCCCATCATGATTTCTCAATTCCGTCGGTCTAAATGTTCGCAGCATAGTTAAAAATCTACTGACCCGATTGACTTCAAATTTTGGTAAACAATTAAGGGTCATATGGGGTTGACCTGGTAATATTTTGGTAAAAATCCAATGTGCAGAACAAAATGGCGGCATAATATAATATTACTAAAAACTAATTATCCGATTTACTTGGCATTTTTGTAGAAAAATTGGATGTTATATCACTATATGCTATATATAATTTTTGATACGAATTCAGAAGACGAAGCCAAATGGCAATCTAGCGAAATTAAAAAAAAAATCAGTATAATAATATACTACTTATTCTATTAATTCTTATTTTTGCACAAAAATCAAGTGTATAAGAGGAAGAAACTAAAAAAATATTAGTTCGAATCCAATATAGTGGAACAAAATGGGATCGTGTAAAAATGTTTGCAAAAGCAGGATTTATATTACTAAATGACTATATGAGGAACTAAACTGGCTCACACTTCACTACCGTTAATAGAAGTCAAGGTTTCGGCACCAATTTTGTGACAACGTCAGGGGTAAAATACAAAGGATATGTTAAATGTTAACTGTATAACTAGAAAAACAAAGATGTACTATACATTTGCTATATATATATATATATATATATATATATATTTATTTATTTATGTATTTATTTATTTATTTATTTTATTTTATTTTACCACATTCTACAGAATATATCCAATTAGTGAATGGGAAAAACTACTTAATTTACGTACCAACATATTATAATTAATTTAAATAAGTAAAATATAATATTTAAGATGTTTATAGAAAAAATAAAACAATATGTCAAAAAATCAGCCGCTTAATCGAGGCCACGCTGCAACTAAATATATCAAGTTGATTTTGTACAGTAATGTTTTTGTTACACAATTGAAATAGCGGGGAAAATCTTAGCACATTTGTTCTTGGGGTGGGTAAGAAAAAGGTAGAGAAATTACGCGTCGTAGGTCTGGGTACTTGGAATTTCAGAGACTGCAAAATTTTGTTGGCATCTATTTTCCCAGAAATTATATTATGTAAAAAGATAAGTTGAGCTTTATCTCGGCGAATTTCTAGACTCTCCATTGAAAACTTAGTTAAAAGTTGATCATGTGGAAAGCCTATTTCAGGATAAACCCCATCAAGTTTAAAACAAATATATTTCAAAAAACGTCTTTGAACTTTTTCTAGGCTTGTGATATGCGCCTGGTAAAACGGACACCAAACAACTGCGGAATATCGGAAGTCACGAGTATTTCGTATAATAAATCCCAGCAATTTAAAACTATCTGCAACAACTTTAGAGACGTGGCCACGAAATGAAAGACTTGTATCCAGAACTACACCCAAATCATTCACCGATTCAGACCTATCTAATATTTGCCCATTTATAGTATAATTATAGGTTATAGGCCGAAGTTATTTAGTGAAAGTGACAACGTTGCACTTAGAGACATTTAGAAGCAATTTATTTTCTTCGCACCACATGTTCATTCTGTCAAAGTTATTTTGTAGTTTAACACAATCACTTAAATTTTTAATTTTGAGGTATAGCTTGACATCGTCTGCGTAAAGAAGTTAATCAACGTCTAGAGTATAAATAAGGTCATTAAGAAATAAAAGAAAAAGCAGAGGCTCTAGGTGGGTGCCCTGTGGCACACCAGATGTAGCGACAAATTCTTTGGAGTTGTGACCATGATATTGAACGAATTGAACTCGGCTTTTTAAATAAGACTCAAAAAATAAAAGTAACTTATTTGAAATACCATAGGAAGCTAGTTTATTTAACAAAATGCCATGATCAAGACGATCGAAAGCTTTTGAGCAATCGGTGACGATGTGTTGTGTGGTGTGACGAAATGACGTCAGTTTGATCTCCAGCATCGGTAGATTCTGCAAGATCTTGAACGAGACAAAATAAATTTGAAACTGTAGATCGACCCTTCAAGAAACCGTGCTGCTGGGGTGATATATGCATACTTACCGAATTGTATAAATAGCGATGCAGAATAATTTCAAATATCTTCGAAAAGTTATTTATAATACTTATTGGACGATAGTTTGTGACAGAATTATTGTCTCCTTTTTTAAAGACAGGAGTTATTCGTGATATTTTCCATAGGTCTGGGAAAATGGAAGTATTAAGTGATATATTAAATAATATTGAAAGTGGTCTAGCAAAAATAGAAGCACAGTCCCTTAAGAGAAACGCAGGTATTTTATCCGGCCCTATAGTAGCCTTAGGTTTAATTCTTTTTAAGCTAATTAAAACCTCATCCTCGGTAATCACGCCAACGTCAAGTCAGTTTTGATAAGGATAATTGTCAGTTGCGACATCCTCCTTAGAAGATGATGCAACATAGGAGTCTTGGAAAAAAGATGCAAAACCATCTGCTATATGCTGGGGATTACCAAGGATAGAGTTATTATAAGACATAACATTTGGCAAATTATGTGAGTTTCTTTTGTTATTAACAAAACGCCAGAATTGTTTAGAATCATTTTTAATATTGTTTTCCATATTTGTACAGTATATTCTGTAGGAATTATTTATATCATGTTTGATTATTCTACGTAAATCTTTAAATTTTTCTAGTTCGACAAGACTTTTTGTTTTTTTGTATTTTCTCCAATGTTTGTGTTTAGCTTTAATATTTTTTATAATATGACTTGAAAACCACGGCGGATAATTTTGATTTCTTTTCTTTGTCAGTGGAACGTGGATATTCAGCGTTTGATAAATAACTTCGTAAAATTGTGCACAAGCTTTATTGGGGTCAGTATATTCAGCGAGAAATTCCCAATTAATATATGAGAGGTTCTGATAAAGATTTACTAGGTTTGCTTTTCTAAAATTGTAAAAATTTAAATTGTTTTTCAGTTTGTTATTTTTTGACTCGCGGCGTATATTAAACGATGCCACTATGGCGGGATGATAATTATCTTCAGGAGTTAAGACATCCATAGCTCCACAAACATGCCCAACATTATTAATGAGCACAAGGTCAAGAAGTTTATAATAGGTATTTTTAACCAGATTAATTTGATTGAGGTTGGCAAAATTCAAAAAATTAATCAACGATAATGTTTTACTACTACCCTGCAACGTATTTACAAAATCACTATAGTCGGGTAAATTAAAATCACCAAGTATTATGAGTTTATTGTTTAAAAAGTATGGCAGTGAAGAGAATATTTCAAAAAAGGATTCATACATTTCTGCAGACGCACTTGGAGGTATATATAAGCCGAAGATGTAAAAAACTACGTTATTTAAAAGAACCTTAGCGCCGACTATATCAACGCACTGTAGACAGTCAAACATTGACGTATCGATTCTTACCACGGAAAGAGTATTTCTAAAAATTATACACGTACCGCCATGCGCCACCCCTATTCACACCCATCAGTTCAAAATTTCTATCACTTCTTAGTGCTAAAAAATTAGAAGGAAATATTTCGGAATTGACAATCCCGTTATTTAGCCAAGTTTCCGAAAATACAACAATATCATAATGGCAGGACGCAAGTGCATTATAAATCGCTCTTACTTTAGTATTCAATCCACGTACGTTCTGATAGTAAACTGACAGATCTTCAAATTCGGCTTGATCGGTGCTAGAAAGAGTGGGGATATGGGAGGAGTTCTGGTGACAAGGCGCTTGTTTATTTACTTTGATACAATTATTACGGACACGGACCTAGCCAGTGGTACCCAATGATTGAGACTATTACATCGGAAACTCCGGGTTATAGTAAAAGCCTCGTAGACTGCACAAGTATCGAGACCCACTAATATAGAATTATTAAGCATTACCTTTTTATAAATTTTTTCATCTACCTGCAGCGTGGCCTGATAAACACTATCCCTTTTTTTTGGTTGGCCATATGCGCAATATCTCAAAATGGTTATATCCAAAAATGTCTTTATTCTGTTTTCTAATCCAATCAGCAAGTTGATTCTCTTCAATTTTCTGCGACATCCCCATAATTCTGATTCTTGGATGAAGTTCTTTCAGCTGACGTATTTCATATTTTTCGCCAAGTTTTTCTTCTGCAAGTTGTCTAACTTTTGACGTTTCGGCTTGGTTTTCGCAGCCCAAGATAATCCCGCCGTTATTTAAGTGTTTTACTTTCCAAATGGTGAGGTCAGGTAAGCAAGGATTAATGTTATTTATAACATCCAATTTAGTTTGTGAGTTTTGTTGGCTCTGGTCCTTAGGTTTTAAGATTATTTTAGCTCTATCGGGCCGCGCTATTTGTGCATAGGTGGTAACTGAGGAGTTAGGCAGATCTGCGCCTGTTTTAGGTAATGATTCACATATTTTACTGGATACCTCATTTAGAAGGGTGCCTTTGAAATCGTCGAATTTTGATATGAAGTCAGAAACAAGATTTTGAAATTTTTCTTGAATGCCTTTATGCAGCTCCTTTTCCTGACCGCTGGCGGAAAGACAGGTGGAACATTTCCAAAACAGTCCTTTAATGTTCGTAAACAAAGATACGAAATCAGCTGGTATGTTGACACACGCAGCGTGGAACGTAAAATTACACACGCCGGCGCGCGCACTGCACACTTGGTTTTCGTGAGATCTTATCACTGCACATACCACATTTCGACATTTTTTTTGGCTTATTTGGATTTACCAAGCCAGAACAAAAGTCTTTTTCGGCAAATATTCGCGACTTTGTGTAAGTTATTATTACATGATGCCGCACTTTACAGAACAATACACCCACTAGCAAAATTTCAGACTATTAAACGCAGTTTTTGACTCTTTTAATCGAGAAATACACGGAACAGCGTGCACACGTACACACGTTACGAAACATTTAAAAAACATTGTTTATTATTATATATGTATATATATATATATATTAATTGTCAACTTTCTTCTTAAACCATATTCCATATTTAATGAATTTATTTTCTTTCTTGGGTATAGGTTTGGTGAAATTAATGGTAAATTTTTTTTTTTTTATATTTTTTCCTCCACTAGCTTATTTTAACTTAAAGAACTTTTACCTATAAATTTCTTATTTTATTATTAGTTTTGAATGTATAAATTATTGTGTAACAAGGTTTATAGATGTTGTTTGTTGTGTACATTGTAAACATTTTAACGCACTGTAATTTAAAAAATGTTCTAGTTCTATCTGTTCATAAAATTTTTAGATGAAATAAAATAAAAAGCTCTTGAAAAAGCTTCCAAACAAGAAGCGAAACGTCGAGCTAGTGGAGGAAAAAATATAAAAAAAAAAAAAATTTACCATTAATTTCACCAAACCTATACCCAAGAAAGAAAATAAATTCATTAAATATATATATATTCTTTAACCATATATATATATATATATATATATATATATATTTTGTTTTTTTTTTCTTTAACCATATATAAATATTATTTTCTTGGGCATAGGTTAACTCATTGAGAAGCAAAACTATAATTTAATCGACGTTTCGCTCATTATATTGAGCTTTTTCAAGATATTTTATTTTCTACAATAAAAACACGTATAGTTAGTATTTAAATTGCTTAAGACATTATTAAAAAAACATCACTCAAAAAAACATTACATTTAAAACAAACTATGATCATGAACACAAAAATACATTTAAAATAACATTAATATTATACAGAGTACGTACCTTGGAAACATGTCATGTGTACGACTGTTTTGCGATTGCAATAATTTCGACACGTCTGGAATTCTGGTAGATAAAAACGAGACAAACTTTTTCTATTTTTTTTTATATTTACTATGATTTTTATTGCTGTACAGAGTTTGGGTTTATGATCTTACTGAAATGTACAGGGTTTTATGTATGGAGTAGTTTATTTATTTAAATTAATTTACTTAGATATCAGATTATAATAAATTTGGCTTAAGTTATTGATGTCTTTTTTATCGTTGACGGCATCTTTCTCTTTTTTAATTTGTATCATTTCTTTTATTGTGAGTTTTCGATAATTAGTTTCTTGCTCTAAAATTTTGGTTTGTTTAAAATCGAATTCATGTTTTTCTGTATGTTCGTGTTTGTGGAGTGCAGTTGATGCATTTTTTGTGTATTTGTGGCCGTTTAATCGACTATCTAAGTATTGTGTTGTCATTCCTATGTACTTTTTTGGGCAATTTAAACATGGAATTGAGTAAACTAGGTTTGATTTTTTTTTTTAATTACTTTGCTTTTCAAGGGAGTGAAAAGACAGTTTAGTAAATTCTGTGCTTTATAACAGACAGTTATGTCGTGTTTAGACAATATATAATTTATTTTTTCTGATAGACCGTCTGTGTAGGGCATTGCAACGTATTTAGTATTACCATTTCTTTCTTTTGTTGCTTTCTTTAAGTTATTATAAAAAACATGAGTTCTTTGTTTAAAAACTCGTAGTATGTTTTTCTCCGGATAATGATTATTTATTAAAGCCTCTTTAACCTTCTTTAAAATCTCAGGACGATATTCTAGGGAAGTAAGTGAGATGGAACGATCGGTTAGACCTATAATAACGCTATTTTTTTATTCTTTCGATGGTTGGAGTTAAAGTTTAAGTACCGCCCTGGCCATGTTTTTTTTGTATACCACTTGGTTTTTATATTTTGATCTTTCTTGTTTCTAATTAGGGTTAAGTCTAGAAAATTAATTTTGTTTTTGTCTTCAATTTCCATGGTAAATTTTAATTTGGGGTGAGTGAAAATTATTGAAAAAGCTCAATATAATGAGCGAAACGTCGATTAAATTGTAGTTTTGCTTCTCAATGAGTTAATTTATGCCCAAGAAAATAATTAACAAAATATATATATATATATATATATATATATATATATATATATATATATATATATATATATATATATATATATATATATATATATATATATATATATATATATATATATATATATATATATATATATATATATATATATATATATATATATATATATATATATATATATATATATATATATATATATATATATATACATATACATATATACACACACGCACACATATACATAGTTCAAGATTAATACAGTTAAAATAATCAGGATAATTAATATAATGTAAAATAAACGGACATTTTTAGATTACAAGTATTATTAGATTTATTTTTATTCTATTGTTGGTACGAAATCTTAGGTGTTACTCACCTAGTAAATTCAAATTTGGTAGGTTCTCCACAGTAACATGAGTGGTGTTGACAATCAAACCCAAAAAACAAACCAAAAACATGCGACAATAATATAGCTGCAGGAATATGATGCTTTTGAGAAGGCCTAAGGTTATAATTTATATTATTACGGGTAATGTAATATATTGTGGTAAACCATGTTAAGGTTTTGGACAACAGTGTTGAGGTTGATAGTGTTCTCAGTTTTTTGTATATATGCCTTTTCGAGAAATAGCCTCTTTTTGGTATTGGGTTCTCGATATAAAATTTTTGTTTTGGAAAATTCAAACAAATGTCCTTCATTGAAATGGAGGATTGCTAGACCAATTTTTGGGTTCTCCCCGTATGTGTGGTTTGGCCAATGTAGTAATACTGACAATGTCCACACGGGATTATATAACCTACGTTATTGTGTGTTGATGCGTTTATGGGATCTTTTATTTTTGAAAATATATTGCCTATCTGCCTGTAAGGTCATTCGTAATTTATTTTTGTTTTCAAGCCAAAATGTTTTGTTAGATAATGATTATATTTTGTTTTTTGCCTGAGTGATAATGTTAATTTTTTGGTGAATTGGATGTCACGATCTGTAATGTAGTACTCTGTTGGAGTTTAAAGGTTTTTTTGTTTAAATCTAAAAGTATCTCGCCGTTGCGATTGATGACCAGAACGTCAAGGAATGGAATGCCACGATCAGTTGATGTTAGTGAAAGAAATTTTACGTCCAAAGAAACTAATATAAAACCAGTTGCTACTGTAAAGTTTCGAAGTTTATTGGCCACCTCAAATGAATTCTTAACATTAAATTAAACTTTTTTCAAAATATTATTGAGGAACTTGGGACAAACGACAACTTGGACTGTTAATACGTGGCACAATTGATCTAAAGGCTCCACCCTTTTTATGAAGTTTGGAGAGACCATAGATGCGGGGCGCTACTGCATTGTTCGTTTTGAGTATTTTAGACACTGAATCTTCAATAATATTGTCATTTTAAAGCGAATTTATGAGTGAATTACTCAGTGTTTGAAATTTATTAGTTGAGTCCCTTGATAACTTGGAGTAAGTCATATCCTCACTAATAAGTGAAGTCATTTTTCATTCATATTTCGTTTTTTCTAGGATAACTGTGATATTACATTTGTCAGCAGGAAGAATACATATATTTTAATAATTATTAAGACATTTCTTAACATCTTTGTAGTGTGTGTAGTGTATAAATGAATAAAAATTCATTTTTAATTTCAGCTTTTTTGTGTACAGGGGGGACTTTTACAAGCAAAACTGCGGTATGCCCATGGGAGAACCAATTAGTCCATCTTGGTAAACATGCTGATGAACTACTAAATTAGACTTCCAATTACCCTTCCTTTTATATGTGAATAGACTATACATTCAACACGTTTAATAGCATAAATTCAGATATACAGTTCACCATTGAAGTTGAAAATGATCATCGCATTCTATTCCTTGATGTGCTGGTCATCAATCGCGACGTCGAAATACTCTTAGATTTATACAAAAAAACATTGAAATTCCAATAGAGTACTAAACAAAATATATTCATTATCTGGTAAAATATTTTAGCCTGAAAACATAAATAAATTACGAATCACCTTACAGTCAAACAACTACCCCAAATCTCTCATCAGCATAGTTCTAAATAAAAAAACCTCCTTTGCACCTTTCTTTAATTAACTAAACAGTTCGATCCATCTTAAGTACTAAAAAATATTATTAAAAGATGTCAGACTTTCATAGCCTATCCGAATCATTGGCAAAGAAGCTCACTACTGAAAATACTCTAATTACTTTTTAACGACATTACGAGAATGTTCAGAATACCGTTTTATGTTTGGACATTTCACGAAGACCTGAGGCCTAAGAATAATGCATCTCTTACATTAAACCGTGGTTGCCTTTTGTTTTAGTAACTGAAGTTGTGTGAAAGTCGGAGTTTCCGTTCTCCAAATACCGAAACACGCATTTGCACTTTATAGTACCTTTATAGAGAACGCGCCGCGGTCCTCACTGAATCTACAACAACTATTACCTATTGTTAGCAATCTGACTTAAACGGAGCACGGTCTTCCCCGGGTCGTCATCCATCCAAGAAACTAGCCGCTCGCGGCGATGCTTTATTTTGATTATTGTCCACACTCCCGTTGGTAAAAGTATATAATTGTGTACACCCTCGTATTCACCAGATACATAATTCATAATGCATGGAATCACAGAAGAAACAGTAAGTATTAGAGGGTGTCAAAATTACCCTCTTTACCATTTAAACTAATTAAAAAAAAAATATTTTCCAGCCTTTGATTCGGCCCATTTAGAATAGGATTCAGAAAACTATAAAGAAGTACATTTTCAGAAAATATAATCGAAATAGGTTTTTATTTTTTAATTCATAACCTAGCAAAAATAAATTCTAATTGTGTAAATCATATTAAAATATCACTTTCTATATTTATAAAATTAATTTACGAATAAAAAATATATGCTAAATAAAAAAAACAGGACCTGTGTGGGATTCTCCCTATCTCTTGATAATAGTGTAGTATGTAAGCTAATTCAGCTATCAGAGATTTCAGAATATTTGGAGTTGGTTGTTTATTACCTGTCAGGTTAAATTTTGTTTCTTTATAATGATTTTTAAACATTAATAGTTTATGGTTTCTTTTGCCCCTTTTTATTGTAAAATGTAACGGATATAGTTTTTAACATCTAAATGCATATAATTTTGAAGTAATTTTGGTTATGACAAAAAATACCAAGAGCTTATTAGCAAGACTAACTAATAAAGGGGGCAATTACATCCAAGCGCTATTTTGTACCCTTTGTAAAGCTAAGTTTATCTTCTTAACAATCTGTAATTCAATAGTGATAATAATTAGCATACAATTAAGATAAATTAGAACATCAAGTTTTGGAATTAATTTATGCGGCTTTCTTTTATTTTATTTACTTAACATTTCGCTTTTCTTAATAATATTTCCATTAGTTTCATATTGGCACATTATTTATCAGTTTTCAGTTTACGAATAACTTAAAATTAAGTATTATATTCATAACCCATTGAAACTGTAAGAGGGAAAGGAAAGAAAATTAAATCATTTTCATTTAAATACATGTATCCCACTTACTTACTCTCGTATAGCTGACGAGTAGGCAAAAGCAATAGTGTGTGGTTATAATAACTGTCATTAATGGTACAGGGTGTATAGAGGAGTCATTCTATAGATGTAGAGATTTCATATAGAAACCGTTAAAAAATCTCGGCTAAAAGCTAATAGCAGTCGTAAAAATTTCAGAATTTTATATTTCGTCACTTTTTCGGCTCGATCTAGTCAAATATTATCAAAGTCAGAAAATTTCCCCACAAAAATGACAAGGAAAATTCGTTTTGTATACTTTCAATCTTGTTACAGACAGATGACACCAAATTGGATGCGATTTTGAAGAAAATTTACCAAAAATGCCACAAAAATTAACAAAATCTATACTGCGGATCCGTCTACAGTATGGATTGGCACCAGCTTCGTCGATAAAAATCACCATTAAAGCCATAATTTAACTCGTATTTGCATGCGTGACCTTCGATGCCAAAGTGAAAAATCGGTAAATTTCTTTTACCTGGAATTTCCCTCGTTATGAATATTTCCTCTTATTAGGAATAGTGAGGAGTAAGCCAATTTTGTTCAGTACATAGTTATTTAGGAACACATATATACTGTCTTTTCAAGCATTTTTATTTGAACCCCATTTTTTTCCAACATATTGGACTCCTACCAATATTTTTTACCAGTTTCTAGCTATGCCACCCTCGATTTTTGGGCATCTTTTAAAATAAATTCAATAAATAGTTGTCACACACCGGCATTTTGTTACGTCACGTTAAATTCGTACCAGTTTATCCATATATTAGTATTATATTTAATTTTTCTCGAAAATTTAAAATCAATTGAATAAGATTTCTATACGTTGATTTTTAAAAAAAATTATTTGGCCACCATTTTGTTCCACTCTCCTGAATTCGTAACACAACTTTACAAGCTTATAGGCAGCCTTATATTCATACCAAAATGTTACCAGAGTAACATTTTGCTATCTTATATTCATACCAAAATGTTACCAGAGTTCAATTTTAGGTAGCACTTGATTTTTGTGCAAAATTTGAGGAAATTGGATAATCAGCTTTACTTTGCCGTCATTTTGCTCCGCCATTTTGAATTAATACCTTTACTAGTTCGTCTCTATACCACAAGCAGTTATGGAACACAATTTGAAACCGGTTCATTAAGTAGTTTTTCGGGCTGAATTTTCAAATATTTTATTAAGCGCCATTTTGTTGAAACTATGCCGTGAACTGATAGACAGACAAACCGACAGACGGACCGACGGAATTGATAAAACATATTTTTTGGCATGTAGGGACTCTAAAGATATGTAAAACCTGAGAGTGTGATTTTTTCAGATCACAAAAATTTTATTTGGCTGCCATTTTGTTCCGCCATCTTGAATTAGTACCACAGTTTTACTGGTCCATCTCTATACTACACTTAGTTATAGCACACAATTTCATTAAGTAGTTTTTTCAGGTCGAATTTCTAAATATTTTATTAAGCCGTCATTTTGTTCCGCCATCTTGGATTCATACCAAAATGTTACCAGTTGATTCCTACATAATACTTGATTTTTGTGCAAAATTTGAGATAAATTGAATGAGCACTTTTTTAGTAATCATTTTTTTTTAACATTTCAGTAGGCCGCCATTTTGTTTTTCCATATTGGACTTTTACCAAAATGTTACCAGGTCATCCCCATATGACCTTAATTTTTGACCAAAATCTGAATACAATCGGGTTAGTAGTTTTTCAGCTATGCCGCGAACAGACAGACCGACAGACAGACCGATGGAATCGAGAAAGCATGTTTTTCGTGATCTAAGGACCCTGAAACTTAATAAAAATGGTATTTCTAAACAGGAAATGACAGGATTTTAGTGGTTGTAGTCCATTTCAAAACGTTACTCACAACAATCTATATTACCTGAAAAGTCCCCTGGGGTTGTCACTCCCACTACTAAAACACTTTAAGCTTTAGAAAAGAAATAATTAAGATCTCAGTTCATTAAATATGGATACAGGCAAGTTTTACGTCTAGAATCGATAAAAGTCATATTTGGGAAGTTCCAACGCGGTGTTATAATCAGATCTTCATTTTGATATTGTCCGCGAAAGAAATAAACAAGTACACCAATTCAAACCGTAAAAATTTAAAACTGTCGCGCAAAGCTTCACACACGGTTCTTAATGGTCATCATCAAATTCAGCCTCCAAAAATATGACGTAAATATACAAATTACAACGACTTTTTATGAATTTACACAAATATCATATCAGTAACAATACACTGATTATAATATATTACAATAAAAGCTAACACAAATCACCCTTGCTCTGTACTTGCATCAATTTTTTAACTATTGTTCAATTGTAATATTTACTTGAAGAACAGCGTCTCCGCTAAGAACGAAAAATATAAACTTCCAAGGAAAATATCGTCAGAAATGCATTACATTCTTATAGTTTTACTTAGAGAGGAATATCGTCAGAAATGCACTATATTCGCTTAGTTTGGCTTAGTGAGGAATAAAATCTTAATAAATGGTAACAATACCCTTTTTGATCTAAAAGTATTGCGGCATGAAACCGCTAGAAAAATTGCTTGACTACATAGTAATATTGATTAATTGTGCCTTTTGTAGTTAGTAGTATACGTCACAATTTTTAAATAATTTTAATAGCTTTATATTACAGAATAATAAGGAACCCCTATTTAAATAGAGACAAGAACATTTTTTCGTCTTGAACTTGATTGGTTGATGGTAACGATATAATTTTCTTACCACTCGGTTTGGTGGTGGAGTAATGTATGGTCGCAATATCTTCTCATGTTGTGGTAACGTTATTTGCACTATAATTAATATTTAATCAAGTATATGAGAGCATCATGAGTCCAGAAAATTCCAGTTCTAACCAGGGGATATGTGGGTAACACGTGTGTGTTTTTTTAGTTTCTTTTTATAATATAAATACCTATTATACAATCTAATATATTTTTCATTTGACAAAATATTTACGTTTAATTTTCACTAATAATCACCTTACATATAGTGTAACTCATAAAAGATGAATGTACAGTAGTGTAAAGGCTATACAATAAACACACAAACAAAAGTTGTATTAGTTACATTTTTTTAATTTCGTGTGATAGCTTGATCTATTAATAATATTCATATATCGAATATATTGCCTATTAGCCTTATGGCATCAATCCCAATTATAAATTAATAAAGTGACATGCTCTTACCTTTAGTGTATTCTCTAGGGGCCTTCCTAAGTACAATCGATTGTCCGTCCTCTCGTTTCCACACTATCCGGGGTGTAGGATGGCCAGCGGCTTTGCACCAAAGGGTTGCATTGTCGCCCTCAGAGACTGAGAGGTCTCCGCTTGTTTCGTCATTGATGATATCGGGTGGCACTGCAAGAAAGAGCCAGGGGTATTCAACTGTGGTTTTACTAAAGGCCAGTGTTATTTGATGAAACACATCCAGACATGTAACGAAATAGTGTTTGTAGTTACTTTTTACTTCACTTAACAGATATATTCGGAACCAATAGATTTTAAAGTAATATTACAAAATTTATATCTTGGTGAAATTAAAAATTATTTAATATTATGACAGATAACTCCATTCATTGAAACTGAAAACTACACACCCTAGGGCAATTAACTTTGGACACAGTAAAAATATAGTTTTGCACGCAGTAAAAATGTATGCAGAGATGGTTGTTCGGTTATGTAGTTAAGCTTGTTTTTATTTTTGGTTCTAATTTTTCACAAATATACGACATACTTTATTATATAATGCGTCATATCGTTATACATGCTCGTATGAGGGAGGGTCATAAGCCTATTAGAATCTTTAGCGTGTACATATTGCGGGAGCTTAAGCAATGAGCTTCTGTTTTTTTTCTTTTTATATTACTTTGCATATTGCTTATAATCACTTTAGCATAAAATATACTCCGTAATTTCTAAAATTAAAATGGCTCTAAACGATCTTTGTGATGATATCGATGAATATATAACAGTTATATACGATACAATATCAAATGTAAATCTATTTAATAACTCTTCTTCTGATCTTAATATAATTCATTTTAATGTTGGCAGTATTCGTAAATTTTTTTAATAATTTCACATCATATATACAATACCTAAGTAAGGATTTTGATATAATCGGCTTGTCTGAAACAAATAATGTCATTTGTATTGTTAGCTGTATTAATATAATAGATGCGTTTTATATTCTACATACAAAGTGATATATTGGTTAGTGCAGAGGTGAAAAAGGTTAATAATTGTAGTTTCTTAAAAGCTCAATTAGTGAAAAATAATGTTCATATTGGCATTACTGGCTTTTACCCATGTCATAGTATAGATAAACTATCTTCACAACCAAAATCGAATATGTGATATAGAAATTTTCTGTGGTGATATAAACATAGATCTTCTACATAAAAAAACGTGATATAGTTAATAGTTGTCTTAGCTTATTGTTATCTGTGGAATATATAAGTAAGATCAATATTTTGACTAGGGAGCAAGGAGTATCTCCTATCTAGATCACTTTTTTCGTTTTGTCGTTTTGAAGGGAGGCTACTCAGATCATTATCCTATTCTCTTAAATATTCCTCTGTCTAAATGTAAGAATAGTATAAATAAAAAGGTTATTATGCAACTGGATACTACAAAACTTAATTTAAGATTGAATGCTGAGAAGTGCGAGGATGTCTTGAGTGAGACTGATCTTAATTTATGTGCGCTGAAACTGACTTGTAGAATTACTAAACATATTAAATTATCCACTACTGAAAAATATAATGCAAAAGTAGAATTCCTAAACCTTGGATCATGAAGGGCATTCTTAAATCAATAAGGGGAGAGATAAATTAAAAAGACTCTCATCATGGTATTCTTATAATATTAATTAGAAGGAACAATTTGTTAAATATCGCAAAACTCTTACTGAAGTATTAAACTCTGCAAGAGCAAACTATTTTAACAATCAGTTCGCATCTCACTTAAGGGATCTTAATCTACCCGGCAGACTATTAGAAAATGTACCAATGAAGATTTTTCTTTGAAGACCAACACATTTAAAAGTATTAAAAGTGAAAACGGTGAAACACTTATTACTGCTGAATCAATTGCTGACGAGTTTAATAAATTTTTTAGTTCTGTATGATCCAAATTAGCTACAAATATTCAAACTCGTAATAAATATCAGTTCTCATTAAAAAAAGGCATAGCATAACTTCTTTTTAGCTTCTGTTTTGACTAGTGATCTAACAAGACTCATTAATTCACTCAAAAACAAAACTTCTAACACGATTGATACTATCTCCAATGATATCAGTAAATTACTACAGAACCCTATTGAATCCCTTACTTCACTTAATTAATCTAATTTTCTCAACAGGTATTTATAACGATGTACTTAAAAAGAAAGTGTTATTTCACTGTACAAATCTGGTAGCAAAGAGCAGCTCAAACTATCGACCAATTGCCTTGACTAGCTCTATAAGTATATTAGTTAGATGCTTAAAACTTCGCCTCACTCAATTTACTAACAAATTCAATTTAATATCAAAATAAGCAATATGGCTTTAAAGAAAATTGCAGTACTGAAGATGCATTAAAAAAAAGTAAACGTAGTAACGAGCCATATCGTCTCAGGGCTAAATTTGAGTATGAGGTGCATGATCATTTTTCTTGATTTAGCTAAAGTCTTTGACACTGTGCCACTCCATATCCTGCTGAAACTACCAAACCAGTAAATCAGATCTTTTTTACAAAATAGACAGCAACAAGTTAAAATAAATGATACACTTAGCTCTGGACGTGCGGTGGAGTATGGTGTGCCACAGGGTACTGTACTTGTGTTTTACACTTTTGTTTACTTTATATGTTGATGGATTATTCTCTCGGCAACGTAGTGCCTTTTGTATTTGACACCTGTTTATTAATTGCTGAAAAGAGTTGGAAAGGGGTTAAAAATAAAGAGTTAATTATCTCCACAGTTAAAAGATAGCTTGATGCTAGTCTGCTTACTTTAAATACAGACAAGTAGAAGTTTTTGTGTTGCCATGAATAAATCTGGTCTGCCCAGTAACAATTCTATTACTATACACGATTTTGATTCTTAGACTAAGATTCTTACTCTAAGCTTTGATTGTCAGGACTACCATCAGTGCTAGTGTAATACTAGAGTTAGTAGTGTGAGTAATATGAAATATCTAGGAGTTTTCTTTGATTCCCACTTAAAATGGGATACACATGTTGAATATGTAATAAGTAAAATCCGTAAATTGTTATACAAATTTACATCCTAAGACATTCCAGGTCCAAAAGAAATCTCTTGTCGAAATATAAAACTTTGACGGAATCTATTTTAAGTTATGGTATATGATATGGGGAGCTACCCTAAAGACTATATTAAGTGCGCTTGTTGTTGCCCAGATAGCATTGCTGAAGGTATGTTTATTTGCACAAAGCTTAATTAAAGTTTAGAATTCATATTCTAAACAGTAATTAAGTTTTGTCCAACCGGGGGAAAGAGGCAGAAGTGTACCAAATTCAACACATATATTTAGCTTCAGTAGTAAGTACTCCTGTGTAATAATAAAGTAGTAAAAAATCAATCAATTATTTTATCATGGACTAGATATCAAGTGAATAACCGAACTGCTGTTCCAAAAATAAATTCTACATTTACTAAGAGATCATTAAATTATATTGCACCTAAAATTTTTAATAAAATGTCTCTTGATTTGCGAACAAAATCATAGTTAAAAGTTAAACTTAACATTAAATCCTGGATGCTTTAGACTAACCTTGAGCAACTGCTTTCATGAAATAAAACTACAATCAATCTGGTTTATTTAATTATTATTGATACTTTTTACCTGTTTAGACCTTTACAAACAGTTATAAGGTGTTACCTAATTTAAGCATTGGCTAGATTACTCTATTAGTATAAAACCTTGATAATTTGTATAAATAGGCTTAGAATGTGAACACACCCAAACTTACAAAGTTAATCGTATATATATATATATATATATATATATATATATATATATATATATATATATATATATATAAGGTGTTTCAAAAAGGTCTGCCAAAATTTCTATATATATAGTACATCAAAAAATAAGTGTAGTTTACTCTATAAACCTATGTCCGAAAATGCACCCCTAGGGAGTTACAGCCCCTCGAAGATGACACGCGAAAATAGTTTTTTGGCATTTTCTTTAAAACTATTAAAGAGAAGTTAATGAAATGTTGCATAGGGGCCTACTTTTTAATGAGAAATGTAACCAATTTGTCAGATTTGTCATATTTATTCAGGGGCGTAACTTACGAGGGGGCTGAAATGCCCTAATGACCATATTTTTTTTGTGGGTTGTATTTTCTAAAAAATACATCAAAAATATCAAATTCTGATTAATTTTACATAAAAAGGTACTCTTGTTAAAATGTTTTAAAGTCGATAGTTTTCGAGTAATTTACAGTTAAATGTTGAAGTGTTTTCCCAAGCTTTTCAAATTGCTTGTACAAGATATCTTAGAAACCCTTTTAAGTAGGCCGTGGTATGATTTAAACAAATGAGCGCATTCTTAGAAAATAAAACTCAAAGTATTCCTAGATAAAAGTTTATTGAATAAAATTTTTAAAAAATAAATAACACTAGTGAACTATACCAAAATTATAACAGATGCTCAAAATGTCCTCCGTTTTCTTGAATGCATAAATTTATTCTTCGGTTTAAATTATTTATTAAATTTAAGCTTTGACCATTATTTTGAAGAAGTGTACATTCATGAATTATTTTGTCTCTCAATTCTTCAACCGTGTTAATTTCATTTTCATATACTTTTGCCTTTAAATCTCCTCAAACATTAAAGTCCAGTGTATTCATGTCGGGAGACCTAGCAGGCCAGTGAATTGGAGCATCTGCACCGCTTCCGATCCATTTGTTTGGAAAATGATTATTTAACCACTGTCGCGCTCTTCTACTAAAATGTGGGGGTGCGCCATCATGCATAAAAACAATGTCCCTTCTAAGATTTAACGGTACATTTTCTAATATTTCAAATAGATTATTTTCTAAAAAATCAGCATACATATCTCCGTTTAAATTACCATTAAAAATATGAAACCCTATAAATTTATGTCCCAAAGTAGCTGCCCAAACATTGATTTTAAATTCATGTTGATAGTGAGACACTCTAGTGACTCTTGGATTTTCTTCAGCCCAGAAATGCGAGTTATGATAATTAAAAACGCCCGCCCTTGTGAAGGTTGCTTCGTCCGTAAATAAGATTTTATTGAAAAAATTTTGATCAATACGTTCTCGTTCAAGCAGTACTTCACAAAAATCGGCCCTTAATGGCCTATCCTCTGGTTGTAAATGTTGCACTTGTCTAAAGTGGTAGGGGTGGAGTTGCTGTTCTTTTAGAACTCTGAACGCACTTGAATGGGAAGTATTCGTTCTTAACGCCAATCTGCGTGAACTAATTGTAGGCTCACGAAAAACGGTTTCTAAAACTTGTTCCTCAACTTCTACCGTTCGCGCATTTCTGGGACGTCCATTATCTGTGTTTTTTATTGTAAGTGAACCATTTTCTCGTAACCTCTGCTCTATTGCCAAAAATGTTCTGCGATTCGGTACATTTCTACCAGGATATTTTTCTGAATATCTTCTAACTGCTAAGTTTGAATTTCCGAAACACTCACCCAAGGTTAAAATCATATCAACTTGTTCGGAAAATGTATAATTTGCCATTTTTTAAAAGTAAATGAAGTAATTAATAAATAACAGAATTCCATCAAAAGTCAACTTGACGTACAGCTCATTTGTTTAAATCATACCACGGCCTACTTAAAAGGGTTTCTAAGATATCTTGTACAAGTAAAATGAAAACCTTAGGAAAACACCGACTTTAAAACATTTTAACAAGAGTACCTTTTTTATGTAAAATTAATCAGAATTTGATATTTTTGATGTATTTTTTAGAAAATACAACCCACAAAAAAAATATGGTCATTATAAGTTACTGAATAAATATGACAAATCTGACAAATTGGTTACATTTCTCATTAAAAATTAGGCACCTTTGCAAAATTTCATTAACTTCTCTTTGATAGTTTTAAAGAAAATGCCAAAAAACTATTTTCGCGTGTCATCTTCGAGGGGCTGTAACTTTGCATTTTCGGACATAGGTTTATAGAGTAAACTACACTTATTTTTTGATGTACTGTATGTCCTAGAAATTTTGGCAGACCTTTTTGAAACACCTTGTATATATATATATATATATATATATATATATATATATATATATGTAATGTGTTTTCATTTCGGGTATACATTCGTTCACTACTGTCGTTCTGAAAAGAAAAAGAATAGTTTTGCTGACGTTTCGCCAAAATCACATTTAGCATTTTCGACGCACAGGGTCATTTTGGCTTTACTCTGTGGTGTGCACTATAAAATGCGCGAATATTGTGCTACACGATTTTTGATGGAAATTTAACAACTGAGAGCTATATTGAAATTCTGGAGAAAAATTTGATAATTACCAAATATCCAAGGCATGAATAACATTTACTTCCAGCAAAATGGCGCTCCAAGTCACGATGCCCGAAGACATCGGCTTTAAGTAGTAAGCCAATGCCGAAGAGTAGCTGAGTTTCTAGCTTGACATTTTTTCGAAAAGTGGTGGAGTACAAATGGACCAGTAAGCTGGCCACCTAGGTCGCCTGACCTTACCCTATTAGATTTTTTTTCTGGGTTTTTTAAAAGAATATTATTTACAAAAATCAGAGCAATACTATTGAAGATTAAAAACCCTTTTCAGACGTAGAAAAGTGGTGCGATTACATATATTTAGTGCTCTTAGGGGTGTTGAAAACCGCTGCGGAGACTGCTTGGCGAATAATGGTCCTCAATTCGAAAATAAATCATTGATATGTTAAACTTTTTTGTTAGGTACTACAAATATTAATGCTTTTTTATTTTAGGATTAATAGTCTTAAATCATTATTGATTGGTGTTGTGTGTAATGTTATGTTGTTATTTAGTTATGTTTATGTTTAGTTTTGTGTACATATTTGAAACTCGGTAGAGAATGACCTCCAAAGCTTGAAACAAATTTACTTAGTTGTTTTGTTTAAAACGCACTTATATGGAAAATATAAAACAAAAGTTAAATTAAAAATTGAATATTTTGCAAAAAGTTAGATACTAAATATTTGGTATTGTAGAAAAGATAATTTAATTTGTAATCGATTAGGCAAAAAGTTTACAGGTTGTTCCTTCAAAAAAAGAACTTTATGTCATATCTCAAAAATTAAAACAAATAGAAATAAAGGAAGAACTCCACTGAATTCCTCGCAAAAAACTACATATATCACCAATTTACTTTTTTCTTCTATCATTAATAATAAGCGAGATACAGGACCCTCACAAAAAAGGCCAATTTTCGAAAGTACCCCGTAGCTCAATAACGAATTAAGTTAGCCATGATCAGTAAGCATGGTTAAAGTTTATTTGTAAATTTCGGAAATTATCAATCAGTTTTTATGTAGCACTTACAGTTTTACCAGAACTCCCTAAAATATCGAAAATGTGCCACCCTGAACAGGTAATAAAAACATTATGTGCAATACAAGAATTGCAGTATAGATAAGATAACATAGAACTATATATAATTTGTTAGATTCAAAAAATAACCAATTGTGAAATGAAGTTAAGAATCGCGTTATTTGCTATAAAAAGTAAACTGTTTTGAACAAGTTTCTATAAAATTACAAGTCAGACTATATCTACAAAAATAAATCACAGCCGGTTCAAAACTCTATTTCTATCTACGTATTTCTGGAGGGATTCAAAATTGTATATACTTAATTAAAAAAATATGCCTCTTTGTTTGAATCTACAACCCCGATTGAACTGTAATCCAAAAGTGATTAATTAAAACATCAAAAACTGACGTCCTGCCTGAATTAAATTTGCGAAATATTCAAGGCGTAAAATAGTAGATTATTGAAATTAATTCATTAAAATAATAAATTATATAAAATTGCCGCAATCACGTTCAAATGAACTCGTTTTCGTTCTGCTGATTGGATTTTATCGATTCGTGCATGGAGTGAGAATGTATTAGTTTTAAAGGTATTTGCTCAAAAACTGCATTCGCATGGACTATGTATAAACGGTTTCCGCATTGGGCAAATTATGGTTTTATTAGCCACATTTATAAATATTTATTACCAGTAATACTGCGTGAAATTGTTAGTTGAAACTAATATTAATAATACAAATATATTAATAATTTTTATTATAATTGTTAAAATAATATGAACTTTAATCAGAAACGGATCTGGGGAACAAAAAACATTACTATTTTCAACCGATGCAGTGCTTGTTTGATACATGATTGTAACCAATTTGCCCCTTTGGCCCCTCCTCAAAATCCGCCATTGAGTTTAAAAAACAAAAAACAATAACCACAAGCAAGTATTTTTCAAAGACTGTCAAAAAACTGGACTGGCGAGTTAGAACTAAAACTAAAAAATCGGTAAATTTCCTTTACCCGGAATTTCAAGTCAAGAATAGTCAAGTGTGATCCCATTGCAGTACATAGTCATTTAGTAATACACACACACAAAACATTTTTATTCGTCGCCATTTTGCTAGATCATATTGAATTCCAACAAATATTTTACCAGTTTTTTCCTATGCCACACTTGATTGTAACACACACACCGCCATTTTGTTACGTCATATTGAGTTCGTACCAGTTTATCCCTATATCATTTTTTATGTTGATTTTTTAAAAATTTTTGTTCCGCTATCTTGAATTCGTACCACAACTACACCAGTTTATCTGTAATGGTTGCACAAAATTTGAAATTATTCTAATAAATAGTGTTTTAAGGCTGATTTTTTAAATATTTTCTTAGGCGGCCATTTGGTTTTGATATCTTATATTTATACCAAAATGTTACAATTTCATTTCTATATATAACACTTGATTTTTAAGCAAAATTTGAGGTAAATTGGATAATTAGTTTTTCATATATAATACCACAAGAGAGAAAATTTTGTCGGCAAAGTTTTCCGATTGTTTATGAAAGTTTGTTGCTTGGTAATTTACAAAAAGCAACAAACTTGAATATACAAGAGAAACATTTTACCTTCAAAATTTATTTTCGTGTGGTATTCGACATGATTATTTCACGAGAACAATATCTTACCATATATAACATTAAATAAAACAGTGAAATCAAAAGAAATAACTGTCAAAAGCGCGTCTTTTTATTTGTTTGTATTGTAATAAAGAGGGTAATTAAATTGAAAACCAAGGATATTCGACCTCTTGTTAAAATGACAAGATCAATTTTTCACTTTAACCCAACAATTAGAACGTAAAATGTGCTTGTTTTTCGCATGAAGTTATCGCAATTTATTTGCATAGCAGTGAGTGTATCTTTTTCTCCTGCTTAGCATAATTTAAAAATACCACTGAGAAACTTACTTTTCTTTAAAATCTTATGATGAATACATTTAAAAACTTTCAAAAACAAGATTATTTATTCAATATGATATACAGGGTTGGCAAATAAATAACTTAAGAAATAAAAATGAGAAACTAACATTTTTTTGAAATAGTAAATTGTTTAATATGAATTACACAAAGAGACAAAATTGGGCAAGTAAATTATTTTAAAGTAGTACCACCTACATTTGCGCACCTTTCTATTATTTTAATGAAAGCCTTTTTAAACGAGGGGATCCGCATATATTTTCTTCTTTAAATATCTATCAAACAAAAATCCTTTATCGTAATATTAGGGTGTCTGTGGTGGCCTACGGATTGCGCCGTATTGACTGATTCAATATTCAGGAGAATAACTACTGAACGATTCCCCAACAATTACTAAATCGTGTGCTGGGTGGAAAAGCGCATTTTGTCGGGTATTAAGGGGTATACTTACTGGGTAAGTAGCCTACCATTATAAAATTTAACATTACCAAATATGTATTCCTTTTCATATTTTCATTAAAAAATAGGAATCTAAATCCTTTTAAAACCCAGATATTTTTTTTAGAATATTGCCTCCTAAAGTTAAAACAAGAATTTCAGAAACGTACATTTTGTGAACTAACTATCTCCTTTGTGGTAAAGATATATTTGTCTAATAAATATGATATTTTTCAAGAAATTACGATTTCGAACCATAAATAAAAGTCTAATCTCTTGGCTTTATAAATCACCTGCAAATCTAATTGACCAACATTGCTAATTTCACTTATTCTTTGTCAGAGATATTTTTTTGACGAGGCGCTGATTCCATTGCGATGGCTACAATACACTGCTGAACCAGGATTTTTTTCATTTAATGTTAAGTACGCTGCCAGTCCACATAATTTTTGAAATATAGGATTTTAGTCTTTTGCCTATCAAGGACATATCAGGCCATTTTTCGTAAAACTGTCTATCACCCTTCAGTAATACCTTCTCGTAATCTGTAAAGTATTAGCATTTTAAGATAGATATTTGGATGAAGCTGATAGGAATGAGAGATTATTATTCTAGTAATTCCGGATTAACGTTGGAAGGGGAGGTAAAATCTTTTTGGTAAAGTATTAGCATTTTAAGATAGATATTTGGATGAAGCTGATAGGAATAAGAGGATCTTTTTTATTTGTGGAGTAGCATAAAAAGTAATTCCTTATAAAAACATCAATTTATCGTAAAGTGTAATATTTTCTAAAAATAGTATTATTAATTTAATATAATATTCATTAGTGTTATTATTATTATGACTTGTTGCCTCACAGTATTCCTGTGGTTGTATTTTATACTGACGGGATTATATCAAGACAGTATAAAAAAATAAAAAAAGAAAAGGCAATGAAAAAAAAACAAGTATTGTTTATTAAGAAATGATCTAACGATGCTACACGTTTTCGAAATGACCGATTTTTGGATGTTCGTGTGAATGTCTGTATTAAGTCCTAATTGAGCCAAATGCGGTGTAAACGTTGTTGGGGTGAGACCTGTTACTGATATGACGAGAAGAACAATGATGACTCTTTCCTGTTTCCATAGCCTTTTTACTTCTCGTCGTTGGGGATAGCCATGTCAATTAAATAAGTGATCTTCTCTTTTTTGGATTGAAAGGTGATACCGGGTCTGTTTGCGGGAATTATTGTATGTGGGTGGATGTCAATGTCCCAGTAGAGCATGTAGTCTTCGTTTTCAGGTATGGATGTTGGTGTATAATGGTAGTAAGGGTCTGTGTTCTCCGTTAGTTTGTATGTTGTGGCTAATGCTTGATGAACGACCTTCGCTGCTGAGTTGTGTCTCGCGGTATATTCAGTTCCGGCCATTATTTTACATCCCCTCCTTATGTGATCGATCGTTTCTCTCTGCTGGTGACATCTCCTGAACCTGTCGTCTTCAATGGTTGTGTCCTTGATGATGTGCTTTCGGTAGTTTCCGGTTGCTATAACTTTGTCCTGGATGGCAAGAAGCAAGCCTTCTGTTTCGGGGAACAGCTGCCTTTCTTGTAACCACGTATATGAAAGCTTTTTATGTATGTGCTTTTGCTTTATATGGTATGTGGGTCTTCCGTGAAGTGTTTTCTCAGACCAGGTGTTCATCTTTTCTAGTCGTGATTGGATGTGATTGTGTGCGTCTGCTGCGTGGCTCGTTTGAGACAGGTCGAACGGTGTATAATACTTGAGTTCGTAAATTTGTTTTTTATTTAGCGATTGTATATGTATAATTCCCCTCCCTCCTTCTTTTGTCTCGATGGTGAGTCTTTCGTTGCATGCGTTGGGACGTAACTTCCGGTGTTTAGTGAATTCAGAGTGTCTGAGAATGTGAATGTTTTCTATGTCTGTGTGTGACCATTTAATGATACCAAACGAATAGGTATGGCGAATGTGTTATTAGCTTTCGTAAGATTTTTGGAGTTCAGTTTTGTTTTTAGTAGCTTTGTGAGTCTGGTTCTAAATTCCGTCTTGAGCTCTGATTTGATATGTGTGTGGTTGATTTTGGTTATTTGATAGAAGTCTAGGTATCTGTATGTTTCTTCTTTGAGCATATTGTCTATGGTTTCATTGTTGATTGCTTCCGTCGTAGGGTGATCTTTCTACTGTCCCTTGTTGATAAGAAATAGCTTGCATTTACTTATACCAAATTCCATGTTGATGTCCAGAGTAAACGTTTCTGTGATTTTAAGGAGTTCCTTTAGCTACGCCTTTATGCTTGCATATAATTTTATATCATTCATGTACAAGAGATGGTTTATTTTGTGTAGGTTATTTTTTTGGTGTTTAATTTGGAGTCCGAAGTTTGTGTTATTCAGTGCTTTTGAGAGTGGATTGAGACAGAGGCAGAACCACAAAGCGCTGAGTGAATCTCTCTAGAATATACCTCGTCTGATGTAGATCTCTTCTGTTTCGATGTGTTCTTTTTGTGTTCTCAGGTTGATTTTAGTTTTTCACGTACTCATGATTTGCGTAAGAAATTGCCTGATGATTTTATTGACTTTGTATAATTCTAGCACTGTGGTTAGCCAGCTGTGGGGTATCGAATCAAAGGCTTTTTTATAATCTATGTAACCAGTATGAAAGTTTCTATAATTTTTCCTTGTTTATTCCATGATGACGCTGTCTATAATAAGCTGCTCCATGCATCCTCGGCTATTTTTCCTGCACCCTTTTTGCTCTTCCGTTAAAAGGTTGTCGTGTGCTAAATGTTGTTCTATTCTCCTGGTAATTGTGGCTGTGATGATCTTATATAGGGTTGGAAGACACGTAATAGGTCGGTAATTTGACGGGTCCCTATTGTCTGAATTTTTGGGTTTAAGGTATTTTATTCCTTGGGTGAGAAAACTGGGGAGTTTGCTAGGTTTTAAAACAATTTTATTAATTTGACGAGTGAGAGCTTCATGTGTGGAGGTAAACTGTTTGTACCAGAAGTTATGAATGTTATCTATTCCAGGACATCTCCAGTTATGCGTGTATTTGATTGTTTCTGCAACTTCCTGTGTTGTCATTGCAAAGTCCTCTTGTTACTCCAAGCATTTGTGTCTGTCTTCTTCTGCTTTAATCCATGAAGCGTTATTATTGTGTAGTTTCAGTTTTGACCAAATGGTTTACCAGTATTCTGTGATCTCTTGTTTGGTCGGTGGTTCTATTGCTCATGATTTTTGGTAGAACTGTTTTTCGCTTCTTCGAAACGGGTTGTTAGCATCCTTTCTTTCATTTGACTCTTTGTATCTTCGGAGTCCTGCGGCATACATGGATAATTTTTGCTTCAGAATGTCAAGGATTTCTGTAAGCGTGTGATCAGGAGATGCAGATTTGATTTTCTCTACACTTTGTGTGATACGTTTTGACTTGTTGCCGTTCAATTCGGTAAGATGTCCCAGTTCTTTTCTAATTTTGTTAATTTTGTTTTCGATCCTTATCTGCCAGTTGAATTTTGATTTTATGCTGTTGGTGTTTCTGTGTCGTGGAGGGAATTTCTGATTGTTCTATGTTATCGTGGTTATAGCTGCTGCGTAGATCACTGTATGAATATCCTCAATTGTGCTCGCATTCGTCATGTACTCGGGAATTATGTGTTCGTTGATGATCTTTAGGATTTTATGTGTGTCCCGTTTGAAGATTACACGATGAATAGTATTTCTTGTTGTAGGATCGGAGCCTGACCATTTGTTTAGATGTGACTCCATTTCTAGTTTGATTACTTGTGTGAGAGACGGTCCGAGGTGTAGCTGTGTGTATGGTGCTTTGCGCGAATGATTCACTTGCCCTGTGCGCTGTATTGTGCTTGTTAGCATCTGCCTCACTGTCCTCAATGTTAGATTGATGAATGTTTAGTTTAGCAGCTACCATAATTTTGATTTTTTGCAATGCGAGTGGGGTGAGCTTACTGGTCTTAGTGATGACTCTTTTTTGATTTATTACTCTCTGTTCTGTGATAAATGATTCATATTATGGATATTGTGCTACGAAAAGTGTATGCAGTGTATGTCCGTATCCTATTTTCCTAAAATTATCTCAAGTTTGGTAGCGGTGTAGTAGGAATGCATCACCGTTCGATTCATTTCATCTGTCCATTTTAACTTCTTCCTTGGTTTGCATGCCTTGGTAGTTGCAGGTAGTGGTTGCGATATATGCGCTGTTGTAATGGCCTCAAGTTGTTGTGTTTGGCTAGCATCTGTGTGAGATTTATTTGTGTATCTATTTGGGCAGCACGTGATCGGTTCGCTCGATTCTGTAATGCGGCTCATGCGTTGCTCTGCCTGGGTAGGTGCCAGCTTAGCCGGCAAAACACTTTTGGCCGGTTTATTTTCCTTTCCCTGGTCGTGATCGTTTCGGTCGAGCTGTCCTTTCCCGCAGCGTCCTCGACCGTTTCGCTGCTCGCCCGATGCTTTGTTGTTTGGATTGATGTTTTGTGGTGTTGCAAGTGTCCCGACCTTGGATCGCCTGTTAGTAGAAGTGGTTCCAAGCCGGATGCATGCGTCAAAAAGAGTGGGCTGGTTTCTGTTAGTTCTATGTGTTGTCCTGTAAGAATTTTCTCACTGTGTGGCAAGTACTGAGCAGGATTGCCTTCTGGATGTCGATAAAGGTGTTAGTATGTAGTCTTATACTTTTCATGTTTGATTCTGGTGTTTTTGGAACTGCTGTATCTCGATGGCCAGCTCCACATATTGGTAATTTTTGTCTTGATATTTATCTAAAACGTTGTTATTGTTGGGTACGATATCGATATCGATAGCAGTATCTACCAAATAAGCTGTCTTTTTTTCCTTATTTAACAGTACCACATCAGGCCGATTATTCGTCACCCGCCTGTCGATGATAATTGCCCGATCGTAGTACAGTTTGAAGGCATTATTTTCAAGCACTGAACTTGGTTGGTATTTATAATTGTACACTGGAATGTGTTCAGGAGCTCGTATTTATTAGCAACCTTCTGATGTATGATGTTGTACAACTAGTTTTGTCACTGGAGGTAGTCCCTGTTTGCTAGGTAAGTGCTGCCAGTTGTTATATGCCGTATAGTCTCTGATCTCTCGTTACATTTTCGATACTTATCGGATTCAGCGGATCAGTCTTTGATGAATAATTTCGTGAAATTCCGTGTATTATTAACTTGGTCCTGTATTGCCATAACAAATCCTTCCATCTCTGCAATTTGAGCTCACTGTTCTTGTTTGTCGGGGTCTGAAATGATGTTGTCACTTGCGAGATTAAGTGGAGAGTATGAGTTGTCACTTAGGGTCATTATGCGGTGGAGGCTTGATATTTGTGCCTTGTTGGTGATGAAGTCTCTCAAGTTTTGCAACTGTCGGGAGTGCGAATTGGCCAAATCAACAAGGGATCTTCCTCTTTTTGTTCATGGTAAGGTCATTCAGAGAGTTGATGACCTTAAGTGGTTTGACTTGTACCTGGTCATCATTAGGCGAGTAGTTTGTTGTAGCCCTTCTAGCTCCGTGTTAGTCCATTTCAAGATTCCGAAACTGTAAGTCAGCACGGGCACAGCATAGGTGTTAATTGTTGTAATGAGATTTTCGGCGGTTAGTTCTGTCTTCAGAAGAGCTCGTACTCTTTGAACGTTTTGCTCTTTCAGCTTGGTCTTTCCTTGCTTATTCTGGAGCAGTCTAGCTTGTTGGACCCTAGCTATTTGTCTTGGTATCATTTGGTTCATCGCTAGAACTATTTCTCCATTGGGTAGGGCTACATCACCATTAATAACTTTGTCTTTTACGATATTTAAGACTTTACATTCCATTCCATATTTCATATGTCTTGTCTTTCGAGAAGGTGTACGTCACGTCAATCAAATTATTAATATTATTATTGAATAAAATACGTTTAGATTTAGAATATAAACATTTTAGTTTAAATTTAATACATTTGTAATTAACTTTTCAGATACATAACAATTCGTAACTTTATTGCCTATTTGGTAATGAAATATTTACTGTCATTCTGTTATTTTGAGAACAATAAAAACGTTTTCCATCAACTGTATCCAAATATTTATCTTGAAATTCTAACAGTAGAGCCAAAAGCTTTTATAGTACAGTGTTATGGTTTAGGGGAAAATACCTCAAACGTAGGAGTGATAAGGTTTCGCCAAAAAGTGGCGTAACATATCTTTGACAGACAAAACTGTAAAATCTGTTATTTTTAAATTTTATGCGGACGGACAACGTACTTAATGTTAAAAAGAAAAAATCCAGCTTAAGCGAAGAAGAAAATACAGTTGCCGTCATCACAGTGGATTCTGTTCACCATCATCCCAAACAGTGCCGGATCGACGTTTTTTTTTCTAGTGAAGCGAGATGAGAGCTTTGCGCCCCTGTTTGTCAAGTCTTTACACAAAGTCAAAAATGCCGGTAGATATAGATATATGGATTTTTTTTAACGATAGCGACGGCCGACCGATGAAGCTTTTAAGCATGCAACATGGTTGCCACTTTGCTGACAGTTTCGAACCGTTGTGTGCCCTAATATTGGAATACCAGTAAACAATGTTTTCATTAAGGTAATTTTGTAAATTTTCTTAGAAATATTTTGCTTAAAATACGGCCCTGTAGATATGGCGCTGAATGATCCAAAAAAAATTTCTTCAGCAGAGGGCATGTGAAATTGGCATCGTTGGTAAATCACATTTGCAAGTGATTTATAAAGCAAATAAAATGAAACCATATAAGCTTAAATTTATCCATAAACTGGAAGAATGCCATGAGACCAAAATATTAGATTTTTGTTTATGGTTTGTTGAACATTTTCAAAATCGTAATTTCTTCAAAAATATTATATTTTTGGAGAAGCTACCTTTACCACAAATGAAACAGTTAGTTCCCAAAATGTACGTTTCTGGAGTACCGAAAATCCAGATTTTCGTATTAATTATTTCGTATTAAAGTCAATGTTTGGTGTGGAATTTCTTTTAAAGGGATTATTGGTTCCTACTTTTTTAATGGGAATATGGATCAGAACAAAATTTAGAAATGTTAAACTCTGTCTTGCTTTTCAGCAAGATGGCCACTCAGCGCAATCTTCAACAATTATATTGTTCTTTTTGTAATATATTAAAGAATTTAATATTTCAAAAAATATTCCTCATTTCTATTTCTTGGCCAACCCTGTATATTATATTGAATATATAATACTGTTTTTGAAAATTTCTAAACGTATTCATCATATAATTTTAAAAAAGTAAGTGCTTCAGCGAAATTTTTTTAATTATGAACTCTTTTTAGCATCCTATATACTAAATTGCAAAAGTAATACTTTTTTGCATAAATCCAACTTTGGTGAGTTTTTCTATACCAAATAACATACTCTTAGCACCATTAACATATACCTTTGTATTCCTTATAGTTTGTCCTGAGGAAGAGTCTTCAGACGCGAGAAGGAAAGCTTCGAAAATGCCAAATGTGATTTTGGCGAAAAGTCAGCAAAACTGTTTTTTTCAGAACGGTGTACACCCGGAATGAAAACACATATATATATATATATATATATATATATATATATATATATATATATATATATATATATATGTATATCATCACATTATACGCATCGCTAAGGTAAAGACGTCGCATGTCAATTTTCTTTTCCTCAGTATGCAAAATAAATTTCTCTGTGGAAGCTCATATATTCATGCCATCTTACTGTATCATTCCTTATCAGGGGACGTGTCAGAATATTTTCCTGTACCTTATTTTATAGTGTCAATGTAGCTGCTTACGTTAAGTTTGATATATTCGCCACGTAGCTAAGGGTATATTGCGGTATTAGGTACAATTTCATACATTTTGTGCAGTTACCTGTATAAGAAAAGGCTTTTACTTTTCCACTTCATTCGAGAACCTTAGAAAGTTAATTTAAGTTCAACAGATCTATTTATATTACTGCAAATATCCATTCTAATTATTTTACCAGAGAATCATACTAATGCGTACACAGTAAAGTTGACATAAGAAGGAATTACATAACTAATATTAGAACAGCGGCGCTAAAGGAGTTGTAATAATCGCATCACAATTATTTGCAGTTAATTTTTTTAATCTAGTAGATTATTTGGCACATACTCCCATATTTTTGCAATTTTTGCTCCCCTCCAAGATATCTTTGCTTTTTAGGGTCTTTACCTAGATCCCAAAAAATACGGGATTCACAAATTGGCGGACGACGATTTGAGGGATAAGTCAATTTAGCATATGGGTATTTTTTCTGTTAGCTAATTTCCAAGCTAGAAAAAAATAATTTCCTTGCTGGCAAAAAAAATTGTTCTCATAACACTTAGATTTTTATTTAGTTAAACATTCTTTTTAAAATGGTTAACAAGGGGATTTCACATTACGGAATTAAGGCTTCAACTAATAATTTATTTTATGATAAATATTTGTCGAATTTACTTTGTTGGTTTCTTAATACATTTTGTTTGTTTAGGATTATATTTTTTTGAGTTAGACTGTCTAATTTTTGACATTTTTATTTAGTTTTTAAACCTCTATACTTCAATGCTAATTATATGTTTACCTTGCTTTTTTCAGCATTACGCAGGTAGGACATAAACGTTTAGGTAATAATATTAAATAGATATAATTTCAATATACCATTAATACTAAATTATAAAAAATGTCAAAATAACTTATAATCAACATTTTCTCCGCCAAAATATCGCATTTGCAAAATTGACTTCAGCCGAAACATCACAGCAGCTAAATTGCCTAAAAAAACCTATTTCCGTAGGTCTGTCGGTTTTCGATCTGAACGGGCAGCGTAGCTACAAAACGACTTACCCGACTGATTTTGCTAAAAATTCTAGGTTTATATGGAGACGGAATGGTCACATTTTCTTAAAAATCCAATATGGCAGAACAAAATGGTGGCGTAATAGTGTTAAAAAATATCTATTAGAAAACTACGAACTGACATTGCACAAAAATCAAGTGGCGCCTTAAAGTCAAAAAAAAAACTTATTCAATTGACTTGAAATTTTGTGCAAAAATCGAATATTAAACAGGGATAAACTGGTAAAACTTTAGTGGAATTCTTTATTGCAAAATGAAATAGCCGTCTAATAAAATATTTAAAAAGTCAGTAAATCATCGAAT
This sequence comes from Kuschelorhynchus macadamiae, assembly GCA_030620095.1. NCBI lineage: Eukaryota > Metazoa > Arthropoda > Insecta > Coleoptera > Curculionidae > Kuschelorhynchus > Kuschelorhynchus macadamiae. The sequence goes on from JAUTXW010002101.1 coordinate 362,020, forward strand.
ACAATATTCTATTTATGGGTGAAAACAAATAGGCAATTTATTTTTAATATATAATTTATATGAATTAGCTATGAAAGCCATGAATAACGTATTTTTGTATACGTATTTTGATTTAATATATTGTGGTTTAAACAACTTAGGCGGTCATTTGCCACATCGCTGAAGGGTTTTTTGTTTTTTGAGAAGGACATAATTCTGTATCGGTAGTGCTGAGTACTTCCTCAGTTCCAACAGGAACGATATATTTAGGAACTAATTCTCCACTGCTAAGTCCTTTGACTAACCGTGTTCTATCCACAAAAACTAAGTATCCCACTTTAAATTTATAAGCTTTTTTTTCGTATTTGTCAAACAAAATCTGCTTCCTATAGTCCTGGAGCTCACGATTAAGATTTTGGGGATATTGTGAATTCTGATTATCGCTCCTAAATTTTCACCACAGTTCAGTCTGTGCTATAGTGGTTGCAAGAAATGGAGTGTATGTGTCATTGAATAAATAAACTTACAAAAAAGAGCCTAGCCGTGACCTTGACGAGACCGGGAAGGACTCAAAAGATTCAAAGCGATGGCCCGTCAAAATGACAACACCTTGTTTCCGGTTTTCAGTGGGGTGTTCAGTTTGATTTTTACATTAAAATTTAGAGAGTAATTTGAAAGCTTATACTTTTGAAAGAGAATTATAATTAAGGTATGGACTAAATCAAACAAGCCAATTAGTGGGATACATTATTTCGAGTGCCAATTTAACAAAAAATTGGTGAAACATTAAAATTTATATGTTTAACAGCTCACTTTAGATATTATTAAATTCTACTTTTCACATAATAGGTCTTTTGTACAAATACAAGAGGCAGTTTTGCCGCCTGTGCCAAATAAATTACCATAGCGTGAACGCATTCTTGGTGATGAGCTGTCGTGACACGTGCCCAATAATTGCAATACAGTAATTTGATGTATAGCTTGCTACTAAGAAATACTTGCAACTAAAAATTTAACAGCGCAACCATAAGAGAGCCTTTTTGGAAACCCTTGCAGCTCATTTGAAAGTTTATCATGCTTTGATAAGTTGTAAAAGGCACGAAATTTTTCTTGTTTCTTTTTCTTCGACTGTCCTTTTGTATTCTGCTTTCTTTTTATTAATTTTGTATGAATTTATTAAATTATTAATTTACTTGAATTTAATAAATAAGACAATGATTTCTTTTTAAATAAGCAGAATGGCTATTTTTAGTTGAACCAGGAAATTATATTTTTTCTAAGTAATTAAAATTATTTAGAAAAGTTAAGTAGTTAAACAATATCAACGCATCTAAGATACAACAGACCATAAATAATTAAATATAAATAATTTTATTAATACAGTCTAAATTACTTTTTAAATAAAAATACGCACAAGTATTATTTTAAACTCAAACTATTTACTTCTCATTTATACTATCGTGTTAGTTTTTTTTAAGATGCCCTAGAATGGAAGAACCCGGGGCCCCTTCACTTTTTTCGCAATTGTCTAGTTAAGGCTAAAGAATGATAGGTAGGGTTAGGTTAGGTCTGATCAAGTTAGTTTGCGCTTACAGAATCCAAATTTTTATTATTAGTATTTTTGGGATATCTTAAACGATATAAGCTTAGATTACGTCAGTTTTTTTCAAATTCATTTAAATTACTTTTTAGTTCGAATAAAAAGTATATATAATTACACTAAGAATAGTTGGGCTACTTAGGGTTAGTTGTTCGCTACCTGAAATATATTAATAAATACCAGAAAAATATACTTTTGCAGAGAACCTAATGTTTTAAAAGTTTATAGAAATTAAAAAATATATATGTACCTATAAGTATAGGTATATTCTATTTTCCTACAAAAAGTCTAAAAAATGAAAAAATCATTTATCTCCAAAAAAGGATCATTTTTGGTTTGTCTTTACTAATTGTTAAACAAATGACATTTGTTGAGAAATAAAATCAAAACCTTCACCCTTCAGCACAGTATCAGATCCAAAAAATATAATGTTAGATGTTAAAATTTATTTTGTCCCATAAAATTGTTTCTAGAAACTCATAATTCCAACTCTTTTTTTTTCGTTTTAAAACATTTTAATTAAAGTAATTTAACTGTTTTGGCCTAGAAAAATATTACATGAAATGTTACGCTACTGTGTTTTTTATATATCACTTGGTTCTTAACCTAATTGTCTGATACTTTAAGAATTATAATTTTCATTATAAAAACAATTATTTTTGCCTTTAAATCGGATTTGAAAGTGTCTAGTTAATTTCTTTACTTACGACAATACAAATGCCCTTACCGGGGGAACGAAATTCCTTTCTCCCTTGTAGTTTTAATACGGGCCATACAACTCACCATTTTTTGTATTCAGGAGAACAGAAACCGCCAAAAATGTGTTTGTTACATTTTATAACACAAACACAACTTGTCAATCAAGTTTATATATAAACTGCTAAAACTTAAGTTTGAATATGCAAAAGCGACATCAACAAACCGAAACGGAAACATCAGAAAAATAAGGTCCCAAAAATCACGTAGTTCCGTCAAAAGCCTGCTATTTTAAAATAGTGCATAGGGCTCTTTCCTGTTGTTTATTTATTCAAAGATATGTGTACTTCAGTTAAATTCACAATATCAATCTAGTTGCTGCGCGAATAAAACTTTTTTTAAACGAAAAAATAAAATACAAAGAAATAATAATCCCTGTGAGTTTGATATTTAAGATTACGTCAGACCATAGAGATCAGTTTAAACGTTAAATTTATTTCTTGAAACTGCCCGCCTCAATTACTGTAGCACCGACAGTACTGCCTTATTCATATTTACGGGTCGTTAGCTCGTGGGAAAAAATAAAGCTTATACCCTTCTTCAATATAATAAGATACAAATTTCCTAATAAAACGAAACAAGAAAAATTATATAAACGATTTTTGAAGCAGAGGGGTGGCGGACCCCCTTTTCGACGAGCCCTAGGCCCGCGCCTAACGAGTAATGCGGACCTGAGCACCGCGACTGGACGCAGGCCATATTACAAATTCAGGACCTAGGAGCGTTATCATAGGATCATCATTAACAATCGGGCTCCCGAATCAATTTACTATTGATAGTTCGCTTTCCTCATAATATAATTATTATCAATAAACGGGATTTATGATATGAAAATGATAACAATAAATATTTTAAAAATAAATTATTTAAAAAGAACGCATGATACTCCGGCATGTCAGGTTATATATAATATACCAATAATAAAAATTGCTACTCTAAAAGTGGACTTAAAAATCTTTAAAAAAATATAACTATATATTAAAGCACTAGTTTTGCAAAGTACGGGTTAAGCACAATAGACGTGGAAAATTACCCTAAAGTGTCTTATGTATTGAGTGCTTTACACAATCTGATTTATTTGTCATTTTGGTATCAAAAGGAACTCACATTTACTTTATAAAACATATTCGGAAAACATTTTTAGGTTGGTAAAATATTAATAAAAATGAAATCCGTTATTTTATTTTTCGTAATAAGAATCTAAGAAACGTTACGTGTGGACCTAGGACCTAGACTAAAGAAAAAATGAGTTTCAATTAAGCACTTTTATGAAATCGACTTAACCTAATATCATTACTATAAACGTCAAATAGATAAAAGGAATGTTAAATGTATATATTATATTTTTTTGGCTGTCCTTTTTTTTACCTGTTCCTTTAGTAATATTTTTCCATGCATATATTATTGTCTGTTGACGTTATAGACGTTACGACTATAGTTTTTGTCTAAATGTTTTTTGAAAACCTGTTGGTAAAACAATACAGAAATAGTTTTAAAAAATTATTGTATCCTAGAACGTAAGTAAGAAGTCAGTAAATCCAAGTCATGACACCATATAGAGTTGAATACAGGTTTTCTAAAAATATACATAGCTTTAAATATATAAAACTGTTAAAACACTCACATTTTACATACAAACTTTAGATAAAGATAACAACGAAGTGTGGAATATTATTATTACAACATAGAAGTATAGATTTTGCTGAGGTTGTTTACGTGTTTTTTATCGTTTATATAATTTTTGTTTAGACGAGATTCGTTGTTTAAATCTTAATTTCATTTTAACCAAACATGTGATGTTTTTTATTTTTCGTGGTTTGTTTACTCAGTTTGAATTTTCATATTTATGGCTTTTCACTCGATTTTCTAACTATTGGCTTGTTTGCTTAATATAAAATCCCTTACGATTGTTATATGGAGCCTCATATGCCATATTGTTTTTTTTTGTTATTTGATGTTTTAGTTTTCCGTTTGCTAAAAATTTTTGATAATAAATTATCTTTTATGGCAAATTTAAATGTTGATTTTTTTAAAGTAATTTTTGAAATTTTTGGATAAACCATTAATGAAAGGAAGAGAAATGTGGTTTTTGCGGCTATGATATAATATTTTTAATGCAATTTATAGATTTATAACGTCATTGAATTTAGCTTTCAAATACTCTGTTAATTAAGTTTGATGGATAGTGGTTTAACATTAATGCCCTTTTTGCTTTTTTAAGAGTATTTTCCCTGTATCCAGGGTTAAGAAAATGAATTTACTATACTACTACTACCATTGCCGATCTCTTTTGAGTTTGTTGGCGACTAGAAATAAGGCCATGTAGCTTTGTATACCATTCTGTTTTTATGTTTCCTCCAATATGATGTAATGTGAAATTCAGATAAATAATAAATTGCTTTGATTGATTGCTTTGTTCTTTTTCAGTGCCGATTGCAGGTTTTCATAGTATTACTGTAGTCTGTTGTCAGATTGATCAAACGAAATAGCAGTGATGCAATTGTCAATGTAACGGAAAAAGAAATGACTAATAAACTCTATTATCTGTAGTACTACTTCTTATCACTGTTGTGTGCGCAAGTTGAAAGAGAATGAATCACCGCCTGCCTGAACCCATCGGAATACACCTTTCGTATTATATATCGTCATTATACTTCTTGCGCTGTGTGAGTCAAGTTACGCAATCCAATACCAACCGAAAAATTACGTCGAATTTGTTCTAAGTTCTAACAAACAAACGGAAACAGAAAGCCTTATCGGGCATAAGGCGAAAGATGAGAAAATTGAAAGAAAAAGTTAGAAAATATGAGTCAAGTAAGTAAATAAACATTATTATTATATCTTTTTTCATTTTAGATACATGCCGCCTATACCGATTATAAAAATTACAGACATGGTATTAATTGAATGACTAATATTCCCGGCATGGGCTGCTCTACTTTGTAGGCGTTGTTCTAGCTCAGCATAGTTCCTTTTTTTTTATCGGACATACGACAGCTTGTTTAAGTTTTTGCATCTCTTTATATGTGCCGAATCAATATCGAGTTACGTAAGGCTTAGGATGTTTAACACTCCAAGTGTTACGATATATAAGGCATACAAATATTTAAATTTACCGAATAAATGCTGCAAACCATCATGCAAATATATAATTTTTACTACCAGTTAATAGTTTAACAGGTTCGGACTCAGATTCCTCCTCTACGGACTCAGAGACTGAAACTAGTAGCTCTGAGCAAAGCAGCGAAGACCTAACGACTGCCTTGCCAACTAATCAGGCCCCTAAAGAATTGACCACTATTTTGGGCGAAAACTCCACCGACAAGAAATTATTTGGGGCCGAAATATCTGCCGATCTAGCGGATAGATGGAACTGCTATTTGACACAGAGTCTTGAAAAAGAAACAGTGGTAAAACTTGTACATCACGGAATTTCCGAACACAGAAAATTTCTCCTGTACCAAAACTTTAATAAAAAGGTACAATAGGTCGCTGTAGCCCAGTGCAGAGATTCCACGCTTTTGGTGAGGACTTCGGAGAAAAAGTAAGTCAGCAAAAAGTCTGGAAACCACCGTTAAGTAATTAAAGGCTTCAACTTCTACCCAGTCAAAAAACTCGAGAGTCCACGCCTCCAAAAATCATTGGAAATAAACAGAAGGCAAGAGGAACATGGCCTACTTCAACTCGAGACCGGTTTACAAAGCGAAATCATCGTACAGGTCAAACCGCAGCAAGAAGGAGAAATATCCCACAAAACAGAAGTGGAACTAGCGACGATAGAGGTAAAAGCAAAACCTAAATTTGCTGGAAGATTAAAGTTTGTTCACCAGAAATGGGAAAAAATAACTAACAATAAGCTCGTGCTTAGTTGGGTAAAGGGTTATAAAATTTCTTTTACAAAAAAATCCACGTCAACGTGTGCCTCCGAAAATCCAAAATATACACAAGCACCTGAAAAAACTTTACTCAAACAGCATACAAAAACTTATCTATAAAGGAGCTATTAAAAAAGTTAGTAAGTGCAAAGCCCAGTTTTTATCTAGATATTTTCTAAGAAAAAAACATAATGGCAAACACAGGTTTATTTTAAACCTCCAAAACTTAAATACATTTCTAATAGGGGACACTAGAACAGTAAAAAATTTTATAAGTGAAAATTGTTATTTAGCGATCATTAATCTTAAAGATGCTTGCTTTTTAGTGCCCATTTGCCAGAGGTACACAAAGTATTTAAGATTCAAGTTTAACAATAAATTGTTTGAATTTCAGTGTCTTCCTTTTGGCTTATCCACAGCTTCTTACGTTTTTACAAAAATTTTAAAACCAGTTATTAAAATATCTCTGAGACAAAAATCATATTTTAGTTTTTTATTTGGACAATGCCATACTAATAGGAAGAAATAAAAAAGAATGTTCGCTAAATATTAAAAATACCACCACAATTCTTAGGGAACTAGGTTTTATTATAAACGAGGGAAAAAGTATCTTAAATCCAACAAAATAACTAAAGTTTTTAGGGTTTGTTCTTAACACTAAATCTATGACTATGCGACCCACTGAGGAGAAAAAAGTTAAAATAAAAAAGTTGATAAACAATATGCTTGTAAAAAATAAAACAAAAATAAGAAACTTATAGTAAGTGCCCTATAAGTTTCTTATCTTTGTTTTATTTTTTACAAGCATATTGTTTATCATCACTTCATTTTGTCCAGCAACGTAGTATGGGTGGCTTTACACCAAGCGAAAGGGCAAAATATCTAGCTTTGAAAAAATGTAAGGGTAATTTTGATGAATCAATGAAAATCCCATCCTTTGTAAAAAATGATTTTCTCTGGTGGATACAAAATATAGATAGTTGCTCCTTCAATCTAAAAAATTCTCAATATAATTTCACAATTTTTACAGACGCGTCTAGTTCCGGATGGAGTGCCGTTTGCAATGACAAAAAAGCAAAAGGTTCTTGGGACAAAGAGGATCTTAAAAATCATATCAATTACCTAGAATTAAAAGCAGTTCTTTTCTTCCTTAAAACCTTCGTCAAACATTGTTATGCCTGCCGCATTCTCTTGCGTGTAGACAACATGACCGCGGTATATTACTTTAGTAGGATGGGGGGAGTAAAATATCGTAGACTTAATGCAATTACCAAAGAAATATGGTAGTGCTGTAAAAAGAAGAAAATCGTTATATTTGTTTCCTACATAAACTCAGTAGACAATTTCAATCGGAGAAAGCCTCTAAGTCTAAAGAGACTGAGACTGATTACTCCTTACACCCTAATGCATATCATAAAATAACAAAAGAGTTAGGGACACCAGACATTGACTTATTTGCTAGTTATAGCAACGCTAAGTGCAAAAGGTTTGTTTCTTGGCACCCAGAACCAGAAAGCCTAGAGGTAGATGCCTTCACAATGTCATGGAAAGACTACAGAGCATACATTTTCCCTTATTCCAAAAATTCTCAATAAAATCGAGCCAGAGGATATTGAATGTATATTGGTTTTCCCTCTTTGGAAATCTCAAGCCTGGTTCCCAAAGCTGGAAAAAATGACTAAATCAAAAATTTTAATTTTTTTTGCCCGTTTGCCCATTTTGCCCACAAATTGGTTTACTCTTATTCCTCTTTAGGAAACCATATCCGCTATGGCCCAGCCTTACCCTGGGAGCAGCAGTGTTATCTGGCAAGCCTACGCCAAAAAGAATATCTCCGGAAAAGCAATAGATATTATGCTCAGATCTCTAAGTACAAGCACGATAAAACCATATAGTACCACATATTCTAAATGGTGGTTATTTTGTCAAGGCAACAATGAAAAAATATACCAGCCGGTCACTCAAGACATCCTGAATTTCCTAAGTCAAGAATTTGAAAGGGGAGCAAACTATTTAACTATAAACACTCACAGGTCAGCCCAAAACTTATTATCAGAAGTCGGTAAGTAAGACGTAGTAGAGCGGTTTATGGGAGGGATTTTTAAGGCATGACCATCGTTTACAAATACAATTTGGGACCCCCACTCTGTTCTCCTGATGTTAGAAAAACTATATCCATTAGAAAACCTTAACTTTAGGGATCTATCATTAAAACTAACTAGTAAAAAAGCCTCATCGCAAAGCTACAACACAAACATTAAGCCGCTGGATAAAGTCAGGCCTTAAAATGAACGGTATAGACACGGATACATTTAAAAGTCATAGTACCCGACATGCGGCTTCGTCCGCAGCTCTTAAGTCGGGTATAAACATCGAGACCCTAGAGGAAGAATAAAAATAGAGTTTATTATTTACATATTTAGCCACTGCCAAAATTACCTCATAGTATAAGGTCGATCGTACGACGATGCCAAGCCTAGCCAGGAACACCAATGTTTATACCAATTTATACTACGGTGAACATGTTTAAACATGTGGAAATCATGTATTTCCAGTATTAGTTTCCACGCAGTATACAGAAATTACTTTTATTGCAAAATAGTAAAATACAAACTAAAATACCCAAAGTCTCAGATCAGATTTCCCCAGTAACAAGAGTTTTAGTTAGCTATGGCAAACCCGATCGAAAACTCCACGTATTAGACCATCCCACTGTGGTATTAGACCATCCCACTTTCATTGACATGGGATCCTTATTGTAAAAAAGTATAATAGTCTACAGTAAACATTGTTACAGGGTCACGTGAACGGCGTGGCTTAAAAACCAATAGCGGGTCGTGGAACTACAATAAATTTTAACATTAAAGAAATTAATTTGCTAAAAAATATTTTATTAGATACCAAGCTTTTCTTAGCGTCACTACTGCATGTGTTTTAATGTATTATTGTGTATTTGTTGATATGGCTCAAATCTTCTAATTATATGTTGCCTTACTTCGAGAAGGTGCGGTGACATTAGAAGAACATTAATTTTTTAAATATTTAATAAATAAGTTTTATTTACTTTATCTTGGACATTGCGAAACTAGGAGCTTTAGTTGACCTAACTATGGTGCGGCAATATGAGTTTGCAAAAAAATGGCCGTTTAAGTTTGGAGTTTTCTTTTAATCACTAAGTAAACAGCAAGATTTCCTTTTCCAGGAGACATGTCTAATGGAAGATACCTTATTCACTTATTTTGGGTCACATGACGTATTGACCAATCCGGTTCAGTATAATAGAACGTTTATTTCGTCGGGGATCATGTGAGAATTTTCAGAAGCAAAATGATACAAAAAAGACTGAGGTGATTTTTTGCCGATTACAATAGTTTTTCCTATCATGGAATTAAAATAATTATAGAATACCTATTCTATATTAAAATAGTCGAAGGGCGTCTCACGCTCAAAAAAAACGTACTGCGATTTCGAAAATCACTAGATTTTGGATGAAATCTGGGGAAATAATAAAGTTTCGGATGATTTCGCGCCCTTTTTTAATTTTCACTTGAGTTGGGCCAATTTTTTATATAAGTGTTGTCAGGTAGAGGAATTTAAATGGTGATTCTTTGGGTATTGAAAGTAAAAATGTTTTCGTAAACATGTTCTAAACTGGTTAAAATTTAAGATTTAGGATATTGAAATTTAAAAAAAATCTTTTATTTTTTAAATTTTAGCTATTAAGATGGAAAAACAATATGACAATTGGCTATTCTATTCGTATCTAAGAGCGCTCGCTTTTTTTTACTTTCCTCGCAAGAGGAAAGTATTCTAGTTACAAAAAAACACGTTTTCTCAGTTCCGTCGGTTAGTCTGTATGTCTGTCCGCGACAAAACTCAAGAACTACTTGTCCTATTTACTTCAAGTTTTGGTATATAAATTAAAGGTCATATGATGATGACGTGGTAACATTTTGGTAAAAATCCAATATGGCTGAACAAAATGGCGGTTTATTGAAATGTTAAAAAAATATTACTAAGAAAATAATCAGTAATGGAAGTGCTGAAAAATCCATTACAAGATTTAAACCAGACATACAAACATACAATCAGACGAATAGGAAGCCAATAAAAGCGCGTTAAAAGCATTGATTTTAGTTTAAAACTGTAACACCCATATTCACTAAAGAGGTTTAACTTTAGACAAGGTCTAACTTGACAGTTATAGGTTTAAGATGACATTTTCAACAAGTGAACAAATAATTTTTCTAAATGTCACAATTACAAAATGATAAAGACATAAAGCAAACATAACTAAAAACTAAAGTTTAATAATATATAAATAACTAATTTCCTTTTAAACTTACCTAACTTAATAGTTTGATTTTAGATAGTGAAGTAGAGAGCGATTATTTCTTTGAAGTTTGTGAAAATACCTATTTGCCTCATTAAGGAATAGGTAAGAATCCTTCTGTTTGTCAACGATATTGAAGCATGGCCCATTTCTTCATTTTCATACATCAAATATTTTAATAGGTCGTCATTTTGTTTCGCCATATTGAATTCATACCAATATTTTACCAGTTTTTTTTTATATCAGACGTAATTTTTGTGGAAAATTAAATAAAATTAAAGTGAATCGAGTAAGTGGATTTTTTAGCTATACCGGAACACACCGACTGACCGACAGTAATGGAAAAACATGAGGATTTGTAAAAACGCGGAACGATAATTTTGGTCGATAGAATGTGAAAAATAGGAGAACAATGTTGGAACGTGATTTATGAATGAGTTGTGATCTCTACTTTAATTCTTATTCTAAGATCGAGACCATACAAAACTCAGCTGGTTGGTCTGAAAGGTCAAAGACTTTTACTCAATTCTATAATAGACCTGTGATTTCTAATAAAGTGCTATTTGCAAGATATACAAGCAATAACTGGCCCACTACAATTAATGTATTTCTTTTCGTTAAAACTAATTTTCTTAATGTCAATTAAAAAATAATAATTAATAATCACCTTTTACTTAAGTTGAATATTCGTAAGTGTAGAGATATAGTGAGATTAGTTAGACATATTGATACAGTCATTATGTATGTTATTCATTCACATTAATCTCTGTTCACGTAACATTATTATTATTAAAATAAATACAAACTATGACAGATAATATGGATTTTATCTCTTAGGGCAAGATCGCCTCAAAACAACTTTAAACATCTACAGGGTGATCTAGGAGGACGTGTCCAATAGAAGTATAATTAAGGATTAAATGACTTACCTGTAAGGAAACTCAATCCTAATTATACGAGATTGGACACGTCCTCTTAAATTAAATCAAACCCAGAAAATACCCCTTTTTTTCCAAAAAGCTCATTATGCTAATTACCCTACCCAAGAGGCGATTTTTTGTACTTGCCTCTCCTGCGAAGTATAATGACGCTACGAAAGGTGTATTCCGATGGGTTCAAAGATTTTCTTTGAACTTGCACACACAACAGTGATAAGAAGTAGTACTACAGGGTGATCTAGGGGGACGTGTCCAATCTCGTATAATTGGGATTGAATTTACTTACAGGTAAGTCATTTAATCCTTAATATCCTTTTTCTGGATCTTCCATTACAAAATATACAACTAAAACAACAAAAAACGAAAAAGCAATATAGTGTATGAAATAGCATGTAAAAGTATTAAGGAAGTGTACATTGGGCAGACAAGCCAATACATAGAAAATCGTGTAAAAGCCTTAAATGTGTCAACAAAATTCAACACTATACAAACGATAAAAAGACGTAAACAGTCTCAGCAAAATATATGCTTCTATATTGCAATAATAATGTAGGTTTTAAAAATTTGTGTTCATCTATATTGTATATACTGTATCGATTTTACAAAGCCCAATGTTTAATTTCTTATTTCACATCAGAATATTTATAACAGGCAGTTTCAAAAATAATAATCTAATCGGATTGATACAAAAATGCCTTTAATAATAGCTACACATGGAAATTTGATCTGCTTTTATAAAGCACCTTCGATCGCTCCAATTTGAAAAGTCGAGGTCTCTGATTTGTGTTTTAGTAACTATTTTGTCAAAAATAATTAAGACAGTAGTTATGAAGGTCTAAACAGACAGCCAATATCGTAATATATACGAACGCTAATATTATGATTCGTCTTTTTCATATTAAAAACGATATATGCATTTCGTATTAAATTCCAGCTATGATACTAGTATAGTGAGTGATATATCAAACTTAGCGTAGACAACTGCGTTGAACATAGGCATTCTGACGTATTTTCGAATAAGACGGATAACGTATAATATAAGCTAGAAGATGTATTCAAGAAAACTATGCATGTTGACAAAATAAATTATGTTATATTATTACTACGTAAGTTACATTTGAGAGATATGTGTTGTACTTTAGAGATTTATCATCAAACATCATTTATCAAGTTAAAATACAGATACTATAATAAAAATCTGTAAATTTATTTCACCCGAAACTTCCCTCGTTATGAATCTTTCCATTTATAAGGAATAATGAAGTGTGATCCAATTTAATTCAGTACATAGTCATATGGTACACACATATATACTATATTTTCAAATATTTTTATTGGGCGCCATTTTTTTCCCTCACATTGGATACCTACCAATATTTTACCAGATTTTACCTATGCCACACTTGATTTTTGGACATAATTTAAAATATTTCAATAACTACTTTTTACATTGACACACACCGCCGTTTTGTTACGTCATGTTGAATTCGTACCAGTTTATCATTGTATCACATTTAATTTTGTCAATTGATAACATTTGTTTACGTTGTTTAAAAAAATATATTTCGCCGCCATTTCGAATTCGTATCACTAATTTACTAGTTTACCTCTATATCACACTTAATGCTTGCACAAAATTTGAAATCAATCAAATGAGTAATTTTTTTCAGGCCGATTTTTTAAATATTTAATTAGACCGCCCTTTTGTTTTCTAATGTTATATTCATAACAAAATGTTAGTTAGTTTATTCCTACGTAACACTTGAATTTTTTGCCAAATTTGATGAAATTGGATAATTAGTTTTTAGTAATAATTTTTTTAACGTTGCATTAGGCCGCCATTTTGTTCCGGCGTATTAAATTTATACTAAAATATTACCAAGTCATTCCCATATGACCCTTAATTTTTTACTAAAATTTGAAGTCAATCTGATGAGTGGGTTCTTAAGTTATGCCGCGAATTCAACATATAAACAGACGGACCGACGTAATTGATAAAACATATTTTTTAGCATCTAGGGACGCTAACACCTGAAAATATGTAAAACCTGAGATGATGATTTTATTCAGGATTACGATTATTTTATTTTGTTCCGCCATCTTGGATTAGTACCACAGTTTTACCAGTTCATCTCTATACCATAACTAGTTATGTCACTAAATTCGAAATCAGTCCATTAAGCCGCCATTTTGTTCCGCCAACTTGGATTTGTACTAAAATTTTACTAGTTGATTTCTACATAATACTTGATATTTGTGCAAAATTTGAGAGAAATTGGATAAGTCGTTTTTTAATAATTATTTTTGAATGAACTGGCCGCCATTTTGTTTTGCTATATTGGATTTTTACTAGAATATTTCCACCATCGTATGGGGATGTATGATCCTTAATTTTTCTCCAAAATTTGAAGTCAATCGGGTAAATAGTTTTTTAACAATATCGCGAAGAGACAGACTGACAGACCGAGAGACAAACAGACAGACAGACCGACGGAACTGAGAAAACATACTGTTCGGCATTTAGGGACCCTGAAACATAAAGATCTGAAAAAATCTCGGAGGGTGATTTTTGCACCATTACAATACTTCCCTTTGTGTGTAACTACAAATTTTGCCCCTCCCTCAGAGTTTTCAAAAAAGGCTCCTATACGCACCTATCGACACAAAATAAATGATTAACTTCAACTACAGGGCGGGAAGATAACTGATGACTATAATAAAAAAAGGTCATCAATAGATTTCCTTGGGCTCCATTACACATTATCACCGGCCCTTAATAATAGTCGCCCCCCCTGTATTACGGGGACAGCCTTATGCTGAAAAAAATTATCGTAAACATTATTGCTTCTTTTAATGGTTTTACGTATCTCTTCTGTCGCATCACATACTCAAACACTTAGATTAAATCTATTTTTGATTAAATTCTTGTGGATCTTATTAAATTAACTAGTTGTTGTGACAACAAATAATAGACAATAGACAAAGTACTGGAAATACATCAAAATAACTCAATTTGATACTTGCCGGATTTTTTTATTAAGTGATGTAAACAGGTCATTAATTAGGTATATAATACTATATTTTTATCTAACTTTATCCTCAAGTATTAAATAAATCCTTAATGCCATCGGCCAATAATTTGCAATAATTTAGTATTTTATTACGATAGTCAAACATCAGCTCAGTCTTCCATCTATTCCCAAATAAAAGTATTTAGCAACTCTAACGGTATGGCAGGTTCACTTAATATTGACGAGACCTAGTTACAAATTGGATCATCGTATTTACATCAAAACTAGTAGTTTAGGGACAGTCTAGGGCCAAAAATATTTGGATTGGCCATGGTCCTAAATAATTTGTCAGCTTTGTTGTTTCTACGCTACGAGGCAGGGTCCGTAATCCAATAAATAGAAGCTCTGTTTGATTGAGAGATATATATCAGTCCTTAATGGCATTGCAAAATAGGCCCTGTGGCTGTTTTAAAATTCCAGCAAAATTAAACAAACTTCGTAAGTAACTTATGCCAAACTACAAAAAAAGAATATGTTTTGGCAAACATAATACTTTAATAATATAATATATTATACCTAAAGGGTGGCCGTTTTATTATGGGATAATAACTTATCTCGAAACCTGTAAAAGATAGCAAAAAAAAGTTAAATACAAAAATCGATTAAGGTAATCTGAACTTTTATTTTATGTATGCTTCATATCTACAGGGTGTCTAGTTTCTCGTGAACCGATACCAACTTTCTTATTTCAAATAGAATACCCTACATATTGTGCCATTTTTGGATTACCTACAAAATTCTAGATATAATTTATGTATATTATTCTATACTTAAACCGAAGCGTTTTTGACATATCTTATGTTTTATGTCAAAAATGACGTTTGCAGGCTTCAACTAAAATGTAGATTTCTCCTGCTTAAAACTGTTTTTTAAATAATGAGGACTTATTTTCTTATAGAATGGGTTCTACTTTAGTAGACTATGTCAATATTTTTGTAATTAACAAATACAAGGTGATCAACAACTAGAGTTTAAAAATTAAATGAGAAAATCGTTAAGTCATTTTTTTCGTATGAAAACTCCAATTATTTCATCAGTTTATCTCATTAAGCATTAAAAATGAAAGTGACTTGTATACCCCAGAAGAAACAGCCCATATGTTAGAATGCTATTAATCTAGCAATAAAAATCCAGTATTAGCGTTAAGAAGTTATGTTACCTATTTGATCCTCTAAGACGCTATCCGGAAAAAAAGGTTTTTACTAGAGTCTACGAATGTTTGCGAAGAAATCACAGTCTGATTCAGAAAACACAAAGAAGCCGCCATGTCTTAAAAGATGAAAATCAGTTAAATATATTGTTACATTTTGAACAGTCGCCTGAAACTTCCATCTGACAGGCAACTTTGGACTTGAATTTGGAAAGAACTAGAATCCAGATCTGTTTGTAGATAAATAGCTATAAGCCTTAGAAGTATTTGACCGTTCAAACATTTTGAGAAGAAGATTATAATAGAAGGTTAGAGTTTTGCAGTACTATAATGTATAAACATTTTCCGTAATATTGTTTGGACGTATGAATCCATATTTATGACTGCAAGCAAGGTATTTAACAGAAAAAAATTACATTACTGGAGTACCGGAAATCAAAAGAAAATAGTTGAGGTAAAAACCCAAGTGCGAAGATCCGTTGAGGTTTGGTGCGCAATTTGGCGACCAAGAGTTTTAGGCCCAGTGTTTCACGAGGAAAATTAAAATTCTATAGGATATAATAACCTCTTAACAAATGACATCCAGCAGGTAATTGAAACCGGAGTGCCCCAAGCATAATTGGGAAATTTAATATGGCAACAAGATAGAGCTCCTTACCAAAGAATCCAAGAAATATCTGACTAAAGTACGTCGCATGGATACGCAGAGTTTTAGACTCGTGCGCCATACTTTACTTGTCCAATCGATACCAATACTAGATTGGAGAAAACGGCAATCTTACCTGGCCACTCAGAAGTCTAGAATTGACTACCTTTGACTACTTTTTATGGGGTACCTTAAAAAGTATCGTTTACCAGGGAAAGCCAAAGACTGTAAATGAATTGCGACACGAATCCAAGACGGCGTGAATTTACTTAATCAAGGACAGCTTGCAGCGAAAGCAATTTCACATTTAGAAGCAGTCTTTACAACATGTAATGCGGAAAATGGTGGCCATATTTAAAACTATTTGCAATAGTTCCTAATTTTTTGGTTGCATATTGTATATGTTTGGTAATTTTGTAAGTAAGAATTAGATAGATACTTTTAAAATTTGTAATTAATTTAAAAAAAGTTTTTCTCATTATTAGGTATAATCGTTTCTGATCTGTTTTTAGATATCTATAAGATAATTTTTTAATAAAGTTTGTTATTCTATTAATGCCATTTTATTTCTGTAGTGCTCGATTGGGTTTTATTTCAACCTGCCGTGATGGTCAACTAAGTAATAGCAAACTTTAAAATTTGTAAGTATAGAATTTTTTCAATAAAAAAATGTGAAATTGCCAATATCTCGAAAACTAAAAAATTTTTGAAATATATATTCTTTAACAAACTCACCCTCATTTTTAACGCTTAATGAGATAAACTTATACAATTATGGGGATTCTATTTGAAAAAAATGACTTTTAACGATTATCTCATTTAATCTTTCAACACTAGTTTTTGACCACCCTGTAATTGTTAATTACAAAAATATTGACATAGTCTACTAGTAAAGCCCATTCTATAAGAAAATAAGTCCTCAAAACAATTATATGCAGGAGAAATCTATATTTATTGAGGCCTACAAACGTCATTTTTGACATATAACATAAGATATGTCAAAAACGGTTAGGTATAGAACAATATACATAAATTATATATGGAATTTTGTAGGGAATCTAAAAATGATACAATATACAGGGTTTTCCATTTGAAATAAGAAAGTTGGTACCGGTTCACGAAATACTAGACATCCTGTAGATATGAAACATACATAAAATAAAACTCCAGATTACCTTAAACAACTTTTGTATTCAACTTTTTTTGCGATAAGGTCCCATAATAAAAAGGCCACCCTGTACCTCAGTGGTTTGAGTTGAGTATTATATGCAAATAATATAATAAATTTGCCGTATATTGTTGTTTTTTATCAGTTTATTTATTAGATTTGATAAAAAAACTTAAAAATTCATTGTGTTTTTAGGGAGGGGCATATGCAAAAAAAAGAAAACTAATTAGCCTCGTTTTACCGTTTTTTTAAAGCTAAGCGTTATGGAAATGACAATATTTGCATTTTTAAGGAGCTCTGGTATCCCCTAGTGCTACTCTGTATAATAAAAGAGAAGTTTGATATGTTTCACCGTTTGTTTTTTTAACTAACCACTTTAAAATAAGAAAATATTTTTGTTTTTTAGGGGCTGCTTCGTATCTCTAGAGCTACCGCGCATATAATTCCACTACTTATCAATAATTATTTGATAATAAATTTATACAAATTCTATAGATTCTAATTTACTTATTATTCATAACTGATTGACGGAAATAGGACATATTTTTTTGGAGTCCAGGGGTCCGAAGACGAAGTTTTGCAAAGATCTCGGAGGGTGATTTCTCACGATTACGATGTTCCCCTCTTACGAAGTAAAATTGTGTTTATATACAAAACTACACAAGAAATTTGACGTGTTTCACCATCTGTTAAAAAGCCAAACACTCTAATTTTTTTTTATTTTTAGGGTTGTTTCATTTCCTAGATTCAAGATTGTTTTTGTTATACGACTACTGTTTTATAATCAAACTAAATGCTTCTGAAGTATAATTTTCTTTAATTGTCAGAGGGCTGTTTCATCATCCTAGGGCTACCCTGTATAACTAAAAAAATATTTATTATACACAAAAAAATCAGAACAGAAATTTAACGTGTTGGACTGTATTTTAAGAAAGCTTAATGCTTTTGAAATACATTTTTTTTCATTTTCAAGTGTCTGTTTCATTCTCCTAGAGCAATCCGGTTTAGTTGAAAAATGTATTTAATAAACAAACAAAAAAAAAAGAAAAAAAGTTTGACATTTTCACTGTTTTTTAATATTTTCCGTTTCCACAAGACTGTCTCATCCTTGTCTGGTATGCAAATAAATAAAATAAATTTGACGTGTTTCGTTACTTTTCGAAATATTACCGATTTTTTACATATATAAATTTAAATAGAAAATCACATATCTATACCAATAATTTTCACAATTTTTCAATGTCAGGACATTTGCCCTAACTGTTTTTGTTATCGGTTTTTCTTTACGTTTTATATGAGATATCTCAGAAATCTCGAAGATGTACTTCCATGATACCTAAAAATCTAATCCCCGTGAGACACTGATCTAGCCTATTTTTGGTGTAAATTGACCGTAAATTTATATTTATATTTATATTATTTATATGCATACATATATACATACACACACATCCATACAGACAAAATAAATATTTATGTAGCCTCTATAGTGTATCAAATAACACAATAAATAGAAGCTCTGTTTGATTGAGAGATATTTGTCAGTCCTTAATGACATTGCAAAATAGATCCTGTGGCTATTTTAAAATTCTGCAAAATTAGCAACACATTTCCCTTTAAAAAAAAACCTAAATTTTCGTTGTGTTTTTTTGCGAGCCGTTTATATATGCGTTTTTAATTATAAAAAATTTGAATTTTTAAGGAGCCCTTTTATTCCCTAGTGCTACTCTGTATCATAAAAGTGAGGTTTTATTTACAAAGAAATACAAGAAAATGGATATGTTGCACCGTTTGTTTTTTTAACTAACCGCTTTGAAATAAAAAAAAAATATATTTTTGTTTTTTGAGGGCTGCTTCGTATCTTTAGAGGTACCCCTATAATTCCACTACTTCTAATAAACAGTGTAGATATGGATATAATTATTTGTTAATAACTATACAAATCCTATAGACTGTAATTTATTTATTATTCATAACTGACCGACAAAAATGGAAGAATATATTTTTTGGGGTCCAGGAGCCCGAAGACGAAGACTTGCAAAAATCTCGGATGGTGATTTCTCACGGTTACGATACTCCGCTCTCACGAAGTAAAACTGTCCTTATATACAAGAAAACCGAAGAAATTTGCCGTTTGTTAAAAAACTGAAGAGTCTAGATTTTTTTTGTTTTTAGGGCTGTTTCATTCCCTAGGGCTACGTCCATGATGGAAAAGAAATTATATTTAATATTGCTTTGATACTGCTTTCTAATCAAATTAAATGCTTCTGAAGTATTATTTTCTTTAATTTTCAGATGACTGTTTCATCATCCAGGGCTACCTTGTATATCTGAAAAAATATTTTTTATATATAAAAAAATCGAAAAAGAAATTGTGTTTAATAACCAAAAAAAGTTTGACATTATTCCCTCTTTTTAATTTTTTTTTTCGTTTCCAGAGGGCGTCCTCATCCTTTTAGGGCGACTCTGTATACCAAAACAATTGTCTCGTATGAAAAAAATAAAATAAATTGGATTTGTTTTGCCAATTTTCGAAATCTTAAGATTTTTTTTAATATATAAATTTGAAAAGAAAATCAAGTATATATGCCAGTGATTTCCACAATTTTTCAATGTCAGAACATTTATATCTACAACTATTTCTGTTATCAGTTTATGTGCAGCTTAAAATATGAAGTTTTCACGTTTTTATAGAATTTTATAGTCGAGGCTCTCGAGTCCGGAAAAGTGGTTGATGCAGTGTATACCGACTTTTCGAAGGCCTTGGATAGTGTATGCCATGCTCGGCTTCTCAAGAAACTATCCAACGTTGGTATCAGCGGCGTCTATTTGAGTTGACTCTTTTAGAATGCTGGGTTTCATCAAGCGCCATACTAAGTATATTACAGATACAAGGGCCATTATCTGTCTATACAATGTTAGAAGTATTTTGGAGTACTGTTCTGTTGTTTGGTGTCCTTCTTATCATTTCTACATCAACCTGATCGAAAGAGTGCAAAACAAGTTTGCAAAATATTTGTTATACAAACATCATTTCCCCTCTCGTGACCTCCCATATGACCCCAGACTTCTGCTTTGTGGCATGAGGTGCTTGTTGTATCGTACGAGAATTGCCATGGTGGTCCTTCTGAATGGATGTATGGACTGTGAAGTACTTACTGAGTCTGTCCTCTGTCATCCAGCGATTAGACGTACGAGACAGTTCCGGCTTTTCTTTGAAAATCCAGACAGGACTAATTACGGTTTCAATGCATTTACAGATCGGTTTCTCAGAAATTACAACCAACATTTTCCGGGTGTTGACCTTTTTCGTAGTATTCTTAAAATTTTTTGTTTGTTAATTTTATTTCTTTTTTTTCTGTTTTTCTTGTAGACTTATTTATATATTTTTATAATTTTTTGTTTCGAGTTAGTCGATACGTTTAATAAGAAACTCGACATCTTAGAAATATCGAAGATCTACTCCCATAATACCTAAAATGTAATCCCCGTGAGAAACTGATTTGAATTATTTTTGTTGTAAATTTGAAACGAATTAGTCTTCGAGTTATCGCTGGCCGAAATTTTATTTACATGCATACATATAAACACATCCATACATAAATGTTTTTTTTAAATATATTTTTTGTATTCTAGGGACTCTCAAAACCAACTTATATAGCCTAATATAGTGTATTAAATAATATAATATATTGGCTTGTATATGGGGAAGTAAAAATCTTCAAAAAAATGTATGTACAGAGTGTCTGCTTATATTTAAAACAAGTCTACAACCTTAACTTTAAAAGATATATTAAATACAAGCGATTTATGATTTTCCCTGGATTGCTAAAAAATAAACAATTGACAATTGGAAAGTAAAAATTTATCATCGACTTTGCTATTTTAAATAAAGCATCCTCTAAAATATCCATTTATTAAATGGTTATATTCCTGATGAATATACCATTGATACCTTTTTTTTAAGATGGATCTTTTAAACTTTGCCGTAAGAGGCGAAGTGGTAGAAGGAATATCCTGCCTTGTATGGCGTAGTTTTGTCATGTTTTACGGCTTCGTTAAAGACGATGGTATTATTTATAACCAGCAAGAATATACCCATTTTATTGTCGATTCTCAGTTTTTTTTGCTTTCCAGCTATCATTAAATTGGTTTCTTTTTAGGTAATCCTAGAGGATCAGAGAAAACCAGTCTTTCTGTATAATATTTTTAATATCTCTAAAGTTAAACTTGTAGACCCCTTTTTAAATTAACCAGACTCTCTATACATCTTTTTATAAATTAAATTAAAAAAGTTTTTACACGTTTTCTAATTCCTATTTGCAGATCAAGGGAATTAAACAGGCCAACTGATAAAAAATTTACACTCAAAGCAGCTTTTAACGAGTTTCCAAATTATCCCCTCCTTTATTAATTCCAAATTCCTCGAAAAGAAGCAGTTCGCCCTCGCTAAGACATATAACATCCTGAGAGATCCCAAAGGAATTAATAAATTATTTCTAAAGCGATATCCCGGAGGCTGGAACAGCGCAAACTAAATTTAAAACGGTGCCTATTAAGCCAAATTTACAGTATGAAGCATTGGTGCCAATTTATATTAGTGGGGTATGTATTTTATAGGATCTAATTTCACCCGCTCGAGAATCGCTGTTAAACTAAATAGATATTTCCCAGAAGCACTGTCGGTTAATCCATTTAGTCAGATACTAAAAGCACCTACAAAATGTTTATGTTTATTTAGATACTTCTAAAATTTTGATTTCCATGCAACTGCTCAATGACAGTCAAATTAAAACAAAAATTTGCCGCAATTTTAACATGTGTAAAAAGCGTGTCGATAGTTTTCACAACTTATAGTTCCACACTACTATTGCTTACAGATATTTGCATATACCATATTTCTTCTCAATTTGACTAAAATCGTCTGGAATGTATTTAAGACATGATTTTTAAAATTAACAAAAAAAATATATACACCAATGACTAAAATGTTTGTGATATCATGACGTTCACTATAAATATTTCTTTTTTTAGAATTAAATCAGTTTGCGGGGTTTGAAAAACTCATAAATCAATAAACTAGGTAATCGTTTACCTCAATGCCTTTTTTACACTAGTAGCATAAATAATTATATATAAAGAAATAAAATAAATTTTCACCGTTTTTTACAAAAGCTAAAAGCTTTTAAAATACAAAAGTATTTAGTTTTCATAGAACTGTTTCATTCCTTTAGGACTACCCCGTGTGATAACAAAATATTTAATATAAAAATTAAAGAATTTAGGAAGCTGCTTCATTTCTTTAACGCTTTCCTTTATGGTGAAAATACTGTGTTTCTCTACAAAAAGATAATGGAAATTTGACTTTTCTAAACAAACTAAACATTTAGTTTTATCCCTCTGAAAATTGAAAAAAAATGTTTCTATATACAAATAAAGAAAATTGATGTGTTTTGCCGTTTTGCTGTTTCATCTTGTAGGGCTACCTTTTATAGTCAAAAAAAAAAATAAAATAAAATAATTTCAGTAATGTTCTCATATTACATATACAACCCTGAGCCAATTTTAGAAAATAATCTTTAAAAGTTCTATTGGGACCGCACTGTTTTGATACACCCAACTAATATTTATAATAGATCAGATCTTATTCTTGTAGATAAAAGGGCAAGAAAAACAACTTTGATAGAGGTGGCTATACCGAATACTCACAATTTACGTCAGAAATATGCAGAGAAGATTATTAAATATCTTGACTTAGAGGAACAGATCAGGACTTGTTCCAGAACATCAAGGAACTTAGTCTTAGTGAACGTCTTTTTCAGGTCATGCAAAAAGCAGTGCTACTCGCGGCATACTTAAAAACCAATCACCAAAATGGACCCAATAACACGGAAAGAGCCCCAAGAATGCTTAATCATTTTGATATGTAAATATCTGGGATGAGTGATTATTCCCCTCTGTTTAGAAAGGGAGTGCGAATGCCATCCGGCATTTAAAAAATCGTAATAATTTTAATAATAATGATAATAAAAACAAAAATAATAATAATAAACACAGGATTTCATTTGCGCTATAGGACCAGGTAATCCCTATAAAAAAATATCTAAAACACATAGTTAAAGTTCGAAATATTGAAACTGAGAAATGCTGCAAGTGTCTGGCTGATTCGGAGACAATTCAACACATCACTGCTGTGAGCGTAGTACCTGCCAATACTGAATACCTTCACCGTTATTATCTTGTTATTAAACTAATGAAGAGCGTCACACCGTACCATAAATACACCTCTGAGATTACTCTGGAAAATGAAAACAACCGCATCAACTAGGACAGAAGTATTACAACGAGGAGAAATATACCTGCGAACAGACCGGGCATCGTTTGGATAGATAAGCAGCGAAAGAAGACTTGGCTAATTGATAATGCCATTCCAAACAATAACAACTTACAGAGCACAATTTTATCCACGGGTGTTGACCCTAAAACGTTACCTAACCACATCAAATCACTTGGGCTTCATCCACACATTATAGCTATACTACAGAAATCTACCATTCTATTTACTTGCAATATAGTCAGGATAGTCCTAAATCTACAATAGTAAGAGCCATCTTGCTGCTTAGAAGATAGACACTTATACCGTTCACCTAAGTCATTAACAATACCTTGATGAATAATTCAATTCAAAAATTCAAATTGAATACCCTGAGACAACAACTGAAAGCCAAGTAAAAACCAAAAGAGAGCCAAGAAAAAGAACATCTCAAGGAATATGGTTCAAAATTTGGACCGAGCCAAAAGAATCTTAAGATGTATGCCAACTGGACAAATATCAGCGTGAATGAGGTTAAAGAGACCATCAAATCCACGAACTTCTAGAAATCACTAGGACCCGATGAAATCCAAAACTACTGGTACAAGAAATTTAAGCATTAAGCTCAACAATTTATACACGTCCTCTTACACCCAAAGAATATAATATAAATAATGACCTATATGCTGCCAAAGAGTGCAAGAACGGATGATCTATCGTATTATCGACCTATTATATGTTAACCAACTTTGTATACAAGTTTTACAGCCTGCATTACCAACAGAATTTGCGAATACGTCAGCGCCAAAAAAATACTTGTCAATAGAAAGGATGCAGGCGACGATACCGGGGATGTAAAAACCAACTGACTATCGATTCCGTAATACCGAAGGAAGTTCAGAAAAGACTCGAAATATTTACCATGCGTTTGTGCATTACCGCAAGGCGTTCGACGGTGTGTTACACTCTTGGCTTAGGGAAGTACTACGAATTTACATCCTAATGTTATTAATTTTCTAGATAACATCAGGCAACAGTGGAACATAAAATTTAAATAATACCAATACATCGTTAATGCCTTATGCAGAGAGCGTAAAAAATAATGTTAAAAAGTACAAAATAAAATAAATGTAAAAAAATATTTAAAAAAAAGCTTTATTTATTAATAATTTGATTTCAACTCAAGAATGTATATATTTTGGAAGATAATATCACTGAGTTTCTACTTAAAAACATATCTGCTTTTGCTGCAAATTTTTTTTAATAATTTACACATAGCTACTTTTTAATAATAAACAATATACCATAATTAAAAAAGTTTCACAACATTTCAAATTTTCAACCCATTCTGTATAAGATATCTACGATTTTTTACTCTATAGTACCATATTATTGCATTGACACCAAAGTTAAATATATACAATTTCTTACAAATCCTGTATAAGATATTTACAGTTTTTTTACGCAAATCTTAGTTTTGGAGCAAGCAAAACTTTTTATGCAAAAATAAATAATAAAAAAGTTAACCCACATTTCAATTTCCTAATTAGTTAAAAAATGTAAAAATCGTCAAATCACGAAAAACATTTCTGATTTTACTGGAAAAAAAATTAATTTAAAGTTGAAGTAATGACGTCGTCTAACATCACTTAGGTACTTTGTACTTTTTCCACACTTAGGTAGTTTTTACAGAGAAACCAGCACGACAAACGCAGACGAAAGTACATGAAAATTAACTCTAAATGGCGCGTTTACGTTAAAACAGCTAAAATGTTACTTAGGGATTTCTTGCATAGAGCCCTTCAAATTGGAGAAAATAAATCTATTATACACTTTTTAGGAATTATATTGATGATTACGGGATTTTATGCTATAGACACGATACTCCAGGGTATTAAAAAAAATATGTTAATAGCTGAATATGCTTATTTATAGTAAAACGTGACAAAACGCGCATTAAGTGAGTGCAAAAAGGTATAGCAAAATATTTCTAGACAAAAAAATGATAAAGTATTCTTTGCATATTTCGCAAAAATATTAAATGTGAAATAGGGATAAACTGCGTACGAATTCAACATGACGCAACAAAATAGGGGTGTGTGTCAATGTAAAAAGTACTCATTGAATTTATTTTAAATTATACCCAAAAATCAAATGTGTCACAATAGAAACTGGTAATACATTATAAAATAGGAATCCAACATGATGTATATACATGTTACTAAATGACTATGTACTGACCTAAATTTGGTCACAATTCACTATTCCTAATAAAAGGAAAGATTCATAACGAGGGAAGTTCCGGGTAAAGGAAACTTACCGATTTTTTTTTGTTTTTGCAGTCGGTCGTGAAACACATTAGCGTACCGTAGTTAGTATATTGTGAGTATTGCAAAATTAAAAAAAAATGTATTTTTAATATTTCAAAGTATTGATTCTCTAATTTAAAAAAGAAGTAGATAAAACAATAATAATTATCTACAAGTTTTTTTTGGAATAATTAGACAACCAAAAATTAAAATTTAATTTTAAATCCAATACAATGATTTAATCTAGTTTCCGCCTTTGCAGAAAATCGCAAATTTTAAAATTTCTAGAAATAAAAATACCACACTCATATGAAAGTTCCAAGTAAAGGTGTTTGTAAGTAGTTGTCATAGTGTAGAAAGTCAACAGAAATATTACAGAAAATGTTAAAACTATACCCTAAATAAGCTCGCATTGTACATCTTTATTAGTATAGTAACATCAATCACACTCACACATAACTCCATATCTCTCTAGAATAAACGGAACATCCAGTTTCAATGTCGGACCAGCCTGCAAGGCAGAAATGTCTTAATTAAAGGTTAAGGTTCGAAGCTGTGATGTATATGCGGATTATAGAGGCAACAATTTTACCACGCCTATTAAATACGTTAATTAGTGATCCGAATAGCCAACTCTAAGTTAAAAGTTATCATTGCGATTTAGAACTTTAATATTTTGATTGTTGTTTTCTAATGTTCACGATTGTAGGTAACACGAAGGACAGGTTTTTACTTCGAAGTGACAGGCACTTTTATAAATTTATTATGTAATATAATATTAGCAGGTGCGTAACAATATTACCTAACATTATGTAATATTACTTAATATCTTTTTTAGAAATATGATAAAAAATGCTTTAAAAATATAAATAGGATGGCCGAGTTGTAGCGTTATCTATAAATAAAGGACCTCTCCCACTTCTTATGGAAAATTGCTTTCGGTAAATGTTTCTAATTTTTTGACATAATCCAATTCTTGACAGCCTGATCAAAAGGTGTCATTGCCACAACTTGATTCTATGACCAGATTTTGAGATAGAGGGTTTTGAATTTAATTTTTTTTGTTTTAGTGACCTGGCCTGATTTTATTATATTGAAACAGTTTTAGCAAAATGAAATGTGCCAGGCTTTAGGGTAATATATAGTCTTTTATTAGGTATAAAAAATTGCAATAGTTCTATTAACACAGTAGTTTCTGTAAAAAAAGATACTGAAAAATAAAAAAAAATTGGTAAATTTCCTCTACCCTCGTTATGAATCTTTCCTTTTATTAGAAAAAACTGACACGTGACAGTTCCACACATATTAACATTGTCTTTTGAAACATTTTTATTGGGCTTTATATAGCTTCACTTTATTATATTTGTATTAAATAGTTCCTGCCTACGCTACATTTGATTATTAGGCATGGTTTAAAATAAATTGAATCAGTAGTTTTTACACTCATTTTTTTAAAACCGTCATTTGGTTGCGTCAAGTTGAATTCGAACCAGTTTATCCTTGTATCACATTTTTGAACGTTGGTTTTATAAACATTCCGCTGTCATTTTGTTCCGCCTCCTCGAATATTTTTTATCTCTATCACACTTAATGCTTGCATAAAGTTTGAAAACAATCTAATAAGTGCTCTAAATGCTTTTTTCAGGCTGATTTTTTAAATATTTTATTAGGTCACCTTCTATTAACCTAATTTTTCTCAAAATTGGAGGTAAATCGGGTAATTAGTAGTTTAATATAAATTTTTTAATACTTCATTAATCTGCAATTTTGTTCCGCCCTCGGATTTTTATCAAAATACTACCAGGTCATCCCTATATGACTTTTAATTGTTGATCAAAATTTGTAGCCCATCGTGTAAGTATTTTTAGCTATGCAGCGAACTGACACACATACGAACCGACAGAATTGAAAAAACATGTTTTTTGCCATTTATAGGACCCCAAAACATGAAGATATGTAAAACCTGGGAGAGTGATTTCTTTCACCTTTGCAAAAATTCGTACATTATATGTTTAATTATTGCGCAAAATTTGAAATCAATACAATAAGTACTATTTTCACCATTTTGTTTGGCCCTCTTGAATTCATACCGGAATTTTACCAGTTGACTTTTACGTAATACTTGATTTTCTGCATAATTTGAAATAAATTGGATTATTAGATTTTTGGTAATATTTTTTTAATATTCCACTAAGAAGCCATACTGGACTTTTACCAAAATGTTACCAAGTCATCCTCATATGACCCTTAATTTTTTATCACAATTTGAAGTCAATCATATACGCAGTTTTTAGCTAGGCCACGAACAGACCGACCCACAGATCGTCGGAATTAACAAAATATATTTTTTGGCATCTACGGTCCTTAAAATATGACTCTGCAAAAATCTCATAAGGTGATCTTTTTAAGTTCACAATATTTGAAAGATATTGAATTTGACTTTTGCAGCACAATTATTTAAAGAAGTATCAAACCTCTGCATCTCACCGTCTCTACTAGAAAGCCTGGAAACGGCCGTTGACAGTTTGCGATGAGTTATCACTAGTAGTTAATTTTTGTAGTTAGCTGCTATCTGTAAATTAATTTACGGCGTGTTTTTTGCATTTGCTTTTATAAATAAATTAGAACATTAGTAGTTTTTAACTATTTCTGTACATGTTTGTGTTACTGCTATTAGTTTTGAGACCGATGCTATAAAACTTTCGTCAAAATATAAGTTTCTCGTAGTGAGGTTAACACTTGAATTCTAATAAAAAGTGGATTTTCAAAGAAATATTTTAATTTAGGACAATGGCTTTTATTTGTTGTGTACCTAACTGTAATTGAAACTATCCGAAATGATCTAAGGTTCATTTTTTGGGTTTCCAAAGGACGAAGAAAGTCGAAAAAAGTGGCTTCATGCAATAAAAATAAAAGGTTTTACTCCAACAAAAGCATTCATAGCATAACATAACTGTTTGCTTTAGTTTACCTAACCTCTTCAGTAACTCAACAATTCTTATTAAATGTATGAGGCTCAGGGGCGTGTAGTCCATGAAAGCAAGGGAAGCAGTGCTACCCCAAAAAAAATTACAAAACATCTTCTAAAATGTACTTTTTGAAATAGGAAACCATTAATTTAGTCTATATTAAAAATGCTAAAATATTATCTTAATTATCAAGCCCATAATAAATGCGGCCTTGACTCCGAGCCAGCCACAATAGAATATCGAATAGAACCTATGCGGGACGCTAGCTTCTCTGCAGCCAAGTCCTGTATGCTTGATTTCCTGTGGATCGAGCCAGAGGTTATCGAACTTTCCACCGGCTGTTTGCAATTTTTGCATTTCCGTCGCGTGCTTGAAGTGGTGGCGGAAGCTATAGTTGGAGTAGGTTCTTTGTTTGAACGGCTATCCGTGTATTGTGTGATACGTACGTCGTATCGTGCATGGTGCGATATGGAAGACAATAATACGGACGTGGTTATGCAAATACCGGACCATCAACTTCGGCTGTCGGTAATTACGTTGAAAATGTTGGAGAATTTAGTAAGAAGAGTGTGTTTGAATGTGTGGTGTGTGCCTTAATAATAAAGGGATTTTCAACATTAAACTTCGCTGATAAGCTTCAAGTAATTTCCAAAGGAAAGGCAAAACCGCTTATGAAAAATTTAACCACAAAAATGAAAAACTGCATTAGACATTTTTATCCGGAAAAACAATACCAACAAT
This sequence comes from Kuschelorhynchus macadamiae, assembly GCA_030620095.1. NCBI lineage: Eukaryota > Metazoa > Arthropoda > Insecta > Coleoptera > Curculionidae > Kuschelorhynchus > Kuschelorhynchus macadamiae. The sequence continues at coordinate 391,868 of JAUTXW010002101.1, forward strand.
TTAAATGGCTAACAGGATAAAAAAATTATTAAAAAATTATTTTGTTGGCTATGTTTACTTTTTGAAAATGAAAAAAGTCTCTGGAATAAAATTGGTTTTATTCCAGCATTTAAACAATTTCCATAAAGCTGTAAAAAGACACATTGTGTCCAAAGCGCATTTACAGGCCGCCATAAAAGAAAAAGTCTTCGGCAAAACCAGGATTGACCACGCCTTTAATAAATAGTTAGAAATTAGTCACCGCCAACACAATGAACTAGTCGATAAAAATGGGCAAATATTAAGACGACTTATCGATGTTGTTTGTTTTCTCCGACAGCACGAATTGGGATCTAGAGGTCATGACGAAACAAGGGTTTCTTCAAATAAAGGAAATTTTTAAGACTTACTTAGTTTAATGGCTAAATATGATGATTGCTTAAAAAATCATTTAGAGCAGTCTAGTGTTTTTCGCGAAACGTCGAATGGAATCCAGAATGATTTAATTATTCCATTATTCTAAAAAGAATTAAGCAGGAGATTGGCGAGGCGCGGTTCATTGCTATTGTTCTGAACGAAACAACTGATATCACTAACTTTAGCCAATTATCTATAGTAATACGCTACGTTAAAACAGACGGAAGTCAAGAGCGATTTTTAGGTTTTAAGAATGTGTCCGAAAATCGTACAGCAGATGCATTATAGTAGTTTATAACGTTACTAAAAAAATTAAAAAATTAGTTGCTCAAAGCTATGATGGAGCTGCAGTGATGGCAGGACAATTAGTGGGTCTGCAAGCTAAAGTTCGAGAAACTTTTCCAAGTGTTGTGTTTGTCCAGTGTTTTGCTCATAAATTAAATTTAGTTTTATCCCAGTCCATCAATCACATTAAAAAGTGGAAAGTATTTTTCGTTACTTTAAGTGGCATGGCTGCTTTTTTTCCAAGTCAACAAAACATACACAAGCTCTGGACTCCATTGTCCACAAACGATTGCCCAAAGTAGCTCCTACTAGGAGGAACTATAATGGAAGACTTGTGTTAACAGTATTTGAAAATCGTGAATCACTGATTGAACTATTTGAGAATATAATAGAAAATAATAAAACGTGGGACTCAGAAGCAATAAATAGTTCGAGGGGGGTTTTGGACTGTTTGAAACGAGATTTTAATTTTAATTATTTGTTGAACATATTTTCAGAAATATTTCCATTCTTGGACAATGTTTTTAATATATTACAAACTAAAACAAATGATATTGCTTTTTGCCTAAAAAAAGTGGATGATTTTAAGCCCATGTTGAGCCAAAAAAGAGATGACTTTGACCTTTTTTGGGAGAAAACGATGACGTTAAATGTAGAGCCACAAGCCAAGCGTCTTCGAACAGACAAGGTGGGAGATGTTCAAACATCAAACAGACGCCTCTTTTATGAAATAATCGATCAAAATCAGCATTAAATAAACTATAGATTTAATTTAAATGATTTTAAATTCCTCGAGCTCTGCAATTTTGATACATTTAAAGGAAAAACTTTTCCAGAAGATGCGTCTAAATCTCTTCTTCTTCATTATGGCTAGTTCTTCGACCGAGTGTTACTGCGATCTGAACTAAAAGTGATTTACGAAACTGATGACATTAGCGTAAAAAATAACGCTAAGGAACTAATGCAATTTTTAAAAGACAAGAAGCTGGAAGATGCCTACACCGAAGTGTCGAAATCGTGTGAATTAGTATTGACAATACCTGCCACAAGTTCATTAGTAGAACGCAATTTTTCAACACTTAAACGTATAAAAAATTTCGTGAGAAATTCATCGGGGCGGGAGAGACTTTCGCATACATCGCTGTTGTCCATTGAAATTAAACTTGCATGGACGTTTTTATGATGACGTCATTGACGAATTTGCAAAAAATGATCGAAGAATCGAATTACATTACAAATAGGTAAGTTTCTAAAAATTGCTTCCCTTTCTTAAAATTTCACCGCACGTCCCTGAGTGGCTCCAGTTGTTATTTAATTTTAGTGGTAAGCACAGATTGTTAAAGTTTCATGAAAATATATATATTTCAATTCTAATAAATCAGGCTCATACACATTTTGCTAACTTTCTTCTGAAAGGTAATTATAAAAGGTTTGATGTTTATCTTGATTTATATATATACGTTTACACATCTGCACTCCCGTTGAGACAAATCCCATTTCCACTATCTGAGCCTTACGTGCATTGGCACGTCAAAATCCTATAAGCCGTTTTGGAAATATAATCTTCCAAAAGAGCGGTTTTTAGAGTATTGTGTACCAGCCATATTTGATGCGATAACTGAAGGCGGATGGAACTAATCATAAGAAAAATAGATCAAACATTAAATTTTCTAGAAAAAGTTGTTTTTTATTAAATATATACTTTTAACGTTAGTAAATCTTAACTTTGTTTACTTTAGTCAGTAACACTTACTTTATTCGCCATTAAAAAAAGTTAGTTACAAAGAAAAGTTGCTTCAAATACGGATGTATTTACTAAGTAAATATTGCATACTTTGTAAGCTATAACCGATAAAAGAAAAATTTAAGGTATAAATTGTTGACAGGTACTTGGTTACTAGAAGCGCAATTTGGAAAATTTTATTTATTTATGCAGGATGTCTCTAGAACACAGTAAAGAGTGCAAAATGAAAATATATTTCGATTTTTCAAATATATCGAAACAACTGTTATTAAAAAAAAACAATTATTTATATAAATTGATGTTTAGAAATTGAAATTTTAACATTTGACTTTTGAAATGAAAAACTGTCATTTTGATAAGCATCAATTGTAATAATTGAAAGTAGGCCGTATAGAAGCGACGGCATAGCTTAGCGACCAGTGGTTCCATAAACAAATTTAGCACGACCTACGGGAACTCATATTTATTTAATAAAATAAGTACAAAATGGTAAAAGTTCGAATGTAAGAATTTTGTTTTCTAATGTAATAACTTTTCAACCGAGTAATTTGTACAATTCAACTACGTAGGTTCATATAAAAAAATGTTGGTTTAATAAGATGTTTCAAAAAACTACTTATCCAGTCGACTTCAAATTTTGGAGAAAATTGAGGGTCATATAGGGATGATCTGATAATATTATGATAAAAATCCAATGTGGGGGAACGAAATGGCGGCCTAGTGAAATGTTGAAAAAATTATTAATAAAAAATTAATTATCCAGTTTACCTCAAAATGTGCACAAAATACAAATGTTACGTAACTGGTAACGTTGGTACGAATTCAAGACAAAAAAGCAGAACGGCGATCTAACCAAATAGGCCTGAAAATAATACTTATTAGATTATATAGAATTTTACCGATAATTTAAACTTGAATTAAACGGCCATTTTATTTTGGAATTTAGTATTCGCACTTGAATTTTACCACTTTATCCCTATTTCCCACTTGACTTCTGTACAATATTTTAAATCAATTGGATATATAGTTTTTTGGGACTGTATTTTTAAACATTTTATTTCGCCGTAATGACTTCACATCAAAATTTTACAAATTTATTTCTACAATAAACTTTATTTTTATGTAAAATTTGGGGACCATTCGATAAGTAGTTATTTAATAAATATTTGTTTAACATCTCAGGAGGCCGTCATTTTGTTCCGCCATAGTGGATTTTTACCCCCTCCCCGCCATTTGATCTTTGATTTTTGCCCAAAAGTAGCGGTTAATCTGATAACTGGAAACGGGATCTAGATCTAGAAACCCGTATACATCTGCAAAAGTTCGGTAGGGTCACTTTTTTAACGAATATAAAAATATAATATACAAGAAGCCTATTTTTAGCCGTTGCTTGAGTAAGGCTAGGTTTGAGCGTCCAAATGCTACGTGCCTCCTGAACCTACCTAAATATAACTCGACAAGAAATAGAGTTTCGCTTGTGATACAACAGAAAACTGAAAAAGGAGCTAAATAAATACGCTTACTTACATTGAAATATTCTGGCAAAATCTATAAATTCTGAAAGGTTTAATCATATAGAAATCCGAACTCCTTTCTGTAACTAAAATTTTTATTAAATTTAACTATAAGCATTTATTCTAAAATTCGTTTTTACTTGATCTTAAATAAAACTATAAACACTGGTGCTGGTTACTGGAGTTAAATATCTCACAGGTTACAATTTAAAACAATATTAATTCTAAATTAATACGTATTTTAAAAATCTCTTATGTTCTAGAATTTAAAACATGACTTTGCATTTATTTTTATTAGTATTTTTTACGAAAAATATTCTAAATTCTCAAAACGTAACAGTAAAATCAAATGCCAGAAAATATGTTGAAGTTAACATCAATTAACTAAAAAATCGTTTTATATCGTACACTGAGAAAAAATATAATAAATCTAGATAACATTTTATTTGTTCTAAATAAAAAGTTTATTTAACTATGTCAGATAAACTGTATATTTGGTTTAAATAAATTCCGTTTTCTGGAATCAGTTTATTTAGATCTAATAAACTGTTTTTTACAATACTGTTTATGAGATCTAGGTGAACTGTTTATCTAGAACTATTAAACTATTTTCCTAGGATAAATAAACAGTTTTTCTTGTTCAAATATACAGTATATTTGATAGAAAAATGTTTTTTAGATTTTGGTTACTCTGTTTATTTGGATCAGTTAAACTGGGTATCTGAAATAAATGAAATTAAAATAGATCAATCTCGTATTTGGAGATCTTTCACCATTTTTTAGTCAAAGTTCAGGGATAATTGTTGTTGTAAAGATAGAATGACCAATTATTTACCAAGTTGTAGATAAATAAATATATTGTATCAGTAACAGAACCATAAAGAAAAAAGAAAAAAAATGAAGTCAAATGTATTTTTAGTGGAACACCCTGTATATTTTTCGTTTAATGAAAATAACATTTACTCTTAAATTATACACTTTGTTTAAGTTAGCTTACATTAAATTAAATGCACAGATTTTTCGGAATCCTAAAACTTTTAGCTAATTTGGCAAATAGTTAATTTAATATATTTGGCTTTAAATTTTTATTGAAATATGTGTGTTTTGGAAATTATCAGGAAAATATATATACAAGTTGCGCATTTAAAAAATAGAACTTTTATTTACCACAACTTTACATTTACTTTGCATGTTCTTTTTTTTTCACTCATTAACAAATTTTACTTAATTGGTGCAAAAAATCATTCTAATTTAGCAAAAAAAGTGGGAGTGCCAAAATAACCAATAATTATGAAGAATTTAAAAAGACATAATTAAACAATTTATTGTCAGTATGTCTGTTATATGATATAATAACCTTATTTAATTAAAATACTATTAGTCAAACATATACAAACAAATTTGTAATTAATAAAGTTATTGTAATTATTATGAGGTACACTGATAACAAGCAGCAACTAATAATCAAATAAATAAAATATATATAATAGAAATCTTATTTTATTTGTAACTAATACTTTTACAAAATAAGGCTTAAAAAATACACACACAAAACTTAAACTTCATTACTAGTAGACACTCCCTTTGGCTCGGGCCTTCTTTGACTGGAACAAACAAGTGCATATAATAACACAAAAAATAGGTCTAGCATTACGACAACGATTGTTAACTAAATCGGAAAAACAATCTTAGAGAAGGACTATGTATTGAGAATGTAAATTTTAATGTAATATATAACAAAAAGAGCACAGATAAATATTAAAGAAAAAATTGTAGGTGGTTAGGGTAAAAAACATATTTCCGGGATGTTTTAGTGGACATACTAGAGTAAATAAAAATAAAACATAGTACGTATTATGCTATGATCTTAACCTCTACTACGTAAAACAGAAAATTAAAATTCCAAATGTAAATTCCGGTGCGCCCAATTTAACTAAAAAATAATAAATATAGATCAAAAACTAAGCATATAACTTTTTTGTATTCATTATACATTTTCTCTAATCTTTACCACTTACTTTATTTGCATGATTTTTAGCGAAAAATATTTTTTTCCAAGCCATCAAGTTTATCTATGTTTGTTTTTAGCGAAAAATGTAGAGTATTCGTGAAAAATATGAATAAAAAAATGCACAATATACGAAAGTATATAACAACTATTAGAACATGCCTTCGATAGGGCCATCTTACCTTTAAAGTGGTTTATATAATCCATTAATCCACAAAAATTTAGAAGGGTTTAATATGTTGTCTTGTTGAGTCACTCTATGCAATAAAAAACTAAACGCACTGGTGTAGTAAAAGCCAAGTGACGCCGTTTTAAATCTAAATTCACCACTCTGGTAAATCATGGGCGGCCGAAGGTAACCGAAAGAATACGATCCACGGGGTAAAAATAAATGTTTGTGAAATCTAGGTAAATAGGTTATTTGTTATAGGAATTAGTTTAATAGTTTTTTTTAGAAAAGCGAGGTTATTTGAAACAGTTCAACAGGAGTTCTAGAATAAATATACTTATACATTAGTTTATTCAAACTAAATAAACATAGTTCATTAGTTTATTAGATCTAAATAAACTGATTTTAGAGAAATCGTTCAAATTGTTCTAGAACATACTAGATTTATTAAACAAATATCTAGAATAAATAAACTTTTTCCAGCAACACCAGTTTATTTGTGGGGTTTTTCTCAGTGTACACTCATTTATTTCAAACCATTGTGCCAAAGAAGGCGATTGATTTTGTAGGTTATAATGTCTCAGCTAGTTAAAATCCTCGGCGATTCGAATGATTCCGAACTTGTCCCTTTAACTTGATTACTTGTACCTACCACTGTCTAATTTTAGTCTCCTTCTTCGACTGCCCTTTCTTTATAATACCTATTATACATATGCCCTGGTGCTACGTTCGTCTTAAATTTAATCGAGTTAAATGTACAAAATTAAGCCTTAGCAACGTGAAAAGTAAT